>CM035418.1:6404943-6812443 GCA_020310875.1 Ceratopteris richardii
GCTGAGCTTTTACATCTAAGGGAACATGCATACATGGTCCAATGTCGTTATTAGGCACACTTGCAAGATGATCCTTAATTCTTGTGGCTGCCCTCCCTCTTACAATTCCACAATAATTGCATTTCCATCTCTTAGAGCCACCTCCACCTGAATACTTTGATACAATGGTGACATAATTCCATGCTATATCCTTCACCATGATGATCCTGCAAGTCGCAATATTCAAATGCAAATACATGTTAAAACTTAATGGGCTGAAATAATGTGTTGTAACTTGGATAATAGTTATGATGTGAATCATGATGCATATGGCTACTGGCTGCTGCATGCATATCATATATCATATATGGCTGCTGGGCCCTGGCATATGGCTACTGGATAGTGGAGCTTGGCATGCATTTGGCTGCATGATGCACACTGCATGCATATGGCTGTGCATCATGCATGACATCATACATGTGACATTGTGTGCAGCATGCATGCAGCATGACATCATAACTATCAGCAGCCATATGCATGCAAATTTGCAATGTGCATCATGCAACCATAATACATATTACATATGCATGCCAGCAGCAGCCAGCCATATGCATGCCAGGGCCGGGCAGCCATAATACATATGCATGCAATGTATTATGTGCATCATGCAGCCATATGCATGCCAGCAGACATATACATGCACGGGCCCAGCAGCCATCATTTGTGCATCATAATTCATGCATGAGTCATGATGATGCATCATACAATATGCATGCAACATGCTGCATAGTTATGTATAATGTATATATGATGCACCATTGCAATTTGCCACAGGGGACAGCCCACATGGTACATATATAATGTAACACATACATTAATTCCCAAATGTCAATCATGAATTCAGAATTCTTAATGCATGGATGATGGAGCACTGAGCTGTGGTGAGTCATGAGCACTCACTGAGGTAGCTGACTCCTGAGTGAGGCAGCATGCTGAAGCTTGGAGTCGGCTGGAGCACTTGATGTCAAACGGTGCAATTTTGCGAATGAACGCGGCATGCCACAGGTCGATTTTTTGCCCCAAAAAAAACCCCCCATGAAATGCGTTTCCCCGTTTCACGAAACGGCCGTTTCGGTCATGCCGTTTCGGAACGAGCAAAACGCCGTTTCGTGCAACTATGTTTGTCCCAAAACTCTCATAACTTCAACGGGACTTCTTCAACTTCAGCTTCTTCATCGTCTTCTCCAAATTTCTACGCGAGCTTCTCCCTCTACTTTCTCTCGCCTCATGCAGAAGCCCATTCCCTTCGTGGCAATGGAGCACACAACCAAGTAGCTCTCCACGGACTCTTTCAATACATTCCAAATAAAGAATGCATTTGAAAGAGAACAACTTTGACTATTGTCATTCTAGATGTAGGTGCAAAAGTTTCATTATAATCAATTCCCTTTTTTTTTGTGCAAATTCTTTGATTACTAACCTTGCTTTATATTGATCAATCATTTGACCTTGAATATCCACTTAATACCAATAGTTTTTCTTTCTCTTTGGTAACCCACAATGCTTCCATGTTTGATTATTATGAATAGAATCAATCTCCTCTTGCTTTGCTTTCTTCTTCACAAGACTTTGTAATACTTCTTGAACACCTGCATGTCCATTCTCAACTAAAGTAAGAGTCAAAATGCTATGAATGTGAGTAGCTTCTGCATAATTTACCTGATTTGCTCTTTCTTTCTCCTTTTGTTGTCTTCCTACTCTGTTCCTGAAAAATTTTATACCATTTTCTTGCATGGTTTGTAAAAACTATTCTGGTGTATTTTTGAAGATTCGTGATACTTGATTTAATTCTTCTTGAATTCCAGAAGATTCTTCAATTGCTTGAATTGGTTGCTCATGATGTGGCTATGTAAGAGGAATCTTTGAGTCTTCATAAGGAGTAGGAGATAATGAATGTTATGGTTGAAATTCGAATTCCGACAGAGAAGACTGAGGGGTTTGAATTTATCCTTTATATGGTTGAATAGTTTTTCTCAAAAAATGATGAATTTTCAGATTTTATAAAATTTTGAATTTAATCTGATTTTTCTACAATGTAACTATTGCGTGAGAGCAAAATTTTACCTTTGACTGGTACATACAACTTGTAACCTTTGCTTTATATGCCATAATGAATAAAATGTTGGAAGTGAGGTAGGCCTAATATATAACCATAGGATCTTTCCAACACTTAGAAACCTTAAGCATGCACACTACTTGAACCAAATAAGATAGATGAATGAATATGAAATCAACAAAAGCCAAAAGATAATTAAAGAGCAGCAAAGTCCTACTCAAAAATAAATTGCTTCATGAGGTCTAAGTTCTAACTATACGAAAGATGTGATATATATAAAATTAAAAAATGGCTAAATGTTGAGGGTTGTAGGTACAAAAGATATGAAGTGTGTGTAGGAGATAAGAAGAAAGTGTGTGTGAGAATGTAATGAGAATTTGACTCTATGAGAAGTCAATTGAATTCGGCTGTATGAGAGGTTAATGAGTTGGAATGGAAAGTGCAGCAGTAAACCCTAACTGAATATAACATTCTTCTGGAATAAGGAGTGGCAAAATAATCTCGAACCCTTGAAGTAAAATGTAAAGGACTTGATACATCAGCAAGAACTGAAGATGAACAAAAATAATGCAGCTACTCACATAAAAAGCAAGACACACAGATGTGTGTGAAGAACATGATGGACAGTAGCTCCAAACTTCACAAAATCAGGAAGAAACTTCCTCCAAATCTACTCTTAATTGCCCTTAGCCTTAGAGCTCACTCATGTGAAGACAAATGCATGAGATGAATGAGCAATACTGTGCCAAAGAGACTTCTTATAGATTTCTAAAGATCAGCGGCCAGCTTTCTGAAAAACTACACAAAAAGCTGCTTCAGTTGGGCCATGAGTGGACTTCCATTATATCTATCTATCTATCTATCTATCTATCTATCTATATATATATATATATATATATATATATATATATATATATATATATATATATATATATATATATATATATATATATATATATATATATATATATATATATATATATATATATATATATATATATATATATATATATATATATATATATATATATATATATATATATATATATATATATATATATATATATATATATATATATATATATATATATATATATATATAGAGAGAGAGAGAGAGAGAGAGAGAGAGAGAGAGAGAGAGAGAGAGAGAGAGAGAGAGAGAGAGAGAGAGAGAGAGATAAATAGACAGATACATGTAGGATCTTTTTTTAAGGAGCGCACTTTATGTTGAGGGTAAGGTTCGGTACTTGAACCTTGAATGCAATGAACCGAATGCACCTGGCCACCTTGATGCTACTGCTGAATTGAAGGATTTATTGCAGTCTAACATATAACTTGCTGTGCACAGTCTGTTTGGTGGGCTATAGAGACTCAAGAACTTGTATTATTATGTATCATTACTGCCTTTGGGGCAACTTGTACATAGAATTTCGAGTTAATAGTAATACTCTTTTCCAGAAAAAGAAAATGTGTATGTATGTGCGTAGAATATGGTTTGTCAATCACATGATATGATCCCTACTACCATCAAGCATATGGTCACCGGAGTTAATGATACAAGACGGCTTGTTGTAAAAATATTTCCATAGAAAATTCATATCCAAAGTTTCATTTGGTTTCTACTGCTCCAACATGTTCTTCATGCCAACAGAACAGCTGTGTCATGGCATATTTTCAATTCTTCATAAATGAATTTATTCATGTATATTCATTGTGACTGGTATGGAATCTCCTTAATGTACTCAATCTATGTCAGATACTGACTGTCTATCTTGTTGGTCCCTTTTAATGGTTGCAAGTCAATTTCTCAAATTCTCAGATGAACATGAGTTTTGGCCCTGCTACTCAGAAAAAATTCATCTCAAGGAATTTTGTGGGTTATTGTTGTTTGTTGTGTCATGGTTTTTAGTAGCAAATATGCAGGCTATCATATTTATATCAAACTATCACCTTTAGTTTCTATTTACTGGTCATAACACAAAAGGCTGATTTTACATCAGCTTATGGTCAACTTTATCGAGTTTTATTGAAATTTAATATCAGCTGTATCTCATAGCATTCATTTTGTTAGATAGTCAGTTTCATCGATCCAACTTAAGAAGATCTTAGCCAGCATGTCCCAGGTCATGCACATACTGATCTTGAAGAATATGGTAAGTTGTATGCTTTATACTTCTGTTCTATTGTATGCTATGTATAATGGAGCTGATCTGCTATATAGTCTTGTGGTTGACTACCATGGGCTCATAGTTGCACTTTCATTTTAGGGTGAATTTGGGGTTTGTCTGGATTCATTCTGGTATATATATGTATGAGGCATGTGGCTTACTATTCCCCCTGTTTTCATCTGCATCTCCTTCGATTTTAAGGTATTATTTCTTTACAGTGTATGAACTGACAATCTCAATATTAGAAGCTGCAATGGAGATTCGTTTCGATGTTTATTTTTGCTTTTTGATTTTTTATATTTTTTCTCATGCCATAGGCCCTGGCTGTTCATCCATTGCATATGGAGCAATGGAGGAGATTGGACCTTTCAAGGCCTTGCCAAGTGGAACAGGCCTTGCTAAAAATCATTATACTTGGAATAAATGTATGTGTGTACACCAAATCTAACCTGTACATCTAGATCTGTGATCTCTTGTTTCAAAAAAGTTATTTTTTTACTTATGTGTTTTGCAGTGGCCAACCTGCTGTTCTTGGAGTCTCCGGCTGGTGTTGGGTTCTCATACACAAATACTTCTTCTGATCTCAATACTACAGGCGATAATCAGACTGGTTTGCATCTGAGTTAACTTTTGAGCCCAAGACTTGCATGTGGACCTATGTGCATGTATGTGTTTGAAGTGAGGAGGATAGGCAGAGGAACGGGAGGACTGAAATGGGATGGTCACATTAATCTGTTCAAAAGGAAGAAATGACTGAGACGAAAAAGTTATGTTGTGTTGGATCTGATAAAGTGTCGAAGTAAGTGAAAATGAATAAACCAACGATAATACTATCAAGTGAACTTTTCAGGGACGTAATGAAAACTCTGATGGCCTAGAACATCAGCCAAGCAGCAAAACATATAAAAAAATGCATATGTGCTGGGTACCAAATAACCATTGTTAGATTCAGTACACGAAATGGAGGTGGAGGGAGAGAGAGAGAGAGGGAGATGGAGAGGGGGAGAGAGAGAGAGAGAGAGAGAGAGAGAGAGAGAGAGAGAGAGAGAGAGAGAGAGAGAGAGAGAGAGAGAGAGAGAGAGAGAGAGAGAGAGAGAGAGAGAGAGGGAGAGGGAGAGGGAGAGGGAGAGGGAGAGGGAGAGGGAGAGGGAGAGGGAGAGGGAGAGGGAGAGGGAGAGGGAGAGGGAGAGGGAGAGCAGGTGCACATGATCAAGACAGTTTCAAGAGGTAAAAGGAAAGTGTCTCCTCTGGTTTAGAGGACATATAATAAGTCCATTCTTACCCCTCAGCAGAAAGAGAAGGCAATGAAAGAGGGTGAAAGAGGGGTTGTGCTATGGGTTTCTAGGACAACACCTGTTCAAGGACTGTCCTAAGGAAAAGAAAATAGAAGCCACCACAGTTATTAATTGCACTCAGGGAGGGAGTGATAAAGATGAGGACTTTGGAAATTCCCCATCCTAGATATTATCTCCCATAGTGCCATGACGGTCACGAAGAAGGTCCCTACTGTGCCAGATGATGTGCTTTCGCCAGTGGCACAAAAAGGATATCAGTTTCCAGACATAGAGTTCATTGTCATAAGGGTAATCATGGAAGGACAACCTATCAAGGTAACTCTTTGACAGTGGATCGATACATAATGTGATTAGTTCCCGACTAGTCAAGAGGCTATATCTAGAGACTGTGTAGTCAGAGTATGCCTACAGTGTAGAGTTAGCCGATGGGAAGGGAATTGAGACATGGGATTGATGACTTGTTGGTTTGCCCATTCAGATCCAATCCTATGAGGACAAACTGGATTTCGAGATAGCCAGATTGGCACGTTTCGATGTAGTCCTAAGTAAGAAGTGGCATGCTAAGAAACGATTGGTCATTGGCTTTGCGTCGCATGTGTACTAGTTTGAGCATGAGGGGAGGCAACTATTGATCTGTGGAGATCAAGATCTCCAAGAGACGCAATTGGTAACCGCTACCAAGTTGCGCACGATTGATTGTAAGTATATTTATTTTCTTTATTTTGTGTATCTGTTGTGTATTACGATGGATTCATGTAGTCATGGAAACTCTAGTTGGAATGCTTAAGCACTTTTAGAGAAAGTAAGAGCAAAATTCCAAGAGCTATTCTTGAAAGAATTACCTTCAAGTTTACCTCCTTGTAGGAACATCGAGCATAGAATCGAATTGGTACCAGGAGCAAGTCCGACCACTCGGCCACCATTTCGAATGAGTTTGCGAGAGGATAATGAAGTCCATAAGGTCATGGACGAGTACCTCCAGAAAGGGCTGATTAGACCCGGCTATTCTCCCTTTGCAACACCAGTTCTTCTCGTGAAGAAGAAAGATGGATTTTATAGAATGTGCATCGACTATCGAGCACTCAATAAGATTACCATCAAGCACATATATCCCATGCCTAGGATAGATGATCTTTTAGCTGCTCTATAGAGGTGGAGCCTTTGTATATAGCAAAATAGATTTAAAGAGTGGCTACCATCAGATTAGGGTAAAAGATCATGATGTATATAAAACAACTTTCAGGACCCCTTTTGGGCATTATGAGTACTTAGTTATTATATTTGGTTTGGCTAATGCACTTGCTACTTTTATGATGTTAATGAATGATATTCTACAACCATTCACTGGAAAGTGTGTTGTGGATTTTGTTGATGATTTGCTTGTGTATAGTAGGTCTGTTTATGAGCATGAAAGTCATTTAAGATTGGTATTAAATATGTTGAAAGAAAATAAGTTGTATGTAAATCCAGAAAAGACTGAGTTCTTTCTTCCAGAGATAGAGCATTTAGGGCATGTGGTATTGGCCGATGGGGTCCAGATGGATCCTAAGAAGGTCTCCGTTATTTTAGCTTTGCCTACTCTCAGGATGAGGGCAGTTATGATAATTTCTAGGACTTTCTGGTTTTTATCGGAAATTTGTCTCTCCTTATTCGTCGATAGCAGCGCCTATGACAAACTTGCTTCAAGGCAAAGTTCTATTTGCATGGAAGCAAGAGAAGAAAGAGAGTTTTGATACTCTGAAACAAGGTGTTTCAAGGCTCTGATACTCAAAGTGGTAGATCCGTAGAAACCATTTGAGTTGGAGATAGATGCTAGTGGAATAGCCATAGGGGCAATTTTGAGCCAAGATGGAAGGCCAATAGCTTTTGAAAGCAAGAAATTGACTAGTGCACAATGCAATTGGCTAGTGCATGAATAGGAGTTGTATGCAATGGTGCATGTTCTTAAAGTTTGGAGACACTATCTATATGGTGCAGACTTTAAGGTATACACAGATCACCATACACTCAAGTACTTTTGCAGTCATCTAGATCCTCCAGGTAGACAGGCTCGTTGGGTTGAGCTCATGTAGGAGTTTCACATGGAAATCCTGTATAAAAGAGGCAAAGATAATATCACGGATAGTGTATCAAATGAGCTTTATAGTTCTAGAAAGCTCATTGCTTCAAGAAATAAAGGAAGCACATGTGGAAGATCCACATTTGTTATAGATTATAAGAGCCATCAGTGATGACTCTATCATAAGAGACGAGACAGTTTCAATTGTTTCTTCTCATAGTAGAGCAAACAAGTCCAGTCCGTATTCCAATTTCTCAAAGGAGAATGGAATAGTTAAACAGAAAGGAAAGGTTTGCATACTAGATTCTTGGGATGTGAGAAGAAAAGTCATGCATGACAACCATGATGTTCCTTGCGCAAGGCATCCTGGTGTTGACAAGACAATACAGCTTGTTCGAAGAACATTTTGGTGGCGTGGATTAGCCAGAGATGTTCAAACTTCACACTTATGTGCAACAATGCTTTATGCGTCAACTCAACAAGGCAGAAAGGTTAAAGACACCAGGTCTTCTATATCCTTTACAGATTCAAGATCATAACTGGGACAGTGTATCCATGGACTTCATAGTGGGGTTACCATGGACCCAAAGGAAGCGGGATACTATCCTAGTTTTGGTAGATAGATTGAGCAAGATGGCTCATTTCATACCCACGTAGGAGATGATAGAAGTTCCAAAGGTAGCAAAGTTGTTTATACATCATGTCTCCAGATTGCATGGGTTACTGACATCCATAGTTTCATATACGGATGTCAGATTCATAGGACACTTCTGGAAGTTTGTATTTGACAAACTGAAAGTGTCATTGAAATTGAGTAGTGGTCATCATCCTGAGACAGATGGTCAGACCGAGAGGGTCAACAAAATTCTAGAGGACATGTTGAGGGCGTATGTGTCTGAGTGGACAGATTGGGATAGTTACTTGCCACTAGTTGAGTTTGTTTATAACAATAGACCTCATAAGGTGCTAGGAATGTCTCCTTTTGAGATGAACTATGGCATGAATCCCACTCCTCCGGTACCATAGGAATGACAAAGAAATGTCGTAGTGCTTCGGGGTTCTTAGCCAACCTCCAAGAAAATCTAGAAATAGCTAAAGCCAAGATGCAGCAAATAGTTGATAGGGCAAAAGAATATGCTCATAGGAAGAGATCTCCTAGAGTCTTTTGAGGAAGGAGATAGAGTTTTTCTTCAAGTGCCAGCTAGATCTACTTCACTATCCACAGGGAAGTGTAGTAAGCTTTCACCAAGGTTTTGTGGACCTTGGAAGATAGTTAAGAAGCTTATTGATGTGGTATACTGATTAGAGCTTCCTCTAGATTGCAGAGTCCATCCAGCGTTTCATGTCAGTAAACTTAAAAAGTATATTTCCAAGGAGGATAATCTAATAGAGGGTATTGTTTCTTTGCAGGAAAGTGATATCACATATCATTCTCGAGACAGGATACTAGATCGAAGACAGAAACAGTTGAGGAACCATGTCATCCAGGAGTATCTAGTAGCCTGGAGAGGATTACCGCTTACTGACTCTACTTGGGAATTAGCTCTGGTTCGTAGGTACTTTCCCTCATTGATCATTGAGGACAATGATCTTTAGAAGAGGGAGAGAGTATCAGACATTGGTCCATAGTGACCACTCCATGTGTGTGTGGGACAAGGACCATCCATAGCCAAGGTCCCAAGCTTAGGGGATATGCTAAGGTATTCAGTAGTAATGGGGATGAGTGTTGCATGATGGCCACTTGGAAGCACTAGATCATTCCAGATCATTGCTATTTTTAGAATACAAGAGGATATAAAGGATGGGAGGAGAGTGCAAACATATCATCCGCAAGTCTTTCTTTGCATGAGCTAGTTCTCACAAGAGAGAGAGTTTTATAACGTCTTCCAAAGGCCAAACTTGGCTGATGAGACGAAACCATGTAAAACTTTGGTAATCTCTGTGTAGAAATGAAAAGGAAAAGTACTTGCTACACAAAACTGTGTAGGCTGAAAACAACAAAAGGATGGTGTACTTGGTAATGAAGGGGTAGTGGGGATGTTCTAGTGGTGTGTGTGGGGGATCGTGGCTCTACTTGTGTAGATAATGACCACCTAATAAGGGGGGACCTCCCTCTCCCCCTCCCTCTCTCCCTCCCTCCCCCTCTCTCTCTCTCTCTCTCTCTCTCTCTCTCTCTCTCTGTTTTTAGGGTTTTTTACAAGGTCAGATGAGACCCAAACCCTAGTTGCTGCCCGAAACGTTAACCAAACCTACCCCAGCATGCCTCTCTGTTTCTCGTAAATTCTAAACTGATGAGGATTGCAAAAGCTTGAAGTGGATCACCTCTTTGGGCCTCACAAAAATTTGTCGGTGGACATGGCAAAACTCAAGAAGTAGGATGTGGAGGAGATGATAAATAAGGCCATAAGAGAAGCAAAAAAAGAGGCAGATAGGGCTCTTAATCAAGAGATGAGGAAGGCAACAGAAAGAATAAAAGCTCTTGAAGATCAAGTCAAACAACTCAAAGAAGATAGGGATGAATGGAAAGCTGAAACACACCATCTTCAAGAAGAAATCATCCACATGAAGATCTCCAAAGAAGAGGGAGAAATTACCAAAATAGATGATTTGAAACAAGAACTAAAGAACGAATGGAAGACAAACATCCAAGAGCAGGTCAGATCAGAGGTGGAATCAACCCAAAACAGTTGGGTTGAAGTCGTATGCAAAAGTATTAAAAAACAAGTAAAGGAAGAGGCAATCAGAGATGAATACATCAAGGTGCAAGACACACTTGAAGAGGAGAGACTTAGACAGGTCCGTAGACTACACGTAAGGATCAAAGGCCTCTCTGAAGGAACATCTGTTGAGGTTGATGCATCGCATATATGTCGTTAGCTAGGATATAGCGATATGCCATTCACCCATGAGTGGAGAGCCAGAAAAGATCACACAAAACCTCGAGCTCTTATATTACACATGAGGTAAGCAGAGGATAGAATCGCTTTTTTCAAAAAGCGATCCATACTAAGACTTCCAGGTGAATCTTTATTCATGGACGAGGAGCTCACAAAAATGCAGATAGGGCACAGAAAGGCATGTATGCCTTAGATCTTGTAGGCAAGGAGAGAAGGAAAGAAGGCTTTTTATTGCGTCGGTAGAGTCTTTGTAGATGGATGCCCTATCAAATAGGGATATGTGGCCTATGAGGCAACACCACCAGGAGTCACCACTCAAGGGAGCAGTGTGGAACTGCAACGGAGCACTTTGGACTCGGCCAGATTGACTGGAGGAGATCCTAGAGATGCATGACTTTGCTTGCATCACAGAGACTCATGAGAGCCCATAAAGAAGCCTCCCACACATTGTAGGTTTTCATTGGGAATCTGCATTCAGGGCCACGACAAGACAGAGTACAACACGAGGATCCGAGGGAGTCTCCATCATATTTAGATAGGAGATACAGAGCCGGATCCACATCATAGGTAGAGATGAGGCCGGATACATGTGGGTTCTCATGGAGATGGCACCGGAGAGCTTGGTCTACATTGCCATATGCTACTTCCCACCAGGGGGATCCAGATATGGAGGATATGACCATGGGGGACCGATTCGGGACAGAGAGTCACCATACACAACACTTTCGGATGAGATACTACATTACAACACCCTAGGTGAAGTCTTCCTCATGGGGTACTTCAACGGCCGCACCCAGTCACATCAGTGCGAGTCATATGCTATGGAGCATCCACAGATCATGAGGAGCAAAGATCTAGATGAGACGAGGACCAGCAGAGTGTCGGCGGATATGGGTCAGGACACCACCGGGTATGGTAGACATTTACTTGAGCTAGGCAACCAACATCGTCTCGTTATATATAACGGGATGCACCGTTGGCCAAGCTCGGGTGGACTTACTTGCTTCCCTCACGGGGGAGGCGAGAGCACGGTCGACTACATTTTAGGTACCATTTCTGGAGCTTCACTTATTCCCTCACTTAGTATTGGACGACATCCACTAGGTGTTGACCATACATTTATCAGGTTCACACTTTCATCTCATATTGCATTAGACCCTCCTAGACTCATTGAGCCACACACCACAATACACTTCACACACAAGCTCTCACATGTTTATGCACACCACTTACACACCCCCCTACTCTCCCTCGACCCACTATCACCACTAGACACACTCACATCAGAGATCACCGCCATCCTACATGACTCAGCCCTACACAACTTTCCACACCACACACATACACACCCTCCACCCACGGGATCCATGCCCCAAAATCGCTGGTACGATACAGATTGTCGATAGCTCAGGAAGCATCTACAGATTTTAGAGCATAGGGGGGATATTACACACAGGTAGGCACAACGACGCATGCAGAGCCTTACCCGTCACAAGCGGCGAGAATGGGAGGAGAGACAGTATTGGGATATCTATCACTTGCTCATGAGCCGGGATAGTGCAGTGGCGTGGCGACACCTGAGAGAGAGGAGACATCAGACACCCATTCGAGACGCGAGCACTTGGCATAGCTATGCACAGAACCTATACAAGATCTCGGACCAGCCCCCCATTCCCATGCCACAGAGCTCATGCCCCACTACCTCTGACTTCTTCACGTCGACTATGGTGAGCCGTGCCATTGCCCATCTACAGCATGGAAGGGCCCATGACGAGTTCTGTTTACAGGCAGAGCTTCTCATCTATGGATGCACGACTCTGGCACCGCTCATTGCCCACCTCTTCAACCGAGCACTAGTTGAAGGGTTTCCTGACTCATGGATTGAGCACACCATTGTGCCCATTCATAAGTAAGGCGATGTTATGGATCCATCCACATATAGGACGATCATGATTGGCCCCATACTGGCCAAGTTATATGGGGCAGTGCTAGAGACAGAGTTTAGCACTCTTGCAGAGAGAAAGGGTATCAGGGCCCTGGGATAGGCAGGATTCAGACGAGATTACTCTACCATTGACCACATCTTCACTTTGAGATGCTTGATCGACCAGGCACGAGTGAGGAAGAGGAGATTGTACTGTTGCTTTATGGACTTCCGCAAAGCCTTCGACATAGTTCCTAGGGAGCAGCTCTTCAGACGTCTACACGATATCGGGGCTCTAGAGGAGATGATATGGGGGATCTATGCCTTATATGAGAGAGTATCGGGTAGAGTCAGATGCCCAGGCAGTCTATCCAATTCACTTGCTAGCACCATCGGGGTGAAGCAAGGGTGCCCCCTCTCACCCACCCTTTTTGGTTTATAGATTGACGAGATAGTGGACTTCATATGGAAGCAGGGAGGAGAGGGCATTGAGGTACGAGGGACCACTATCCACATTCTTTTATATGCTGATGATATTGTGCTCGTTTCAGAGTCCTCAGAGGGGCTAGAGCGTCACCTACATGGCCTAGATGATTTTTGTACACATAGAGGATTATCACTGAACCTTGGTAAAACCAAGGTTTTGATCTTCCGTACATCAGCACATGTGAGGAGACACAGTTCTTTGATAACGGCAGGCGGACCCATTGCGGTAGTTGGTTCATATGTCTACTTGGGAGTGACTTTCAGAGCATCCTCTGGGGATTTCTCCATGTCTAAGGCAGCCTGTGATCGCATCACACGTGGATACGCAGCGCTAGCTTTGATGGAGAGACAGTGTCACCAGGCATATTTTCAGGAGCCCCGCACAAAGGGGTGGCTCTTCGACACTTTAGTTACCCGATAACTCATGTATGGTGCAGCTATATGGGGACCGGGATTAGCCACATCATCATGGACAACACTGGAGAGGCTGCAAATTCTCATGATTGCTAGACTCATCCGCAATAAATCTTCGGTACCCCATGATATCATTAGGGCAGAGCTTGCTCCACCATGGATGCTAGTAGAGGCACTCTTTGGCACTCTTCCAAACAGTATGCCTATTACACAAGATCTAGAGCATGGACACAGAGCGCATCACTTACAGAGCTTTCCGAGCATCACGCGACATGGCACTAGCCGGAGACACCTCATCATGGTATGTGGAGACACGGGATTCGCTTGCCCTCCATGGTTTTGACATAACAGACTACCACCAGTACAGTACGACTCCTAGGCTCCCACCTATTCACTCTCCCACCAAGAGAGAAATAGGATCATCCGTCAGGAGATATGGCATACATACATACAGAGAACATGGAACAGCCCGGGAAGAACATTGACACCGAAAATGCTTCACTACCGTGAGCATTTTCTACGGATTTCAGACGAGGGCTTCATTGAGACTCCACGCTACATGCAGAAATACCTACCACACCACCTTCGAGTCATCATTGGGGAGCTTCGAGTTTCATCACATCAGCTCGAGATCGAGAGGGGTCGGGCTAGAGGAGTCCCTCGAGAGGAGAGGTGGTGCTCAGTATGCCATACAAAGATAGAGAGTGAGAAGCACCTTGTTATCAGATGCCCGACATACTCGGACCTACGAGAAGAGTTCCAGATAGAGGAGTCACTCTAGTTGTGCATGACTACTGCAGACCAGCGGAGGATGGGGCGTTTAGCCATGGCTGCATATGAGAGACGAGATCAGATGCTAGAGCCTACACACCAGACACGGGTGAGTACCCAAGAGACTATTACTCAGTATTTTGAGCGTGTTGGTTCACATCGGACGGACCCGCCTCCTAGAGGCATAGGGCTCACAGCCTCACACTCCAGTAGGCAGCGACAGAGAGTGCGACGCCGACCACATCTGGTTGGGTACCGACGACCACAACTACACTAGGAGGATATCTCATGCATCAGGATAGCCCACGACTATATGATGGAGCATAGGCGCATCGCCACCACCTGGACAGGCTTCCTCCAGGAGGCACTCCTACCGCTGCAGCCATGTAACTTCATGTACGCCAAGTGTCCCAGTTAGCCAGAGTTAACTCAAGTGGATGCTTCTAGAAGGTTCTAGAGCTCTTTGGGCAAAACACTCTTCCCATGTATGCCATGGGGTTTGAACCCAAGACCTCCTCCTTCACACCCTTGAGTCTTAACCACTAGGCTAAGTGGATTACTTGGTTACAAGAGTAAATGACCTATCAGTAAGTCTAGACTCGAGATCTTTGGCCACACATACGGATGACCAAACGGTGTCCGATTTCAGATCCGTCTGAACCAGTCGGACCTTTAGATCATAGACTTACTTTATTACATTCTTCCCCCCCTTGGAAAATATTTTCGTCCTCGAAAATTGAGCTATATATGTACTGTAGGCAACCCCCAGCCTCATGTTCTAAAACTTGAAGAACATGCATTCATTCAAACAGGTTATTTACTTAGAACTTGAAAGCAAAAAACCTTATCATGTTCTAGATCTTGAAGAACGTGATTGGTTTATCCACTTAAAACTTGAAAGTAGAAAACCTACTTTATTTGGGACAAACTTAAAACTCGAAAGTTGGAAAACGTCGTTGGATTGTGGAAACTTTTTCCCATGTTGAATTTTCTTCAGTTCCATCCTTCCATTTTACCAAGCACTCTTCGTACAAGTGACTTCTTGTACGTTTATCTCGGGTGCAAAGTATCCTTTCATGTTCATGAGGAACTATTTCACTTACTGGAAGTGGAAGTATAACCTGTCGTCCAACTAGATTATCTGAATCTGTTAGACTCTTCCTAAGTCGACTAACATGGAATACTGGATGAATCCAACTATCATCTGGAAGTTGTAATTCATAAGCCCACAAACCAACTTTCTTGGTGATTGGAAAAGGACCGCAATATCTAGGCGACAACTTGGCGCATTGACCAGTCTTGAACTTTTCCGATCTTTCGGGAATACGAAGATAAACTTGATCGCCTACCTGAAAAGTAACATCTCTTCCCTTCGGATCGGCATATGCCTTTGCAGGATCTTAAGCTTTCTTTAAGTTTTCTTTAGCTAACTTAAGTTTAAAATTCATGTCTTGAAGGAATTCTTGAGCCGCTTGAACTCGTTCATTTTGAAGTCCTACAGCGTACGGAGACCTAGGTTGGAACCCATACATCAACATGAATGGATTAAATTCAGAGGATGAATTCTTGACACTATTATAGGCAAACTCAGCTAAAGGAAGATAGTCCTCCCAATGAGTCTGTTTGGAAGTGACATAAGCTCTGAGTATGTCTTCCAAAATTGGACAGACTTTTTCTGTCTGTCCATGTGTCTGGGATGTTCAGTTGAACTTAAACTTAGTTTAGTTCCAAGTCTACTAAAGATTGCTCGCTAAAAATGACTTGTAAATCGAGCATCTCTATCAGAAACTATGTCTATTGGAAAACCATAGAGTCTATAAAGTTGATTTACAAATATTTTTGCAAGTTCTGGAGTCTTATAAGTAGTTTTGACTGGAATAAACTAAGCAAGTTTAGTCAATCGATCAACTAAAACCGAGACTGAATCAAAGCCTTTTTGAGTGCGGGGTAATCCAGAAATGAAATCCATGGAAATACTTTCCCACTTTCCTTTGGGAATTTCCAAAGGATGCAACAATCCTCCAACTTTAAGTCGTTCAAACTTATTGACTTGACATTTATGGCATTTGGATACATAGTTTT
The DNA here is from genome assembly GCA_020310875.1 of Ceratopteris richardii. Taxonomy (NCBI): domain Eukaryota; kingdom Viridiplantae; phylum Streptophyta; class Polypodiopsida; order Polypodiales; family Pteridaceae; genus Ceratopteris; species Ceratopteris richardii. Next base: position 6,421,135 of record CM035418.1, read on the forward strand.
GCACATCTCGATGTAAACTAGGCCAATAAAAATGTCGTTTCACTAACTCATAGGTTCAGTTAATACCAGGATGTCTAGCACTTGGAGCACTTGAATTTGTATCCAAGTCCAAAGTTTGAGTCAGATGTATCTGCTCCTTACCCTTTCTCTTGTCAGTCAAAGAGATCTTACTTTCTCTTCCAACTGGACAGGCACGACTACGATGTCCTTGCTTGAGACACTTAAAGTACAAATTTTCTTTTTGCGCTTTAACATGATCTTCTGGAGAAAGCACGAGTCTAAAAATACGAGGTTTTTTAGACACCCTTTCATTCGATCTTGCCCCTTTGCCCTTGCGCTTAATGTTATTCTTCTGGGAATAACTATTTTCTTGTGGGACATCCAGACGTGAGTTATCCTCATAAATCTGGGCAACCTTAATCGCCTCTTCCAGGGATTTAAGTGCATGTCTTTTGACTTCATTTCAAATTCGCTGATTAAGTCCTCTGACAAAACCGCGAAGACGATGAAAGTCATCTAAGTTTTTTAATTTCAGAATAACATCTCGGTATTCTGAAATATAAACTGATAACGGTCTACCTTTCTGTTGAATTTTATCCCACGCCTCCCAGTTGCGTTCCTCCTCATTCTCGGGGAGAAACTCTTTCTTGAAGAGGCGAGAAAATTCAACCTAGGTAGTAGGTTTCTTGTGAGTCTCAGAGAGACTCATCCACCAAGTATAAGCCTTGGGTCTTAGTGATAAGCTTGCTTCTACTACTCTCACATGATCGAAGGTATGCTTGAGTTCGTGGACATCATTCCACTTCTCCAAGAAGGTCAAAACCGCATCTTTATTCCTATCCTTATCCTCTCCAGAGAATTAAGGAGGAGGGATCTCCTTTCTTAAGGAAAGATCCATTGGGCGGTTATGACTTCCTGACATCCCTATCGAATTAGCAAACAAGGGAGTAGAAGATACCAAACTAAGACGGCTCATACTTCCCATTAGGGGAAACATGTCTGTATGGGGAGAGGATAATCCCTTATCCTTTTCCATCCTAACAGAAATTGGTGAAGTTGCAATCGTATCTGTGTGACTACCCAAAGTAGCCTTACTGATATCCCTAGGCGTCTGAAGTAAGTTCAGAATAGCCTTAAGGTGATCTTGGATTCCATCAAAAGATTGACGGAGTTCCGTAACCTCATCCGGAATATTAGACAACCGTCCAAGTCTTTGCTCAACTAGCAACATCCTACCTTCCATATCTTTCCTCTCGTTTAAGGTAGTGTTTGTTTCCCCTTTCCTCGCAGAATCATCAACGTCTAATGCTACAATCGTCGATTCTATTTTCGATGCATCATACGCATGACTAGTATTTGAAACCATTGGTGCATATGAATGCAATGCACGTGAAACTACTGGTGGTCTAGTCATGAATGAGGATGTTACTAACATAGGAATGGAAATATACATTGATGCACTAGTAGTACTCGTAAGCGAGACGTGGCTAGAAGTCCCCTCCATCGCACACAGAGCATTATTAAACTTACTAACTTAGTATTCCTAACGCAAGTGGTGCGTGCAACAAAATCAAAAGAGCTATGCAAGAATATCACACGAAATCATACTTGAAGATTTGGTCCGTCGAGCTCGACTTGATTCTAGCTGAGAGTGCTAGAATAATGACAAAGTTAGGCCTCCGGATCTTCACTCCACAGCTCCACTTCCTTTAAACTTTGCCCGAAACTTTAGCTTTCTTTGGCTTTGCTCACCAAAGATATGCAATCGGTTTTGGTTGGGAATATTAGCAAACTCCAAAGAATAGACAAAACGAAAAGATCTCGGCTCGGGATTAGTAGAGATTACACAGAACCAGAAGCAAAATATCAGAGACTAGAGATCACAGAACGCTCCAGTGTAATGGATAAGAGGCTTCGCATCGAACTTGCGGGTACTTGGTTCGATATCCGCGTGCCCACAGCTCCTTTTTTTATGTTTTGATCCTTGCGTCTGATACTGACGCAATACAGTATTGCGTAAACTAGTAGTAACCTTACCAATGAGATGTTGTGGTGTACACAAACTCTTCCGTGTGCCGAGGTCAGAGGATCGAATCCTTCCATCCGCGATTTGCTTTTGCTGCAATACTTATATATCTGATTTAGAAAGCTGACAGCGCGTGAATGATTCAACGCCGTGGATGAGGTTTCTTGGATAGATGGAAGCGCTTCTGCGTGAACGTCACAAGATCGACACCCGTGCGAATGAGTAGTTCTTTTGCTCCTTTGTAACGGACTTCTACAGCGCTGAAATTCGATTAGAATAAGGTCCTGCTCAAAGGAAGACACACAAGCCACTTTGCTCCTTGGATAAGACAACGCTCTCCCTATGCGCATGCGATGGGTTCGAATCCCGTGTGTGATCACAGCAAGAAGGGCTTAAACTTTTGTTAATCTCCTCCTTAAGCTCGCCAAGATGACTTCGAGATGGTGCTTCGAGACACCCGTGAGCAGAATTTTGACGCCTTTTGGAGAGCTCTGCACGCAAAAAACTCAGGAGCAAGAAGATCTATGAGAGCTATGGAGAGAGCTCTGATACCAATGCAACAATGTAGCCACAGGAAATGCTCATGAATGAATGACTCTCCTCCCAACCATATGCCTCTATATATAGCTCTCTCCAGGGGACTTCCTGCTTGGGAAGGTGGATACTAACCATCCATGTGTCAACCATGTAATTGCATGTATGCCAAGTGTCCCAGTTAGCCAGAGTTAACTCAGGTGGATGCTTCTAGAAGGTTCTAGAGCTCTTTGGGCAAAACACTCTCCCCATGTACCCCATGGGGTTTGAACCCAAGACCTCCTCCTTCACACCCTTGAGTCTTAAGTTCTTAACCACTAGGCTAAGTGGATTACTTGGTTACAAGAGTAAATGACCTATCAGTAAGTCTAGACTCGAGATCTTTGGCCACACATAAGGATGACCAAAGGGTGTCCGATTTCAGATCCGTATGAACGAGTTGGACCTTTAGATCATAATCTATAGACTTACTTTATTACAGGGACCACATGTCTTCAGAATTTAATGCATTTCTGGGAGAGCATGGGATAAAACATATGCATATAGTGCCTTTATACACCTCAACAACATGGAGTTGCTGAATGGAAAAATAGGTCTCATATGGGAATGGAAATGGAAATGGTGCAATGTATGGTCAAAAGTCATGCTTTACCATGTAGCTTTTGGCTTAAGATGTTACGTGTGCATCATAGTTTCGCTCGAGACTCGTGTGTGCAATATATGTAATTAACAGTTATCCCACTAAAGCATTGTAGTCGATTGCTCTTAATGAGGTTTCGCATGGCTGTAAGGCATCAGTTGCTCATCTACATGTTTTTTATTGTCTTGCATATGCATTAGTGCCTTAACAACAATGCACAAAATTGGATGATAAGGCTGTAAAACATATTTTGCTTGGAAAATAGTTTTGGAAGCAAAGGCTATCATCTTTATCATCCTCAAACTAAATGCATTCTGGTTAGTCAAGATATTGTTTTTTGGAAGATGCACTTTCATGTATCTAGGAGACATAAGTCAGCTCAAAGGATGTGTATGAAACTTCGCTTCCTTTTTTTATAAGTGAATAGTCAATGTTTGCTCCTCAAGGGGCAATTTCTCAACCTTTACGGCTTTCAAATTATGATTGAGATAATTTTATTTCTAATGAAAATTTACATGATGCACTTACTAATGAGAGAGTGGACATTGAAGAAGTGAAAACTATGCCTAAATTACTGGTTGAGACTTTGAAAGACAGCAAGTTAAATGCACTTTTTCCATATTATACTTGTTCAAGCTTTCATGATGCTTTTGCATCAGGTTGTTATACAATGACTGTCTCTAGCCTTTGTGATGAGAATGAGCCAGTTTTCTTATGAAGCACAGAAATCAAAAAATTGGATGGCTTGTATGAAATCAGAATTTGATGCCAATATGAAGAATGGTACTTTGTCTTTATGTGATTTGCCTCTTAGCAAAAAGACCATTGACACTAAATCGATATACAAGTTAAAACATAAGCATGATGGAATTGTTGTTAGGTATAAAGCTAGTATTGTATCTAAAGGCTATGTGCAAGAAAAGGGCATTGATTTTGATGAGACCCTTGCTTCATGTGCCGAATGACAATTGCTCTTAGCATTTGTGCACTTGCATCTCATCGTGGTTGGATTGTACATCAGTTCGACATTAAAGCTCTTTTGACATTTTAGTTGCATTAGTGGACGGTGATTTACATGAAGAAATGTATGTATTTGAGCTTCGTGGTTTTGTGCAAAAGAGGCCTGAAAACAAAGTATGTGGGTTGGATAAAAGCATTATATGGATTGAAGTAAGCACCACATGCTTGGTATGAGAAGGTACTTGCCTTCTTGCTAACACATGGATATGAGAACAATCCAACAGAGGGAGCTTTATATGTTAAGCATGCTGATGATGTATTTCTCATCAATATTGTATTATGTTGATGATATGCTTCTCACTCGTCCTAGATAGCTTATTGTTGAATTTAAGGCTGACTTTTATGAATCTTTTGAGATGTTAGATTCAGGACATTTGCATCATTATTCTTTTACATGTAGTATTTCTTTGTATTGTTTATTATAGATTTTATAGATGTCAAGGTAAATTAAAGAAAACGTGAATAAAATGTAAGACTATTAAATGAAAGTGTTCAAGAGGTAACAATAAAAAGTGGTTGCATAGAACTATGGGAAAGGCATTAGAGATTCAATGGAGAGTGCAAATGTTATATTTGCTGGGCGTCTTGCCTAGAAAATAATAAATTGAAAGCATATTAATGAGAGTCCCCCCTCCCACCACAACAGTACCAATTACCTTTCTACCTTAGTTATCTGCCTTACTGATTTGTTGATAAAAACAACAATAACAACACTAGTAATAAAGCAATCACACTTTTTTCCAATGTGCAAATTCTTGTTCTGACTAGATCGATAATTACATGTGTAAACCAGCAAGGGATGCTCACACTTTCCTTATCAAATGGTTTCGGAGGTTTCCACGGTACAAGGGCAGGGTTTTCTATATTGCTGGGGAAAGTTATGCAGGTAATTTTAATGAAAAATAAATCTATGTTTTTGTTTGCTCATGATTTACTTCTTTTTTTGCTTAATATTTACAGGACACTATGTGCCTCAGCTTGCAAAACTGTTGTATGAAAAGAATATTAGGGGAGTCAAGAATCCAGATATCAATCTAAAAGGTTTATTGGTATGTTCATACTGGTCTCTGCTAGGCCTCCCTACGAGATATAGGTCCTTTTTGTTCAGGTTATATGGTGACTGGTCATATTGGTTAGCAACCTTTTGATTTCCATAATATATGTGTATTTAGCTGGTTCCTCTATTAGTATCATGTTGAATATCTGAAATCGAAATAATTAGTCAGATGGAAGTATGTGTCCTAAAAGCATCTCTATCATGTTATACAAAAACATCAATAACACATGCTCGTACAGATCATGGGTGGGTTGGAGTACTAAACCAACTGCAACATGGGACACTTTGGTGCATCTGGAATTCCACAAATATCCTACTTGATGGCAGATTTCTATTCTCTGAAGCAGTTCCTCACAAAGCTCTTAAAGCTTGTATTAATAACTCTTATGAGTCATGACAGCCTTTGTTCTGACATTAAAATCTCTGTACCTCATTATTTGCATTCTTTTGAGGCCTCTTTATATTATCTCTTGTAGAATTTCTTCTCCTTTATATACTAAAGAAAATTTAATTTCCCACCACATCCTACACATCCATCCACTCCACCCCCATCCCCCTCTTTTCCCCCCCTACCCCATGCCCCATCCCTCCCTTCTGTATGTGGATTGAAATTGATCAAAAATGAAATTGATATAGAAGTTTATCTTAAAGCTGAAAGCATCAGTCAGTCTGTAGTACGCCCCATGTTAAATATGAGGATTACAAACACATTATTTGAAATGGCGCATGCATGCACCTGCATGTGTGTGTGTGCATGCATGCAGTGTGCAGGCATGTACACATGCACGTGCACACACACACACACACACACACACACACACACACACACACACACACACACACACACACACACACGCACACACACATGCATATGCACACACACACTTACCTTCCTTTTCCTTTCATTTTCTTCCTCAGTGAGCGATCATTGCAAATCTTATTTCACAGATGGGTTGAGACGCATGAAGAGGCCTTTGTTTTATGTGATCTCTCCTATGATTTAAGCCAAGCCTTCAATACCTTATGAGATTGTTTTAGCAGACCTAGCTGTTTCTCCTTTTGAGATTGAGGCGTTGGCTAGATCAGTTTCATAAATTCACAGCTTATTGGATGCCCCAGGAGGTTCATGTGCTTAGCTTTCCCTCAAGTCCTGCTATTGGTTAGCTTTGCATGGAAATAGTGTGCTGGTATGGGTGAATAACATCAAAATTCCAGAAATACAGTTTTGATGTATAAAAACTGCTCCCCTTCAAACACTCTTGGATGCACCCTATTTTACACTCACATGGATGAAGATTGATAGACTCATTCATATGGATCTGTTTCTGCTTTGCACCAAGCTAAGATGGACAGAGCAATTACATGAGCTGAACACAAACAATTGCTTTGTATACAGAAGACTTTCTGCAATACCCCATAGATTTTTCCTGTGCTATTGGTCAATTAATTAGGTCCTTAAACTTCCATCTTCTTCCCTTGTACTTGCATTTGTTTACTATCTCCTCTTGGTCATCTACATCTGTCTGGGAAAGATTCTTGTACTACATTTTGTATGGAAGGATCCTCGTACTCTGTGGAAGGACTACATTTGTTAGAGAATTTGGTGTGTACTTGATCGAATTTGTCTAGAAGTTTTGCTCATCCTTTTCTTTACTTTCATTATTGTGCTTGCACGATTGAAACCATTCTCCTTACCGAGTCAAACCTCAGCACCTGATTCCACCAACACCTTCAGTGAGTCCGCTCCCCTTTTTTCCCCTTTTATTCTTCCCACCTGTGAATGAGACTACTTTTATTTGTGGTTGCTTTTCTGTTTCACTTTATTTCATCATTATGTATTTCAGTATTGATTTAAGTATGCTATCTTTCATAGCTCATGCAATCCCCTTGATTCTATTTATTACTTTCCATTGTCTCAACTTGCATCCTTCCACTTTGCAGGTTGGAAATGGAGTGCTAGACAACTACTATGACAATGTTGGGCTTATTGAGTATTGGTGGGACCATGCATTGATTTCAGATGCCTCATATCGAGATATACTCGCTGGCTGTGATTTCCATAAAGAAAATGGATCAAAAACATGCACGCATTATATCGATTATGCCTTTGAATATGAACTTGGAGACATTGATCCATACAGCATATACACTCCTGTTTGTCAGGACAAACCTCAAAGCAGAAGACTCAATATCAGGGCGAGCGCAGAGAGCCCTGTAAGCCCTGTAAGAAAAAAATAGTTAAACATTCTTATGTTTTTAATGTCACCGTCTTAACCATGGAGAAGTATGTGGATGTCTGAAAAGACAAGTGAAAAATATATCAATGTGTATTTGCTAGACTTTTGCAGCTGTAACTTCGAAATTTTTCTACAGTCATACTATTTTACAGTGTGAAAGTGGATCATGGTACCGTTCTCCTCTTAAAAAGCAGAAATTTCAGTGGCCGATGGTATCTAGTTTATGTATGTCAAATATAATGCAGCACAAGAGAGCGTATATACTCGTTCATATCGTAGGACTAATTATTCAGATGCATTTGCAGAAGATGTAAGTTTAGACTAATTTTTCTTGCTGTATAGATTATACCTTGGATATTGTCTGTCCTCACTTGATGTCGTAAATCATAGTGCGAAAAGTTGCTTTGCAATATTAATCTATGAATTATTCTTCCTGATAATTTAATTATGCAGCTATGTAGATGCAAGAATGACAGCCGTATGTTTTTAATGAACTCCACAGTTGAGAAGACATTTGGCTGGGTATGACCCTTGTTTGGGAAATTACGCTGAAATCTACTTCAATAGGCCAGATGTACAGAAAGCTTTCCATGCGAATACAACAAGGATTAGCTACAATTGGACTGGATGCAGGTAGTCCTCAACTTCATTGCCTGCTATTGTTTACATGCATGTGTGTGTGTATGTTATTGTGTGTGTGCACCTGCACATGCCTGTGTACTCATGCCTGGCTGGATGCAGGTAGTTCTCAACTTCATTGCCTGTTATTCTTTATGTGCATGTGTGTGTGTGTGCACGTGCACATGCATATGTACTCATCCTTGCATACACATGTGTGTATGTGTTGAATGCATACTTAAGATGCTATATGTACAGAATGAATGTGCAAATAACATTTGATAAGGCATCATTTATTTTGTGGTAATCCACCAATCATAAGACATTTTACATAAAATACAATGGATTGTGGATCAGCTGAAACTCTGGATTCTCTGCTCATTTGGCAGTACAGAAATGCTTTAATCATCAATAGAAGGATCATGTTCTCAGAAGCCCTTGCCCAAATGCTTCTAAAAGTATGCATCGTTAAATTGATCACAGCTCAAGCAACTGAGATTATGGATTATGTTCTCCAGCTAGGTCATGTGATTTTCTTGGGGCTATTATAAGTCCTCTTTTATATTAGTCCATTGAGACATTTATCTCTCGCCCAAAAATGAAATACGATATCCTCTCCATGCACAAAAGGTTCACTTTGTGTTTCCTGTCAGATTCACTTTCAATGTACTTTAAAGGGCACAAAATTTGCTTCTGGTCTTCAAATAGATTCCTTCATTGCAACTCATTCATTTAAAAAAATTTTCATGCTGACTTGCTTCCAGTAATGTGCTTTTTGAAAACTGGAAAGATTCAGAATTTTCTATGATTCCAACATATAAGGAACTGATTTCTGCTGGCCTTAAGATATGGTTATTCAGGCAAGTTCGTTCTTCCTCCTTGAATAATAGATTCCTTTGCACATTATCATTCTTTAAGCATGCCAACTATTCCATGCAGTGGAGACGTGGATGCTGTTGTTCCAGTCACAGGTACAAGATATGGAGTAGGCCACATGAATCTCACAGAGACCGAGAAATGGTTTTCATGGTACCTTGATGGCCAGGTAGCTTTTTACTTTGATGACTATATGTAATGAAGATAGAAACATTTCTGCACCCTTATCATTCATTCTTACCAAGAGCATTTAGCTGAGCAAAACTCCACCATAGCATTCACCATCTTTGTTTTTGGTACCATCATTTAGGCACTCATGCAGCAAGTTTCCATTTTTTGTCATCTTTTCAGTTACCATTGCTATTTCAATGATGAACAGAAGGAAACAAGCAATGAAGGAAGAAAGAAAGATACAAAGGTGACAAAAAGGGAAGCAAGGTGGAAAGGAGGGTAGGAAGAAAGGAACAAAGAAAGGAAGAAAGATAGACCTTAGAAAGAGAAAGTAATAAGTAGATGGATAGACAGATAAGTAATTTAGATAGATAAATATCAGATAAATAGTTAGGTTGCTGAATGAATGGATGGATCAGATTATGGGTAAGTATGTAGATACTAGGCAGCTAAGTAGTGAAAGAGGCCGTGGAGAGCTATGTGGTGGTGTGTTGCTCTGTTGCTCCAAACCCCAAGGGAGTGCATGAAGAGACATAAAGTAGAGAGAGAAACCAGCGTAGAAATCTGGAGAAGACGATGGAGAAGCTAAAATTGAAGAAGTTCAATTCAAGTTATGCAAGATTTGGGACCAAGTCTTATTGATAAGTGATTTTTAGGTCATTCGGGCATGTTCACACATGACCAATCACAAATAGTCATAAAAATAATGTAAATGCCTATAACCAAGGAAGCTCCTTTAAGCTAAGTAACTCCCACCGTCTGTATACAAAGCTGATGTTGTGCCTTGGGTAGACACTTAGTGAGAGCATCTCTAGGCTTCTGTGAACAATTAACCTTGATCAAAGTGATCCGGCCATCCTCTAACACCTCTCCCATAAAATGATATCTCTCATCAATATGCTTTGTGTGAGCATGGAACATGGCATTCTTTCCCAAGCATATGGCACTGTGGCTACACATCGAAGAACAAGTGCCTTTTTAGGCATCCCAAACTCGTTGCACATGCGGCCTCACCAGATGGCTTCTTTCGAAGCCTCTGAGCGCTCAAATATATTGAGCCTCTGTAGTAGATAGTGCAACTATCCTTTGAAGCCTAGAGCATCATGAAGTAGCACCTCCTGCAAGGGTGTATACACAGCCACTTGTGGAATCGCGAGTGTCCACATCCCCTTCCATGTCTGAATCACAAAATTCTTTCAACTCCAATGGACCCTATCCATAACATAGGCATTTATTTTTCGTCCCTTTCAAATATCTCAAGATAGATTTGATTGCCTGCCAATGAGCTTTGCAAGGATTAGCCATAAACTTGCTAACAACTCCACTCCATGAGCAATGTCTGGCCGAGTGGGGACCATGGCACATATAAGTGAACCACAAGCTGATGCATATGGAACATGCTTCATGCAGTCGGCTGCATCGCCTTTGGGATAGTCATCCTTGGAAAGCTTGACATGTGGCTGCAATGACACTCCAAGAGGCTTAGCATCAGCCACATTAAATCTGTCCAGTACTTTTTCAATGTACTTTTCTTGGGATAAATGCAAATTATGCTGCTGCCTACTCCTTTTTATTGCATATCAAGTATACGCTAAGCTTTCCCAAGGTCTTTGATTGAGAATGCATAGTTCAACGACTGTTTTAGAGCATTTATGGTGCTCTTTTTCTTTGTAGCTAGCAGCATATCATCTACATAAAGCACAAGAATGATTGGGCTGCCATCTTCATCCTCTTTGGTGTACTAACAGCGGTCTGCATGGCTTCTTTTGAACCCATGTTTAAGCATAAATGCATCAAACTTCTTATACCACTGTTTGGGGGCTTGTTTCAGCTTGCATACCAGATGTTCTTTTCCAGGAATGGCATATCCTTCAGGTTGTTTCATGTACAACTCTTGATCTAAATCACCCTTCAAAAAGGGTGTTTTAACATCCATTTAGAATAACTCCAAATCCAAGGCGGCTGTGAGAGCAAATAGCACACATAATGTGGTCATTTTAACCAATAGAGAGAACACTCCTTGGAAATCAATGCCCTCTTTTTGGGCATATCCCTTAGAATCAGCCTTGAGCCTTTCAATTAGCTTTCAAGAGCCTTTTTCAAAGACAATGCTATATCCATGCATATCAATCTGCCCATCTGATAATAAGTTGTTTTTGATGCCTCGTACATAATGCACATTATGCAAAATGAAGACAAGTGCACAATGTCAACTTCAACGGAACATGCATGATTGTTTCCAAGGTAAACATGGCCATGATTTCCTACATGAAAAGTAGCAAACCACTCTTTGATAGAAGTCACATGAAATGATGCACCTCAATCCACAATCCAAGTCTATGAAAATGCATAATTCACTATAAGAAGGGCATCAATAAGATCACCTTTAGTGATGTGCCTCATTGGATACAACATTTTTGCTGTGTATTACCTTTTTGAGTTGAGGTTGCCATATTTTGTACCCCATTTGACCTTCATCTCCATAACCCATGAAGATTCCTTGAATGGATTTCGCATCAACGTTTTTCCCACAAAAAGATCCTTTCATTAGTTAATAAAGAGCGCCCATAGGGCTACAATCCATAAATTGAATACAAGTGGGACATCGCACCTCAAAGATCCATCAAAAGAGCTACTATGAATCTAGCTCCTAAAAGAGGAAATGTGTGAGGGGGGGGAGAGCCAAGCAGATGGCCGGTAGCTCCAATGGATCGTATCACCTTGAACCATAAAGAAGGGGCCTCTCTTCCAAGGCTGAAGAAAGGTGAGCCACCTCCGAGACATGCCATCAAAGTCCCCTTGAAGACAATCCAGCTGCCCCCACGAAGTATGAATGAGCTTGAGCCATAAGTCTCGAATAGTCTCGGCAGAGGGAATTGTGCAGCGCTTGAAGATACGTTGACATTGAGCTCTCAAGATAAACCACATGGTTAGGCTGCTGATCAGCTCCTAGTGGGGGTCGTCTTGGCCACTCCACTGAGGAGTGTGGAGATCCTAAGTGCTGCTAGCCCTCCCATCCTAAACCAAGAGGACCGTGTTGCCCGCCTCATGCTCATAGTAGAGGGTAGGGCTAGTAAGTGAGCTCGAAGTGATGGCATCCCAAGTGATGGTTTGAGTGCTCTTCAGTCAGGTAAGGAGCCGCAAGACCCGCAGCCAAATTTGTTGTGCCAACTGACAATCCCAAAGGCAATGCCGCTGAGATTTCGAGTGAAAGCCAAAACTCGTGTAGTTTGCCCCCATAACTCATCCAAGTGCCAACAACAATGCTCCTATGGGCCACCAACCATTGCAAGAGGGTTATCCGACCAAACTGTCGGGCTCCCCAAATTCGATGCGAGAAGGACAAGAGAAACTCCTTCGTAAGCTCACCATGATGCCAAGACTCATCCACGACTGGAATGGTCGAATGGTGCGATTGAATGATCCGCCATCCCAACCGAGCCGAGTATTGAAAGAAGGGAATAGTGCGAGCCTCTGGAGGGGAGAAAGGATCGTGCCACTACCACTTTTGAGGGTCCCAACTAAGGCGAGATAAAGGATGAGCCTCCCAAGCCCAAAGATGCCAATCGGAATGGGTATGAACGTCCACCGGATTAGGATCAATGTGCGAGCTGTTACCACGAGTTCCAACCACCCGAATGTGTTGAAGGGTGTACTCCATGATGATCTCAGACTCTTGTGAAGAACTCATCAACCGTCCCTCCTCACCAATCTCAAAGAAGAGGACCCCATCCGAGTAAGCCCTCGTGCACCAATCAGGACCTCGTCTGAATGAAGGCTCCCAACCAAGCCGCTCGAGGCAACATATCAACCTGAATGCTCCAATCTCTCGGTATGGCAATCTCAGCATCCTTGATCATTTGAGGTGCATCGTGCATCCTCGTGCACTTGTCCTGCTCCTCCACGATGAGACCCCTAAAGCTGATCCAATCGGCTACAATGCACCCATGACCTTTGGCAAACTCCCTCAGGAAACATGAGTCAGAGAGCCAACCATGAACCCCCTTTCCATGCAGATGAGAGGATTCCAAGTAACAGGATGATGGAGGTGCTCCACAAGATAGGAAAGGTGAACCAGAGAGGATTGAGGAGGCTCCCAAGACCGGAGAATACTGCAAGCAAAACAGTCCTCACTCCACAGTGAGAAGCCCAAACACATGATCTCAACAAAGATCCATATGATCTCGGATGACCAAGCCCCATCGGTAGGAGTCAAGAGTTCGAGCCTTTGATGAAGAAAATCCTTCGAAGAGTGAGGGCGAGGAAACAGTCCATGAACAACAAACTTGCCAAGTAGGGCTTTGCTCTGGCAAGCAAGATCAATGATCCCAAGGCCAACACGCTTGAGGTGAAGGGTGATGACCGGCTAGGCGACCTTAGCACGAGAAGGGCTATCATCTCTTCCATACCATAAAAAGTACCACATCATAATGACGAGAACTTGGTTTGCCACCACAACCCTCCCAACCAAAGACAAACAAGAAGTGCTCCAATGCAAAAGCTTCCACCTGATGGTCAAGAGGAGAGGAGAGATTTGCGGCCTCACCAAGAGATCAAGATCAATTTGGCAGCCAAGGTATCTAAGTGCCCCGCCAAGGAGAATCCAATCCCGAAAGAGCATCCGAGCCGAGCCAGACTGCGCAGGAGTTGTGCCAGTTGATCTTGGCACCAAAAGCATTGCAAAATCTCTCCAAAGCATGTTGAAATTTGTCATATTGACCTCTTGACCCTACAAGCAAATGTCCGTGTCATTAGCAAACTCAGCATTCAAAAAGCATCTCATCCCTAGCCACGAGCCGAATACCCTACAAGCTTAGTACCCTACGCAACCAAGAAAGCACTCATGGCCTCGACAAAGAAGAGAAGCAGCATAGGGGCTAGAGGACAGCCCTGTCACACCGACCGCGAAATATTGAATCTCTCCCCTCGAACTCCTTCCACCAAAACTTGAATGTGGGTTGATTGGTGTAAGGTGCCAACCCCCTTAATCCAGGAGTCGGGGAAGCCCGTACACAACATAGTGTCCTCGAGAAAAGCCCGGTCAACTTGATCATTCATAGTCAACCCGATCATTCATAGTCAACCAAATCATAGGCTTTCTCAAAATCCATCAGAAGCACAACAAGAGGCTCACCTCGTATCTGGGCAAGGGAAACAACTTCCCAGACAGTGAAGATATTGTCAAGAATATTGAGGCCTTTGACAATATGAGCTTGAGTCAGATGAATCAAGGAGTCAAGAAGTGGCTGCACTCTCAAACTCAGAGCCGTCACAAGGGTTTTGTAGGCAGAGTTGAGAAGCACAATCGGACATCAGTGCCTAATGTCATCCAGGTGACCACCCTCCTTAGGGATGAGAAAAATCAGGCCCTCAATGAGGGCCTGAGGAAGGTGTGCCCCCTCCATGACCTTCTCGAAAGCAAGGCAGATCCCATCCCCAAGGAGGCCCCAATACCTAAAAAAATTAGGGGAGAGACCATCATCGCAAGGAAGTGTCCTTAGCCAAACCATGCAATGCAATGCATCAAAGAGCTCACTATCAGTAAAAGGGGCGAGAAGCATGGCCTGCATCTCATCCGTCATCGATCCACATCATGTGTTGCAAGACACAACACCTACTCTTTTGTTAAGTCTTAAAAGGAGTCTCCTCAAATAATAGAGTACAGTAAAACTGAGTGGCAATATCACGCAGCTCCCCATGCTCGGAAGCAAAAGACCCATCGGTCCGACGGAGCTGTCGGATCCCATTTGACAATTGGCAGGAATGAACCACAGAGAAGAACTCTCCAGAGACCTTAGTCAAATGGGGGACCTGTCTATGATGAAGAAATGCCGAACGTCTATCCTCAATCTCCCTCAGTAGGATTGTTGTGCCAAGGCAAGCTTCAAACCTGTCCATTCAGAGTCCGAGCGGTGCTCCAAGAGCTGCTGAAGGGAGACAATACCTTCGTGAAGGCAACAGTCTCTCTCGTGGAGTCAAGCTAGCAGTTGGCTACTCACCTCATGTAAAAAGTTGCTGATCATCTATAAGATAGTCGCCAGAGAGTGAGCCCGGCATCCCTCAGCCCAAGACAATTGGGACCAAATCACCTCAATCTGGCCAGTCAGGCACCCATCAAGCTGCACCTGATCAGGAATCCACATCACCCTTGGGCCATTGGTATCCCCCACAACAAGATGAAGGAAGTGGAAATTTCTGAAATTTATTTCAAAAATTAATAATTTCTGAAATTTTGGGAAAAAATAACACAAATGTCCCAAGATTCTTTAAAGATTGTGGCACAATGACTTAACAAGTGTGAAGTTTGGGCAAAAATGACTCAAAAACGCAAGAGATATTAAATCATGAAATTTTTCTCAAAAAAATTTCAGAAGTTAACCTGGGCAAAAAACACAACAATTTCTTGTTGTTTTACCACCTGAGCATAAAGCCCTGATTTTTGAGAGCATAACGACCTGAAATTTGCTTAAAGATAGCACCAAAAGGCCTACTCTAATTGAAATTCAAGCATATGTGCTTTTCGACAAACTTAATACATTAACTCCCACTTGAAATGATAAAAAATCTCTGCAGCAAAGGACTTGTCAATGAAAATCCAACACTAGAGGTGTTGAAAATGACTTGTGAGAGTAAAAGAAGCACAATATAGGATGTTCTCTTTGATGAATCTCTCTGACAAACTCAAAATTTGTTTCAACTTTGCAATGGGGTGAAGTAATCCTTGAAAAGCAAAACTTTTCTCATGAAAAATGAAGGTTTTTGGCAATGAGATTCTTCCAAATGAGAGAAAATGGCTTCAATTAGACATAAAGTGATGTAAATAAACATTTAGAGCAACTTTGTCGCGATGGAACAACTCAAAGCTTTGATATCAATTGATAAAATTCGCAGGGAGCTGCTCGGTTGCTCCAAACACCAACAGAGTGGGCTGCATTGTGAGGGCAATTCATGGTCAGTCAAATGGCGATGTTATTATTGCATATGGAATTTTATGTTGTGGGTTGTATAAGCTCATAGATTATGCAAAATTTGTGAGTGATTCAGCATGTGAAGTTCAAGATTTTGAGGCTATGTCAGATGCAATGCTTTGACATGAATACTTTGGTCATCTAAATTATGCTAGTTCGCTACACCCGCAGAAATCTGAAATGACGTCCTCTTTGCCCAAACTTGAGGCACATTGTAAACATGTTTGTGAAGGCTATATTTTGGGCAAAATGTAGTGTTTCTCCTTCGCAAAAGATGGTTGAGTACGAGCTACTCAGAATTTGCAGCTTGTTCACAATGATGCATGTGGTCCTATGCAGACATCCTCTTTTGGGAACTACCTTTACTTCATGACTTTTATTGATGATTTTTCCAAGCATGCATGGGTGTATCCACTGAAAGCAAAGTCCGAAGTGTTTATGTGCTTCAAACAATTTCTGGTTTTGGTTGAAAACCTGTTTCCATACAAGCTGAAGTGTAAGCATGATGGAACAGTTGACATGTAAAAAGCTAGGCTTGTTTCAAAAGGTTATGCTCAAGAAAGAGGCATTGATTTTGATGAGACCTTTGCTCTCACATATCGAGTGACTATTGTTCATAGCATCTGTGCACATGAAGCTCATCATGGTTGGAATGTATATGAGTCGGCGATTAAAACTACATTTTCGAATGGTGATTTACATGAAAAAGTGTATGTTTTTCAGCCCTGTGGTTTTCTATTGAAAGGGCATGAAAACAAAGTGTGCAGGTTGAAAAAGGCATTATATGATTTGAAGCAAGCATCACGTGCTTGGTATGAAAAGATACATGCCTACTTGATTGCCCATGGTTTTGAGAACTGTACAATTGAGAGCCCCTTATATGTTAAGCGTGCAAATGATATGCTTCTGATGTATGTTGATGACATGCTGCACATTGGTCCTTACGAGAAGCATATTGCTGATTTTATGGCTGATTTGCATGCCTCATTCGAGATGTCAGATTTGGGGCATTTGCATCATTATTTGGGCACTCAATTTATGCAAGTTGATGGGAGAATAGCTTTGTGTCAAACAAAATATATTGATACATTATTATGGTGTTTTGGCCTTGAAGATTGCAAACTTATTGACACTCCTATGGAATCAGGTTTATGGTTGAGTATTCATGATGTTGGAGATGCATTTGATGCTGTACTCTATCAATAGGCTGATGGATGCTTGATTTACTTATGCATATCTTTGCGTGATATTCAGTTTGTTGTTTCACATATGAGCAGGTTTATGCATTGCGCAGGCGTCAAGCATTGACAGGCGATTAAGCACATCTTTTGCTATTGGAACGATACTCGACTACATGGATTGTTTTATCCCAAGAGGGAATCACTACCACCACATGTACCTTCTTTTTTGACTTTGACTCTGACTCGACTGGTTGCTATAATACTCATGTGCCCACCAATGCCTTCATGCTTGATTACTCATGCATATCTTGGTTGAGAAAGAAACAACCTACTGTGGCCACTTCTAGTTGTGAGGCTGAGTATAGGGAAGTTTTCAAAGAGACTGTTGAGTGTGTGGCTGAGACACCTTATGGCTGATTTGGGTCTTGGTAAGTCTTTTGCCACCAGCATCTTGATTGGTAGATAGAGCACATTGGAAGTTACGAGGAACCCTATGTTCCATGCTCGCACTAAGCACATTGAGGTGCACTATCATTATGTGAGGGAGAGGTTCTCTATTGGAGAGATCAGTTTGGCATATGTGCCCACAGAGGAGAACGTTGCATACCTTTTCACAAAGGCTCTGCCTACGGAAAAGTTTGAAGCTTTCCGCAAAGCTTTGGCCTTACTTCCTTTAGTGGATTGATTCCACATAGCTTGGCACTTATACATGAATGCCAGCTCCTTGTTCACTGAATCACTCCCAAGGTGGATTCGTTGAAACTTGATATATTACGATAGTGATGTGTGTGAACACACTAGGACTGCTAGGGCACTTTTTTCCCTCTTTAGGAGTTTTTTTTTCCGTCTTGTATATATGCCTATAACCCTAACTGGTCACTTATCTTTGTACATTCACTTGGTAATACATCAGTATTGTTTGTTGTGCTCCACGCTTCTTCTTCTTCCTTATGCTATTCACGTGCTTCTGCAGACCTCAAACTCCAGCAAGGAGCAATGGATGGATGGAAGGAGAGATGAATGGATGGATGGATGGATGGATGAATAGGGTCAATGGATGATGAATGGATGGATGGATGGATGGATCCATCATAGTGGTTAGCATCAAGATGGCAACATCATAGGCAATGGGTTGCTAACACCTTAGTAATAAAGTGAAGTTTCGATAAAGTTGCGCACAAATCAATTTTTATTTTAGATTCCTTTTGTTTTGGAATTCAAGATATCCTAAGTGTAAAAATCCTACTATAAATATTTATATACCATAGAAAAAGACATGAAAACAAGACTTGTTAGCATTTACACATATCAAATATATAGGTTGTTGATACATTGTTTCATGCTGCACATAGTACAAAAAATCGTCGACCTTTAAAAGAAAAATCGCAAAAAAGTTGTTAAACTATTTTTTGCGATTTTTATGAAGATTTTTTTTTGCATCTTCATGTCTAATTCATGTCTAAGACCTGTATGTTTCAAATGCATATGTTTTTTTTCCCTACATTTTTATGAGCTCAGAGAGAGAGAGAGAGAGAGAGAGAGAGAGAGAGAGAGAGAGAGCTTCAAATGGCATCCTCACATGGCAAATGGAGACCGAATAGAGGTAGGGAGAGAAGTCCATTTGGACCGGCAAAAGATAGAGGCAAAAATCGGATTCGCGCATGGCTGGAGTAGTTAAGTTGGATGAGAGAGAGGAGGAATTATCCCATGTAAACGTGCAATCGTCAGCAAAGAGTAATGAGTTCTCTCTCTCTCTCTCTCTCTCTCTCTCTCTCTCTCTCTCTGTGCAAACTCTACTCCTGCGCGCCATCCTCACTGCGAACCCTACCCGGCATAAACCTCTAGTCGTGCCATCCTTTGCTTATTGCCGCCCTTTGCTGATGCTCATCATCTCTGTGCTGCCCTCGCCATCCCTTCCTACTGCGAACCCTACTTGACATGAGCATAGTCACCCGCTCATCGAACTCGAGCTGTTATGCACCCATGTCTCTCTGGGACGGCTATTTCAGTTAAATATTACCGTTTTGAACTGCTGCCTAGGGTTTTGAATGGCTATTGCTACCACATTTTAGGCTTACGAATTGTTTATTCCATCAATGTTTTAGGGTTTTGAACTTCCATGCAATGATTAGGGTGTTGAACTTCCGAGCAATGATTACACTAAGCATGGCAGATTAGGATTCTTTGGAAAACCCTTATTTATTTTGAAAGCTACTCTTTTAAAAATGGCACCACCGATAGACAAAAGGAATGATTGCTCAAGCTATCGAGGCAAAAAGTCTCAGACATGCATGTTAGGTTATTTGACACCCAGTACTCTTTGTTGGAAGGAAGACAAGATGATGCTAGGAAATGCCAACTTTGCCCGACAATTTTAGGTGGTAAGGCAGAAAGATGGCTTATGGAATTTGCCTGGGATTATTTCACCACTTATGCAGATTTGCACAATGCTATTCTGCACCAATTTCAAAAATCCTAGACTGTATGACAATTATTGCCCATGGAGTTCGTTGTTCCCAGCTTGTGAGCAACTGTTTGAGAACAGTTCTTATCGGAGGAATCTTTGGAGTATAGAAGGGATAAATTATGATACCTGGAGATTATTGGTACCAAACCTTTTTGCTACTGCAAGAAGTCAAGCTGAAGCAACATCGATGGCGTGACCGGAATTTAAGGGCCCAAGTGTTGATGACTCTGGACTTATGATCTCATTCTCCTTTTCAATTCCAAGATGAAGCATCATGCTAGAAAATAAAAATTATGGTGAACTATCCCGGTGGTAAAGGTTACTGTCTGGAAGAGAGCTTTGATCCGCGAGGGAGGGAGGGAGGAAGGGAGAGAGAGAGAGAGAGAGAGAGAGAGAGAGAGAGAGAGAGAGAGAGAGAGAGAGAGAGAGAGGGAGGGAGGGAGAGAGAGAGAGGGAGGGAGGGAGGAAGGAGGGAAGGGGGGGGAGAGAGAGAGAGAGAGAGAGAGAGAGAGAGAGAGAGAGAGAGAGAGAGAGAGAGAGAGAGAGAGATTATATAATCACAGGTTGCAGGGAGATGCCAAGTTTTTGAAGGGCTTTCTCTCGTCACAGTGAGAAATGCAGGGCACGAAGTTCCCTATACACAACCGAGAAGAGGGTACGTGCTAATCAAGTCATTCCTAGCAAGTAACCATACCACGCCGTTGTTGCCAAGAAACAAGACATCCTCGTGAAATTTTAAGTCCATGGGTAATCAAGATACCCAGATTTAGCAGCATCAAACATGTATCTATTCAACTGTACATTATGTACGCGGTGACGAGGAAGGAAATAGATGCTGCCTAAAAGGCAAAGCTATTACCCCAATTTTTTCATCATTGATGCTGAAGTGAGAAAAAGTATTTGGAATTTCACATTTTTTTACATGTTACGATGCGTTAGTTCTCCTTATCTGTATCAGTGGCAGAGAGATATTTTTCTTTCATGGAACGAGGCAGCAATGAGGTGATGTTAGATGGCATAAACAGATCCGCTGCACGAAACAGCACACGTCTAAAATATCAATGAACTCAAGTGGGGAGGACGCCAGCATATCTTCACTCCTGTATGGAAGAGCACATATACTGTTCAAGTGTTTGCTATTGTAACGTTAAGATGAAAACTTCGAACATATTTTACATTTTTCTTAATATTCAGAAAAGCAGCATACATCCGAAGCGAAAATTATGTGTTAGATAGTGAAAGTTTCAATCTGATGTTTTAACGGAATCGCCTTCAAATAAGCTGGAAAGAAATATTAGAAGGAAAGTCGACCAGCAAGAAGAACAAATATGCTATTGCTCTAAACGCATCTTCAAGGTTGCTGTAGATTGTTTTAGAAACAAGAAAGTCCTAAAAAGGAACGTGTTTCACTGTGGGAAGCGAGGAAAATTTAATGTATTCAGTTCCTTCGAAAGAGAAGAAGAAGAAGAAGAAGAAGAAGAAGAGGAAGAGGAAGAAGAAGAAGATTTTACCAGGTCACGTCCTCTGTAGAAGACGCTAGCATGCTAGATTGTTAAACATCAAGCATCGTATTTAAATTCGTGAACCACGTTATCTTCACTGCTGCATACTGTGCTTGGCATACTGTTAATCGGGCTTTATGAGGGAAAGATTTGGCCGATTATATTTATTCACTGGATTTGCGGGTGAGGGATGCGCGAACTCTCTCTTCCTGGTCACGGATCGTTCCATGTCCTCTTCTTTCTTCATTATCGAAGCAAGCAAATAGACCATAGTAACCCGTTTCCTTTCTCTAGTTCGGATTCCCTCAGGCTTTCTTTGCCCATACGGATTTTTTACCTCAAGACTCGAAGGTATCCAGTTACAAGCTCGGAAAATGAGGAACCAATAAATTCACTCGTTCAAGCTAGAATGGCTTCCACATGCGGGAGTTGGGGAAAGCCATTCTAGCTTTATGTGATTGGGATCACGACAAACAGGTGAAATGAACACTCATTTCAGCACAGGCTTTTATGCGGAACAGTGCCAAAATGTGGTGTTACGCTGGTCATGTGCTGAAATGAAAGAAAAACCTAACAACGGGTTGTTCTTTGAGTTCGCTCACTGTAAACCTTAATGAGTTAGTAACATTTATAAAGCAACAAAAGAGTAAATCAAGGTTTCAAATGGGTGTGGTGTAGCGGATAGCATCGAACCCCGTGGGGCAGAAGGCCTGGGTTCGATTCCTGCCTGGCTGGACATTTCAATTCCTTGTCATTTCAACTTTCCTTGTACTCTCGAAAAAAAAAATAAAAAGTCAAGGTTTCAAACATTGTGAGGAATATTTACAGCACGAAGGAAAATGGAAGGTAAGATGTTGGTTATGTGGATAAAAATGAGGCTCAAGCAAGAGGGTAAAATGTCGGTTGTGGATGAAGACGAGGAAATGTATATGCATCAGGTTGCAATATGAAGATTTGATTTACTTAGATGCAAGTGCGGGGTATTGGATTTCGCCATTGAAAAGACGGTTCTGCTTGGGAGGGGGTTTTAACTGCTTGAAGCCCCAATTCTGCGGTCGGAAAGTTCAATTTCGGAAAGAATTGGTGGAAGAGGTGTTCAAAGCATGAAGATTACCTGCTTTATTTCTTTTAATACTGCCAATGTAAGAATGCAATATGGCAAGAGTTGTCTGCATTCTAGATGTAAAGAGACCACTCATTTAGAAACAACCTCTCTTTCAAGTAACGGGTCTCTTTGTAAAGCGATTGAACATGAACAAGAAAGAGGCTTTATGGAAACGCGAACAAGAAATTAAATGACGTTTGGAACGGCAAAGAACTTTCCTATTCTTAGGAGCATTGTGAGAAAGAAATATAGGTAAGCACATGCAAGATTCGGTAGGGATCACTTGAGGGATATCGACTCGACAGAAGAGAAGCTTAGTTTAGATTGATCAATTGATTGAGATAAGAATTATGAAGTCCAGAATGTTGAATCATGAGACAGTTTTAGTCCATTTTACAAGAAAATCCAATGCTGGCGCCCTTCAATCGCTGTTTTAGAAATAAGAAAAATCTATGAAAGATTTCTCTCGGAGAAGACATAGTTCATTACGATAGTAATTTCGTTACGTACACAAAAGATTAAAGCAGGAACTGCAAGAGCGAAAACTCGATACGTGTAGTGCACATCCTTTTGGGAAGCTACTTCAAGAAGCAAAACATTTCATGCTCATCTGTAATATTGGTTATCATGAACACGAAAAGCTATGGAACAACTGCATCATGAGAAGTGTCAGCAATTTTTTTTGATACATGCAATAAGAACACCGTTTTTTATGTAAATATCTAAACGCTCTGTAATCCAGAAGCAACATACGTATTTTCTTCCTCCCTTTCACGTGCTGCATATAATCTGTACACAATTCTTCATGATAATGCGAAGCCCTACTTTACTGTATGTATTATAAAAGAAGATTGCGGGATGACTCACTGCATTTGACACTCCATACTAAACACAGGCAATACCAAAAACATACATCAAGTCGATGCATCAATCAATAAGGGCCTTCAGACAGTTTTTACTAAAAATGAGTAACATGCTGTTGTACTAATAGGAAATAAAAGTAATGGTATGTTGTCGTTGTCCATTGCCACCATGATCATGTTATCTACGAGGGGATGATTACACATTTATCGATTGTTGGAATATATTCCTCGTCCTTGATCGAATATTTGACGCAGGAGCAAAGAGACATATTTTATGTAAGAAAATTATCAGAGAATTTCCGCTTTAAGTTTTATATGATATATCCACGTCCTTACAGTTGTAGATGAACATTTATCGGAGTAATTTTACATTTTATCTCTTGCCTAAAGGTTGTAACCTGTTGATTGAAGACAAGAGCGAGAGATCTTTGTACACTCTTTTTCTCCATCTTGCTGCTTCTCTCCTTTATCCTTTCTGTAGAGGTGCATGAATTCGGACGTCGTTGCTGTAGATCCGTTGATCTCAGTCCATGCTAATGTCTCACAAATAGTTTGAACGCAAAGACAACATATAGATTCAGCAATGTTCGACATAAGCTATCGATCTTGCGCTGATGTTTACTCATATATCATCAAGAAAGATAGAAGGAAATAGAAGAGCGATTTCATAGCTGTCCTCCCACTTTCACATACCGGATCATGGCGTTAAATTCTTCGTAATCTTCTAATTATTCTCAGGCAATGAAGCTTCTTCGGCTCCGAATGACACGGCAAAAGAAAGAAAACAATCATTTTTGGAAATTCTCGT
Organism: Ceratopteris richardii; assembly: GCA_020310875.1. Taxonomy (NCBI): domain Eukaryota; kingdom Viridiplantae; phylum Streptophyta; class Polypodiopsida; order Polypodiales; family Pteridaceae; genus Ceratopteris; species Ceratopteris richardii. The sequence continues at coordinate 6,445,208 of CM035418.1, forward strand.
ACGAACGATGTGTACTCACCCTTCATATCTCACAAGCTTCTCTCTGCATCTCCACAAACATCCAGCGGAATCGTGCATGAATCTATGGAGACAACTAGAGTGGACAACTCATGCCTTGTTTCACTTTCTTGTTTGCGCATCGGAAGTTATGTAGAGGATTTAGTAGCGATCGTCAAACGTCCTTTCGGATATGGATAGTGCAAAACAGAAAGATCCCCCTTCATCCCTCCCATAGAAAAGATCAGCCACTCATTCCTTCAAGGATGGCAACATGTACCTTAGAAGTTAGATGTTAACCTTTATCTCTTTGTATGGCGTACAGCCAACATTTAGCATTTGTTGTGACTTGATGTGAACCCTTGGATGTAAGGATAAAGGAGGTCCCCTGGTCCAAGGCTCCCAGCGACTTGATGTGAATCTTCAAAAGTTAGTAATCTGATTCAAAATTATATATGCATATTCACACACATAAAATGCATGCATGTTCAATATAATGTCATGGTCATACATAGATAAAAATGCATGTGCATGAGAGTGATTTAACCACACAATACACCTAAATAATGTATCAAATGTACTATACAAATAGCACGACTTATGAAAACACATGTATAGTTTGATGTGGATATAGTCAGAATGCCATAAAAGAATTAGATATATGCATAATAATGTGGACATGATAGTGTTTAAGGATAAATTAATAGCCATAGTTGTTGTTAGAAGGGTGAGTAACATAGAAACTTGTCACAAGTATATTGGCTTATTCGATGTGGACCCATTTGCATGACACACATATCGATTAGCATCGAGCAATGAATCCTCACCCATGAATTGTCAATCCAAGAGACTTGTCAGTGGTATCATGATCTTGACCACGTTAAGAGTCCCACACATAAAAAAGTCTCATGCACATGCACACGCATACACATACACACACACACACGCATGCGAGCAAGTCTCATTCGTGACAAAGACACTAGAGCTCCCAAAAATTCACACTTGATTAAATGAGTTTTTTCATAGGAAGCTTTTAAAAACTAACCCTCTTCACACTCTAACATTCACTTTATTTAGAATTAGGTACTAACTCCTCATTTGAGGTCCGATTTATGTGCATAAGAAAAAGGTTTGAGAATCACTTGTCCTCGGCTTGCACAAATATGAAGTCAATTATAAGGATAGGCTTTTGGATATATTTCCAAAGTGATGGTTTTCATACATAATTAGCCAAATTGAAGGAGACTTTGGAAAACTTATGGCCCTAACTCTGCGCTTCATTTTCTTTGACATCTCCACCATGCTCTTAGCTTTCATTTGACACAAACTCAATCATCTTCTCCCTCTTTGACCTTCAAAATAACTTCAATGAGTCTTTATCTCCAATACGCTCCCCTCCTAGAATCTATCATCCTTGATATATACTTGACACGTCTATTGATCCACTTATAACACTTAAGATTATATAGTCCTCAAGAAAGAATACCAAAAAACTTTAGAGCTCAAATACATAGATGATTTTCCGAAAACATGTGAAGAAATTTAACTCCAATATTAACTATGGAAGCTAGCAAACCTCTTCAACACTTTATCCTGTCAGACACCTGCTTACTAAAATTTGATTTAGTCATAAATCAAATATGCAATGAACTTTGATATTTTTTTTTTTACACATGATAGAGATTAGAACATTCTAACAAGATATAGATCCCTCCTATTGGAGTTCAAATGATGAGGAAACTAATTGCTAAAGACAGACTATGTGTCAACTCAAGTTAAGAAAAAAATAGAAGTTCATAAGAATTGCTACCAGTAATGATCAGAGAAGAATTTAGCAAAGACATTTGGATAAAAAAAAGTTAAGTAAGATAAGCTTTCACAAAAGGCATTATATGCATTAAATGTAAATCTCTGCAAAGAGAAATGACTTCTATGAGATGATTATGTACATAATGATGTACTTCTAGAATACATACGTGCTTTGTAGCATGGGGAAATTTTGATATGATTTGGCTGGAGAATGTCTAAGATATGATCTTACAATATTTACTTATCATCTCCACCAAAATCATGCCCAAAAGTTATCTAACTATAGAGAAACTTTCACGAGATCTTGTGTCTCTTCATCTACCCTTGCATGTTCTCTCTCCTCATGACCTTCCACTTGTTGCCCTTTGTCCTTCAATTATCTTTGGATTCTTTTGGTGCTCCAATCAACTCCATATGAATGAAATGGTGCCATTTTTGTGTACTCTAGCTCGACTCATCTTTTGAGTTTTATCAAAGCCATAAGCACATACGCTTGCATCTTTATTTTCAACACTCCACAAAGCTCATCCAAATGCTCTCTACATGCTTCCATGAGGTTCAGAATGGGAAACTTTTGTTTGAGCTTCTCATTTTTGCATTTGCTTTTGTAGTACCTACAAAAGAGAGAAGTCCACTTACTTAACAAGAATTATACAAAGCATACTTCCTCTCTTGTTTATTGGCCTTTTTCTTTATAAAAATAAATTGTCAATGGTTGAAATGGTCCCCAGAGCTTAGCACATTAACATTGTCACCTTCAACCATTGTCAACATCAACAATGGTGCTTCTTGCACCTAACAAGGCTTGCTATTCCTTTTGGGATGGTCTTAACCTTTACATAGTCTTGTCACGCTCGTTGGTGGTCTTACCAACATCAATCTTTACCTAGAGGTTCACTTGGTATTTGCTTGGAACTTACCACCACATAGAATGTGGATTTTTATCAACCCTTTAATTTAACCCTTAGCTCTGTGAATGAACTTCTTTACCTTCTTCAACTTCAACTGATTTTTCACACTTCTCTTGGGTGACTCTTCCTTCTATCTTACCACTTTCTTGTTGCTCTTTGAACCTTGGCGAATCTCTTCAAGTCCTTGTGAACTCTTTGCAACTTTTTGGTAGCCCTTCTTTAGAGTCTCATACTCCTTGCACTCTATTTTTTTTGGGAAGCTCACTCCTAGGCTTCAAACTTCTTAGAAGTCTTCGTCTTCTAAAAATTATCTTTACCTTGATTGCAATCCACTCCATGTTTGATGACAACTCTCTTAATTTCTTCCAATCTTAAAACCTTGTTTTGTTTTCCTTCCTCTTTCAAATCTTCAAGAGTCTTCTCATGGACATAGCTTTTAGCTTGAGCTCCTTTCTTCATTTTGGCTCCAAGCTTCATGCCTCACTTCATCCAAGCTTTACCCACCTTGTTTTGGATTTTCAAAATAGGAGCATTGAGTTCACTTGCTATATCTCAACTCAAGAATCAAACACTTTTAGTTATCATAACATGCACAGGCTTGTAGTTTCTTTCACAATTTTGCCTCAATGAATTTTGTCCATAACAAGATACATCCACAAACTTAATATATAGCAACTTTTTGTTTCATCAATCTTCACCGCATCCAAACATATATACTTCTAGGTTATCTATGGTTGAACATGATGAATCTTTAATGCTTTAGTAACATGATAAAATATCCACATAAGCATGTATACAAATCACCAAGAATTCAAGCATATATCCAACCCTCTTTATGCCCATTCATGTGGATACATAAACCTTAAAAAATATTCAACTTGTATGGACTAAAAAAGGGCCTATTACTCATCCACACATAATGAAACATGCATATGTATTCTTCCATACATGCATACATTCTTCCATGTTAGACATCAATCCTCGACTCTAAATTCAACTTATATTCAGCCTAAGTATGGCTATCCAAAATTGTCCTTCATCTTGACCATGAAATTTACAAGCATGCATACATAAGTGTCTACATTGCATACATTTCTTACACCAAGTAAGAAGCATATAATGCTATCCTCAAGCTTATGTATAATCTTCAATCTTCAATGATGTACATGATTGAATATTTCACTTCATGTAATAGATTGAAATATCTAAAATATATACACTATTTTATATAGACCTAGGTGTAATTGTGCATCCAACATTCTTTGCGTGAATCTTTTTCTTCTTGTACCAATTTCTCATTAGGTTTCAACCAAGTGATTAGTTCATTTATAGCAAGATTCATTGATCAATAATATGTAGTAGATAGTAATATAAGAGAGTCTGCAACTCCAAATAACATAAAGTAACAAAAATATCTTACATACAAAAGCTTCAACTCCATAGTTTTACAATGTCCATGAGTCTTGCACACTTCATGTAGAATCATAGGCTCATAGCTCCAAGATTTTCTTCAACTTCTTTGAGTCTTCTTCAAGTGGTGAAACCTTGTGCTCCAATTCCAATGCTCTAATGGAACTCCAATATGCATAGACGAAGTTAAAGATTCTCTTCTAAATCAGATGGGTCTGACAAGCTTCAGATTATTGATGAGCCTCTTCTAGATGGTAGGAAGTGTTGGGGAGCCCAACTTAGAAATCTTCATTTTTCTTGTTAAGCTCATTAATTGTCTCCTTGTGGTGCTCATTGGTGGCATGTAAATTCTGTGGTTGTCAGTGGGCTTCATAGTGTTCATAGACAACGATGAAAAAATTCCTTAAGAGAATATACATACCTATTTCTTTGGTCATGCAGTTCAGATAAATTATCGTAGGCATTACTGTAGAGGTGAGTTCCTCCTCTAAGTGCAGAATGTGGCCATAAAGCTCCTGGATCTAACCTTCAAACGAATCACTCCGCGAAAGAGTTGATTAGATTCTTGAGAGATTACCTTTTGGGCATGGACGAAGTACGAGTTAATGCCCAAAAGGTAATTAAGGAAAAATTTAAATCCACAGACATGTTGACTAAAGCTCTTGATGGTACAAAATTGAGTAGATTCAAGTTGATGATTGGCTTGCAGGATATCAAGGACAATTGAAGACTTATTTGGGGGCCAAGCATGCTAGGCTTGAGGGGGAGCTGTTGGTGCATTTTACCCAAGCCTAAATGCTTGACATGATTTGATTTATGTTCATTTGTAGTCATATGTGTAAACATATGAACACCTCTTGTAATAGAGTATATTTTATCTCTTGTAATTGTGAAAGAAAGAATGGCTTAAGTCATCCATGATGTAAAAAGGAAATTCGTGGCTCTAACTACCTAAAACCATAAATCCATTAGCTGAGAGAATATCTCCTAACTATTAGCATCACTTTTAGGTGAAGTTATTTGAATTCAAATTCAAAACTACCTCCAAAAGTAGCTATAAAAAGAGCAAGAAGGAAGTCGCCATTAGAGATCTTGATCCGTGCCCACTTCATGTTCATTTGTAGAGACTGAAGAGCTTACTCCATAACTCTATCATTCTACTCCCATTGTGCAAGTATTCATTGCCAATGTGGTTGTAATTATATGTGAATCTATACGTTCATCATTTACTTCTTCTTTGTTTTATTCTCTATTATACTCACTCAGAACAGTAACTTCAGAAGCACATATCTCAGGCTATATGTAACCTTTTTCATATTTTTAAAGTGCATTTGATTTCTCTCTAAGCCTACTTTATGTTCATAAAATTTCATGGTCATTGGATTCACTTTTTGTGAGAAAATATGTGTTTTTTTGCTCACTAGTCGAATCTCTGCAGAGCCCCGAAAATGGCGAGAGTGTTCCAGATTTTGCTAAATCTTGTTCTCAGTACTCAATTGATCACGTGAAGTGTTTTAACTTGGATTAACAAGCTATCTAATTCTATCTGCTATGTCCAAAAGGAATTTTTCTAAATCCTACCAAGTTGAGAGCACCGTTCTTTTTTTCCAACAGGTGTATGTACAAAAATAGCAAGTTTTGGGAGCTAGTCATTTTGCAACTAGTCTGTCTTGACTCAAACTTTTGAGATACTTGTTCCAAAACACTTGGGCGATTTTTTTGTGGACTTAGGAAGCTCAAAGGGTCTACTAACCAACTCTAAAGTTTCAATTGGCTGATGTGAAGCTAGTTGTAGCAGCACCAACTCATCTTTGGATTGCATACACCATCTCTCTTTACATGTGTGTGTGACAAGTTTTGGGATTAGATTAGGAGTGGAGGAATTAGGATTTGGAAGTAGGTAAGAGAGTGCAAAAATGGAGTAAATTAATCACAACTCGAAAAGAAAAAATCATTTTTTCACTTTTTTCTTGAGTCACTAGTTATGGCTAGATATTAAAATCGAGATATCACCACATTCTAGTTCACTTGTAAATTGCAAGCATCATGGAGCTCTCAAGATGACATGTATCGCAGATCATGTATCGCTCCAAACTTGGTGTACAATTGGGTTCTAGTGCTAAAAAACTGTGCATAGATCAAAATTTTGATTGAACACTCACACAAGGTAACACAACACCCGTCGAGTATCATGAGGGACAAATAGGGATATTCTAGGCAGAGTTTTTAGCCACAAGCATGTAACATGACAAGGAGAGCACAAGGAACAAATTTATACAAAAATTTTCTAATTTGGACTTCAAAAAGTCCAAGTATCATGATCAATTGAGTTTGGTATCATGATACCAAATTTTCGTGTGTCCTGATACTTTGGGAGGTATCTGGCATCACCAATAGCTTACTCCTAGGTGCATTTTGATAACTTGGTATCATGTATCACCGGATTGATCATCACGATATTGAAGTATCATGACCCCCCAAGATATCATGTATTTTAGATACTTTCAAGTATAGTGTGTTGCAAATTTTGGGTTGTGTATCGTGTATTATTAAGGATCAAGTATCGTATCATGTTATATTGAGTATTGTGTATCATCCAATTTCTAGATATCATGTATCATGTGATTTTGTGCATAGTATCCTATATTGTGAAGATTGAAGTATTGTGTGTCATGACTGATTGGTATCGAGTATCATGTATCACCTTGATCACAAGTATCATGTATCATGGAGGGTTGAAGTATGGAGTATCGTGAGAGTACCCAAGTATTGTATCATCCAAACTTGGTATCATGTATCACCTGTATCACAAGTATCTTGTATGAAGTAAATTAGGAACAAACCCTAATTATTCATGAACTAGAACATTTGAGAAAATTTAGTATTCAACCATTAAGCAAAGCCATCTTCAAGAATTAATAGAATACCATAAGTGCAATCCAAAGATTAAGGTAAAAAAAAGTGGTTAAGGTGCCAAACTGTGAATGAACCTTAGATTTGGCATATCCTAGGGAGTTGAAGAAGCATGGCATCATCAACAAAGAATGTAACTAAAAGGAGTATTCCCTCTATCTACTATGACACCTCTAGTGACTTAGAGGGAGAATCTACTATGGCCTTTGAAGATATGCATAGCTCTCTCCATTCAAGAGAGCTCATGTCCATGATAGAGGGAGAATATAGGATGTCCTTGCAGTATGTCTCTACAAACTTGCATGGAGTTCCTATTTATTTAGATGGACTTAATAGGTCAATAGCAAGACTTAGGACTTCCACTGACTAAGAAGTCGTGTCAAGAACAATTGTGAAATTCGAGGGAGGATTTTACATGGAGAAGCAAGGGAAATTGTATTAGCAATTGAGCATCTCGAGGGAATCAATGAAAGAGGAGAAATTGAGGAACCTTGTAACCATATCGAGAGTGATAATAGAGAAGTAGTATCTACTCCAAGAGGAAGATCAATAGTAGTAAAAATTTGGAGAGGGGATAAAATCCCTCAAGATGATTACATGATGGACTTCTACTTGATAGATGGAATTGACAAATTGTTGGAAGCCACTTCACCTATAAGGGTAGATAACATCAACCCCACTACCATCTACAAATTGCATGATTTTGAAGACTCTTCCAAAGTCACTTATCTAGATCAAAACAAGAGATGATATTGGGAAGTTAATGATCTAAAGAAATCTAGAATATCATACTTGGGTTTTCTAGTATTCCCACCTAAGGATCAGGCGACCACTTCCCAAAATCATTAAGGGCAGCAACAAAGTCAGCAAAACCCATTCATAGGTCAACTAGCTAGCAGAGTGTCCAAATCAGACCACATGTTCAGTTTACTACACCAAATACTAGCACCACACCAAATACACATTTGGGAAGTGAGACCATGAATAGTCCACCTTGCTTTAAGAACAAGGTTTGCATCCTCTGGTTCAAGTGTTTCCTCAACCTTTTGAGGAGGGCAGAAGGCTAAGACCTATTCAGGTAGCCAAGTAAATAAGGAATCACTATGAGAGTTTTAGAGACCCTTATGAACATATGGCAAAGTTCAAACAAGTATTACATGGAGAACAAGTTGATGAGTTCTTTATCCAATATGAATCTTTTGGACTAACATTGATTGGAACTGCCTTGACTTGGCTTTAACCATTGGACCCCAAATGATTTACTAATATTAAGCAATTATTTATAGAATTCATTGGAGAATTCACAAAGCGGGGAATCAAATATCATTCCTCTTCCTTGATCCATAGCTTCAAACAAGCTCCTAATGACTTAGAGAGACTAGCATCTAGGATATTCACTCAGTATGTAGATAGGCATCCTATGGCTAAAAGACCCACACAACAAAAAATGATATCATTGTTCTTGGATGGTCTAACCAATGGAAACTTGAGAGCTTTTGTATATTGGAAACAACTACAAATAGTGGACAGATGTCTAAGAGAGTGCATAGACTTGGAAGATAATTTACCTGATGATTTGAAGATTCTACAAAAGTCAATTAAATATGATGGTACTGCAAGTAATGCTCTTTCAAATCCAACAATGTTGAGGAGCTAGCAGACCTAGTGACAAAAAATTAGGTGTTCAAAAATAGCAAGGCCAAAAATCTTATCAAAACCAACCTATGAGGATGCCCATGTTGAGAAGATGTTCATGTTGTGGAGGAGACCACCCATCTCATGCTTGTGTAAGAGGAGGAACTGGTCCCCCATAAACCTATCAATACAATAGGTAACCGACACAAGGGCCTAATCTCTACTGTCACAAAGAATAGAAATAAACCAATCATATCATAGAAAATTTTCCTTGTAATAGAAAATCTAAGACTTTCACCACAACAATGTAGGCCATTTGCATACTAATTAAGAGAACGAGTCAAGGAAGGCTCCAAGATATGTTCTGTATCAAGGACCACCCATGGCTCCAAGGTTGTAAGAGTATCGTGGATACAACCAAACTCAACTTGTGCTAGGGCAATAGCTCCCACATCCTCATAATGTAGTATCTGTCAGATACACACAACAAGAAGAAAACCTTGAGAGAGTTGTACTACCTGTGACATCATTGATTAGTATAGAAAACTTAAATCAAGGCCACAAACAAAGCTAATGAGATTATTATGCTTATGATCAGATTCTCATAGAGTATGAATCATCTAATGAGCAACAATGCTACAAGTCTGATGGCTACGGAAACGCATATGGATCTGACTATCCCTATTTAATGTATGCAGCACCTAGAGCTCAAGCTCCTAGAAGACCGACAACAAGACCACCTACACCTAGAGGACCATGCTATAGATGTGGAGGAGACCTTGTCTAAAAAATATGATCAAATAGAGAATTTGCATGAAACTAGATTGAAATAGCAAGCATTTATGCTGTTAAGAGAAGGCAAAAGGCTTACTATGATGCTCACATCAAAGACAAAGTTCTTAGAGCGGGAGATCTAGTACTGGTTTACACTTTGAAACAACATGTGAAAAAACTACAACAAAGAGGATATGGCATGTTCATCATAAATCAAATTTCCTCTGGTGAAGCCATTAATATAGCTACATTGGACAGAGACATACTACTCAACTACATAAGTGGTTTTAGAGTCAAGAAATACATGGAACCCTTGATGGAACAAAGAGTGAACAGACTCTTATGAGCACAAACTAGAAAAAAAAAATTAGGATAGAATAAGAGAAGAGGCAAGACTAGAAGCCCTAGAATGAATCAAAAAACAAAAGGAATGGATTAGAGAATGAGATGAGAGATGCTGACGAGGTGAGGAAACCATTCCCATGGCAAATTATCACACCACCAATATGGAAACCCTAGGAAGCCAAGTACAACAACCTTAATTAAACGTAGGGATTGGAAAGGAGGAGTACCAATTGGTAGATTCTTTGATTGATATGGAGTATTCCTAAGCAATGTATGTGCTTCTCTAGTTGAAAAGCTAAAAATTTCTTTCACTCCTATAAAAGCTTATACGATTGGGATTGGAGGTATATCATTGAATGCCTAGGAGAAGTAACCCTATCTTTACACCTAGGAAACAACACTATGCAACAAAGACTCTTAGTTTATAAAGACTTCGATCTACTAGAAGAACTAGTTCTAGGACAAGATTGGATATACAAATTTGAGGTTATTATACATGCCAATGATATATTCCAGCCAAGGTAGGACACCAAGGAGTCTTTATTTTGCTAGACGACAAACCACTAAAGACAATTGATATGGAAAACCCTAATGCACCCAAATGAAGTAAGCATGAATAAGAATCCCAACCAAACTCCTTATCTAAGGATTCTATTCTTCAACCTACCTTAAGTGTCAATGAAAATTCTTGTTCTACTACATGTAGTCATCCCATCCTCCCTTCTAAAGCTACCATTAGATCGAGCCCTAGTGAGGTAATTAATGCTAGAGAGGAACTTGGAGAATTGTCTACAAGCGTGATGCCAAGAAGAATTAGACAACAATCATGTAAAGGAGTCAAACAAATATAGATGATGAGCTCCAAAAGTGTAAACGTAAGATGCCTCAATCACAATTGAATGACCATAGACAAAGTTGGTCAACCAAAAAAGATAGAACACAAAAAGTCAACTCAAGGACAATTCAAGTATGGCTACCCAAAAAACTCATTGAAGCTCAAAGACAACAAAAGCAAATTTGGATCCCAATGAAGGCATTACAAAGATCTAGAGAAGATATCAAAACATTAGCTAATGAGATCAATCACCAATAGTGGACTACTACAAAATCTAAAGCAAAGCAAAGACATCAAGGTCGAAGAAACCAAGGAAGACACGTACTCAATGCAAATACATCTGGAAGGTCAAAAATAAAGAAAGTGGCATCAAAACCACACCCACCAACAATGGAGTAAAATAGAAGGAGAGCTACAAAGACACATCAAATTTGGAGACCAAACAAATCTCCAACAACACAACAATCGGAGAAGCAGTGTTAGAATTGCACTCATGATGAGTTGAGTGCACCTAGAGTATGCACAATAGGGCCACACTACAAGGCCTCGCATTTGACACATGTCGTCTTTAAACTATTTAGTGATGCACCTTTCCTCCAACTGAAATAGATCTTCACTTGTACTATAGAAGTATAGGATTTCTATTGACTACAACTAACTTTTGCTTTGGTCCTTTAACCATATAAAGAAATTGTTTTTTTAAGACAATATGTTCTAAAAACACCGCGAAAGTGATGAAGATTCTTGTATTAAGTGTACAATTTTTTGGTTTGATGCAAAAAAATATATTTTTGCACACCACACAATGCATACTTTTAAAGTTCCAAGAAGGAAATGATTTTTGAAGATACGAAATAATTTTGGGTTCACAAAATTCCATGGTTGTTCTGTGGTAGGGTTTACATCAAATCAAAAGTTTCCATGTGTACAAAGCCTTTTTATCTATAAATACTGGCAAAGTTTGTGAATGTCGGTTTCTCGCTTTGAGCATTCTTCTTCTTCTCAATTCGAATGGCTTCTTCTTCTCGTCGTCCTTCCAATCGTGTAACCTCATGTGAGGTTTACAATAGAAGAGAGGATTCTTTGCGGAAACCTCTTTTTGTGAAGGTAAATGAATGGATAACTATGCTTCCTAGCTGCAGAGGTCCCCATAAAGTCAAGCGTGCTAAAAGAGACAACACAAGAAACCATTGGAGGGGATGTATTCTTAGTTTCAAATTGAAGATATGCAGTTGGTTTGCAAGAGTACAACATGTGTACAACGCTAAGGATCTTGTTCTAGAAAAGCATCTGCAATTCCCTTCGTACTGTAAGTGAAGTTTTACAATGCTCTTCTATCATTTCAGTTGTTTTTGTATAACAACATATATGTTTTTGTATTGCATATATTTTTCCTTCCAATATTGTGGAGTGGCAACCTGTTGAATGTTTAACAAGAACATTCAGAGTTCTTCATAAGGAATATGCAGAACTTATGTATGCAGGCAAATCTGTTCAATTTTTCAATAGCATAGAGTTATTGTCCATTTCGCAGATTATCAGGTGCCATCAAGGAGGAGCTCTTATGGAAATTTTTTACATTTGCCTGCTCCTTGCATCTCTTCGTTAGATTGGGATGCTCCTCATCATTCAACAGTTTCAAGTTTTCTACGCAAAATGAAATTTGACATCCAAAAGGCTATGTCAAAGTATAATATCTAGTATGAAAATACTAGCTCTATTATCATATGACATAGACAAAAGATATTTTCTGTTACATCACATTAAAGGAATAGTTCTATGAAGGCTCAATCTTCAAAATCTTCTCAAAAATAAATCAAGACTTAGTAAGGGTACAACTTACAAATTTTTTTGATGGTACTTGATTAGACTTTGAGGAACAAAGTTTCCATGATAAGTCTGAGATGGAAAAATCCTTCTTAATACTTAATCCTTGAGTAAGAGCTAAATTTGTTTGCACCAAAGGTGAGATTTTAAACCGGATGGTATGGGACATCTAGGTTTACAATATCACTGATGGGGGTCTAGTGGTATGGGACATTGAACTTAAGGATAATGGAGGCTTAAGCTCAAAGGATATCTGACAGCTTGTTCAATCAAGGATTAAACATCAATTTGCTATAGTTTTTGAGCATGAAAACTCCTTAAAAGGGGGGAAGAAAGTATCATCAATATGATACTTCTAAGCAAAAGGTATTCCTTAACTCTTTATGAAAGTTAAGGAGTACATTGGATGTCCAAGTACCTAAGTGTGTTTGAGTTAAATCTCAAACAAATTAAGAACTAGAGATGCAAGAAGGGAATTCATTAAAGAATTCCAATTTGGGACGTAAACTAAGGTAAGCTAGCCAAAGACTTGAAGCATATTCAGAGTATGGTATTTGAGAATGGATAAATAAGGATCCAAAGTTTGGATCGATAAGCATGGGAACTTGCTTAAGTCAAAAGGGTGACATATAATTGTTGATCCTTAAAAGGAGAATAGTTAATGGTTTGAAGAACATCAATATGATGTTGAAGACTTAAAGCAATGATATCAACTCATGAAGGTATGATTTGAAGATCCCAAGAAAATCCCATGGGTAAATATCATTGAACAAGGGATCTAAAGGAGAAAAGACTTGATCTTATCTCATATTAAATTAGCTAGAGGAATTTTGAGAAAGCCAAGTGACCTAACTTGGTCAAATATATGAAACCCTTTATTGTTGGATAATCCAAGTGGCCTACATTGGTAAAAAAGATACAACCCTTTTATAGTTCAATACCAAGTAAAGTTCAAAGGTCAACCTATATAGACCTTTGAATTAATTGGCATTAGATTTAGAAACCTTAGTCTTTGTTCTCATGAAAATGATGCCAAGGAGTTCTAAGGTGGAATTCATGATCATGGTAAATGATCATAGAGCATTGAAAAGATAAGGGCAAAGAAGATGGAAAGGTTAAGGATGTAGCTCAATGGATTGGAGGAAGAACTCCCTGGTATGGGACAGTGAGAACTAACTCCCATTGAGAGTTTTCTCTGATGGCCAGAGAGAAAATAGACTCAAGATCCAATAGGAAACATTGGGATAAGCCTTAAAGATAAGACCATTTAGATAAAGGTCTTAGGTTCATTATGAGGTGTGGAAATGTACCTCCTTGAACCAATTTAATACACCTAGTTGTATGAACAAAGGGGTAAATAAGATGAACATGACATTTACCCTAGAAAAGGCTATCCTTTATCCTCTTAAGCAGATGCATGTTTCTTAATAAAATGCATAGCCAAATTTTATATGGTACAATAAATTTGGATAAGTAAGAGGGTAAAGAATTTTGGGAGTTTACCAAGTTAAAATCCAAAAGTAAAGTCAAGCCTATTCAAGTATAATAACCTTGAATGAAAGAATGATCTATAAAAGATCTTCTTTTGAATCTTTGGTGAGAACAAGTGATTCAAGAATGTTCTACAAGATCTAAGATATGATGCCTAGAAACAGGTATCTTTCTTGCAAGACCTTGGAACTAAAGTTGCAAAACTTGAATCATCTCAACTCCATCCAATAGAAAATCTAGAGGGTATCTTGATGGCTTCCTAAAATATTGTTACTCAATTTTGAGGATTTGAAGGAATTGGTTTATTAAGATTTGTTTCTCTTTGCAAAGCTTTGGTGACCTTTGAGGTTTGTATACATAACTATCTAAACCATAGTTGGTTCAAGATAGTTAGTACTTATTCTTATTGGAAGAACAAGGTTAAGCTAAGACGAACAAAGAACGGGGTAAAGACCTAGGAGAATGGTCTACCAAATAATTCCAATTCCTAAAGTCATCTTTGGATCTAAGTCTTGAATATCAAAGATCCTCCAAAAGGAGTTAAACTATGCAAGAACAAAGAAATGTTCCAAGGTTTAATGGAGGATGATTAAGATGAGGATCCACGAATAGAAATGAAGTTTCAAAATTGGGTGTATTATCTATCACTCAGAATACTTGAGCATTATGAATGATGTAAGTCCATCTAACTTGCCTAAGGATGAGAAGATAGTATTTCCTTGGTGTGGGAACCTTAGTCTTGGGAGAAGCTTCTCTAGGAGCCACCTTGTGTGTACGTGAGAGAATAATCCTCATTTTATTTAGAAGGCATGTGATAAACCTTGGGAAATTAGAAGGCATCTGATCACCCTTGGGAAAGTGTCCACATGAGGGACACTTGGCCAATCTCAAGGGCATGCACCCTGTTGGAACTGTGAAGTCATGAAAGGCCTATGAAGCTATGAAGGCTATGGAGTACTTGGAGGCCTACCTTGGAGTTAAGGATACTTGAATACTCAAGGCCTTGTGTGACAGTCTTCCAAATTTCCCACTTTTCCCTCTTGTAAATAAGTTTCTTCATAGGAACTCCTGCTTACTTATTTATGTGAGAAAACCCATAAAAACTCAACCTTGCCCTTCTTTTTTGTAAAAGACTCCTTTTTTGAATTCTTGCCTTAGTTTCAAAAAGAGAGCTCACTTTTGGATACGTGCAAATGCTCTCTCTCTAGGAAGATTCTCTTTTTGATTTTTACCAACTACCTACCTTTTTTTAGAACATCTTTAGTTAATGAAGCCTTTGGCCACTTGTATTGAACGGATTCCTCCTCCTCTCTTATATAAGGAGGAGCTCATTTTGTAAAGGGGGAGGTCCCTTGGCCATGGCCTTGGCCATGGCCTTGGCCTCCATTTTGGTAATGGAAGAAGGTGTCATTTGCTACTCTCCTGTTTCCTTGTGTGCAAGGCGATGATCTTGGTGTATGGATTTGCATGTGTGTGTGCATGGTTGGGAGGATGTTCCCCTTGCTCCTTGTGACGTTGGCCATTGTTGCCATTGCTCCATGAGCGTGGGTGAACCTCTCCTCTCATTCTTTGCCCCAACTTGGAGAAACTTCTCACTTCCATGTGAGGCGGTTAGGGTTGTTGCTCCCCTTTTCTCAACACACCCCCTTGGGTTAGAGGTATATATATGGGTGGAATTGGATGGGTGGATACGTACTCTCTCTTCATGTGGCTGGTCTAGACTAGTTGCTTGTGTAGTCTTGCTAGTTAGTTTACTTGTAGTTATGGTAAAGGAAAAAGTAATAGGCCCATCATTGACTTAGCCAAATGGTCATATTCTTAACCATATTGGAAAGTAATTGCTTGTTCATAGGGTATATTTTGGAGTGGTGGTTTATAGGGTATCTTACAACCCTTTACTTTTCCTTTTCTCCAAAAAGTGTACTCCTAAAGCAACTCTAGTAAAGTTCCAAGTGGATCATATCACTTGTGAATAAAGGGAGGAACTTATTTGGGGAAGAAATGAACACTTGGAAAGGGTAAAATGGTTCAACCATTTTTTTCCCCAATTTCACTCTATGTCATTCTCTTCCCCCATTTAGTGCGATCATTGAGCTCAATGATCAGATGTTGAAGTTCTTAAGATTTTTGAACTTCATTAACCCATACTGTGTGTATGGTTTTTAGATGGCCTTCAATTTCTCTTTTGAACATGATTAAATCCCAATTCTTATTACCACCAAATTTTGGTGAAATAAGAAGAGAAACTTTGCTCAATTAACTTAAAGCTTAAGTCTTTGGCCTTGTTGATCAGGCATGCCATGGGTATTATGGAACTTGAGGGTCCATAAGTAGTACTTGAAGCTTATGGTTTCTCTCTATGTGCTAAATTTTGTTGGATTTTGGATTAAGCCAACATATAAAAAACATAGAAATTAATGGTTATTGAGTCATTAAGTCTCAACATACCATTAAAATTTTATGCTTTTGGCTTCATATGAAGAAGCCATTTTCCTATCTTAAACTTTAAACTTACTAAACTTAATTACTCTCATGTCCCATCAACCCATGCATATGTGATTCAATATACCGTGTATGCCAAGAACCGATACATCTTTGCTTGAGGATGCTTAGCATGCATAAGGTTCAAGTATTGAACCCCTCCTTAAAGCATGCATGGAATTCACAATTAGAACTCCATTTAATGCATGAATACATGCTTGTGCTTTCCATTCATGTTCACACCATGCGATGATGGACATTCCATTTCCATTCTTTGACAACCTTCATGTGGTGAGTCCATCATGTGATAATGAAAAAGCCTTGGCTATTTTTCTATGCCTTAAATGTAGCACACAAAAAAGCTAATTCATGCCTCATTTTAAATGCATGTGGGTCTCACCTACTTCATTTAAAATGCATTCTTTCATGCATTATTCTTGCATGGCAAACAAACAAATGAAAATGAACATGTTAGAATTAGTACTTACCTCTATTATGGCTTCATCCATCCCTTGATCCATTGCATGATGAAGCTTGTCCAATGAGATGTTTTGAAACAAAGTTGCCAAGTTGGGATCGTCTTTCTTGATCGATCTCCATGTTCCTTCCTTTGGGCATTAGTATACTTACTTGTATGCCCGATTTAGCCTTTAATCTTAACAAAACTCTAAGGATACATGAATGCAAGTAGATAGAAGGATTTCACCATATCCCATAAGAGACTCAGTCAAATATTGTCCAATGAGTACTATAATCGTATATAGAATGAGTTCTATGCATATTCTATGCATGCCGATAGTGAAATGCAAACCACCTATCAATTTCTTCTATAAATTGTAAAGCACAATGGTTCTTGGATTACCAAACAATTGAAGCTTCATAGGCATAAAACAAATTTTCTTCTATTACGAGAACACATTTTTATATTAGGAATTAGGTATGACCATGGGGGAGATGATTATGGCATTCATGCACCCTTTACTTGTGTGTGTCATAACTTCAAACAACATACACCTAAAAAAATACTTATATTTGGAGACATTCCCTTGTGGAAGTTTGGACGTTCCCCTTGGAGAGATCTTTGAATGCATGCTAGATGAAGGACTCCGGAAGTTTGAGAATAAAGAAACACATCGTTTCCTCAATCTTTATGCTTCAATTTTTTCCTTCAAGATGAACTCAATCTTCGCATGAGATCTTCGAAAAGTAACTCACGAACTCTCACATGCAAGAAGAATGAGTGCTAAAGCGAATTCCACGAGGAGTGTCTCTTTAATCACATATACGGGTTTTTGCACTTGGGATGTCTGTATATAATGAAACGCAATGGGCGACTAGCAAGAAGTGTGATCTAGCATGGTGAGCACTTGACTTAGAGCGTTCGAGCTTGATGGATGCTCTAACTGGGGGGTTGAAACCAGCTATGCATGTTGCATAAAGAAAGTACCTAGCTGTCTAGTCCCAGAGCCATGCGTCATATGATCGGGGTCATATGAGGAGTCTTTTTAGGCTTCAAAGATAAAGCTCATCACACACGTCTGGAGAGACAACTCCTCGTCTCGCTTGACCAACTAGAAATCAAAACGTTCTTCACTAGCTCACTAAAATACTCGAATATTTCACAAGATCTAATAGGCTCTGCATACCAATGTTGTGAAATCAAAGTAACTACAAGTAAACTAATTAGCAATACTACACAAGCAACTAGTCTAGACCAGCCACATGAAGAGAGAGTACGTATCCACCCATCCAATTCCACCCATATATATACCTCTAGTCCAAGGTGATGCATGTCCTTGAGATTGGCCAAGTGTCCAACCAAGTGTCCCTCATGTGGACACTTTCCCAAGGATGATCACATGCCTTCTAATTTCCCAAGGTCTATCACATGCCTTCTCCTACACACAAGGTGGCTCTTAGAGAAGCTTCTGCCAAGACTAAGGTTCCCACACCTTAGGTTAAATCAAGCCTAAGGTTATAACCATTCGATTGGGAGCTCATATGAATAAATACCTCAAGGGTTAAAACCAAGGGTTTCACCCAAAGGTTCAAGGCATGTTCCAAGGGTAATTCAAGGGTAGACCAAAGCAAACATACATCATGATTCATATTCTAACCTTTAGAATCCATACGTTTAACCTTTTGAACCCATGAATTATACAACATCAAATTTCGAGAAGGATAAAGATTCAATGGTTTTTGCCTATTCATGTTTTTGTAGCATGCTTTAAAAAACACGTTATTACAAAAAACAAAATCAATGTGGTTGAACAGGAGAGTCTCTATTTCAGAGATTGATGATGTTTTAGGTAGGCAATGGGATAGCAAAGAAGTTCAAAAGCTAGGTGACATCATTTTATGTAAAGTTAGTCCAAATTCTTTTTCAATCTCATATTAGATATCTAATCTCTGATTTTAGGATATGACTATAGAAGGTGGAAAAGAAAGCTTGGACACTGTATAGCCTTGGACTCAGAGGAGAGTTGTCCAAAATTTGAGTTAGAAGTATTGATTCATCCAGATTTTCAATCTAGGAAAATAATTGTCACTACAAATTGAAAACTCAAAAATGTAAGGGAGCTCCTAGAATACCTTGATGATGTATCATCATAGTTCAGATTCTCAATTGATGATGCAATAGTTAACATTAGATCAGAGAAAGCATTATCTTGCATACTTGCCTGCCACCTAGGGTGATCAAGTTCCAACCCATAAGATTGTAACAAGTCTAAAAAAAGTTGATTGAATAGAAACCAAGACATTCTTACATAATATATCTCCCTCTTTAAGAAGCTTTTTTTCGTACTTCCATTGATTTTTCTTTGCAGGATGGTGACTAAGAATGTGACTTATTACATCACTTCAATTATGTCTTTTTATGGACTATATTCATATTGGCATTTTTTTGTTTATTTCAAGATTCTGTTGAGGTTTCTTCTATTGTGCAATGATTATACAGGAAATTGCATGAGTAAATTCTAGTTGACTCAAGAATATAAACCAAGGAATTCTTGCATAATATATCTCCCCTTTTAAAACCTTTTTCCATACTTCCATTGACTTTTCTTTGCAGGATGGTAACTGTTACACTTATGTGTTCCTCAAGTAGCTTTGATGTGAACCTTTTCCCTATACATGGGCACTTTTTACTCTAGTGCTGGCTAGAGTTTTTTCCCATGTTACCACATACTTGACACTCTCATATGTGGTGGTACTTTGTACTTCGGGATATTATTCAGCTCTTATTTCAGTTCAGTTCATCATCAATAGAGAGAGTTATTCTAGCCATCATCTTCTCCATGTGTCTTGCTGCGTTTGTGCTCCTTGTGTGTGCTTCTTGTGTGTCTCTCGCACTTCTACACACACCCAACAGTGGTATCAGAGCAGGTTCAGCTCCTTCTCAAGTTTCAGTTTTTTGTGCCGTGGTGCACGCGCTTATTCAACAGTGCGAATCGACCTCGGAGCATAGAACTGTGAATTTCAGCAGCCAAGAAACATTTCCATCAGGTGTGCTGGGGTTTTACCCCTATTTCAAAGCCATTCATTCAGTCAGAATCACCATCAGAGTGATGGTTTGTGAGCTGAAATTTCAACATTCATTTCAGCTTTTGTCGAAGTGAAGATTTTGTCACATTCTTGTTCCTAAGTGAAATGGAAGGCAGCAATGACTTGTTTGGCATGCTTCAAGCTGAAGATAAGCTTGATGGGACCAACTATCCGATGTGTTCTTACATGATGAAGCATGTTCTTGTTGCTAAACAACTTTGGAACATAGTGGCAGATGTAGATCGAAGACCCGTAGGTGCTTCTACTTCACAGTCTAATGTCACAGATGGAGCTTCTTCTTCGAGTACAGGGGCTTCTCCTTCTCCACCTACACAAGAGCAGCTTAGATGGGATGGAAAAGATGCTCATGCTCATGCTTTGATTGCACTTTCAGTGAAGCGTCATATAGTTCCACACATTGGGTCATGTTCTACATCGAGACAGGCATGGGACACTCTTGCTTCTTTGTATGCCGTGCGTAATGAAGCACGTGTTGCATACTTGAGGAAGCAACTTGAGGATGTATGTATGGCTGAAAATGAGTTGGTGGATGTGTATGTGACACACATCAAGGACTTGAAAGATCAATTGGCAAACATAGATGAGATCATTCCGGATGCATCACTCATTTCTACATTGTTGAAAGGATTACTGAAATCTTTTCAAAGCTTTGCTACTACACTCCGTTTGGTTGCAAAAGGAAATCCTAATATGTATGCATTTGATGAGGTTGTGTCTCTTCTTTTGCAAGAAGAGCAATCTAGAGTGAATAGGAGTAGTTTGATTGAGGGAATGCAAGCACTTGCTATCAAACGGGGAAAAACAAGTATGGTTCAGCTTTGGGTTCATCAAAACCAAAGCCTCAAGCTTCCTCTTCCACTCATTCCTCTAATGATAGTGATTTGCAAAAGAAGAAGAGATGCAAATATTGTTGGAAGGCTGGTCATACTATTGATGAGTGTAGAAAGCTTGCTAAACACAATGAAAAGAAGAAGGAATCTGGCATGTCTATTGCTGAAAATTCAGCAAATGTAAAGAATGATGAAGCTAACATGGCTCAAGATTTTTGGGCATGTGTTGTTACATGTCATTATGACGATTCTTTGCATTCTAAATGTATGGTTGTGAATGAGGCTGATTCCGATTGGTTCTTTGATAGTGGTGCTTCAAAGCACATAACATCATGCAAAAGATTTTTTGCCTCTTTGAAAGATGCACCCAAAGGAGGACATGTGGTGTGTGCAAACAATGCCTCTTATCCTATCATTGGATTAGGAGAAATTGATCTTACGGTTGCAAATGGAGGTATGATTCTCTTGAAAAATGCATTGTATGTGCCCAGTATAAAGAAGAACTTAATTTTAGTTCCGTTGATTGCCAAAGCTGGACTTCATGTACACTTTGTTGATGATAAGTGTATGGTTCATGATTTCAGTAATGGTGATGTTATCGTGATGTCCGGTACATTATGTAATGGATTGTATCGCATGGATACATACAAGAGGGCTGCCTCGAATGCCTTAGTTTCTCATACTTCTTCCATGGCTGAAATGGAGCTTTGGCATGCTCGTTTTGGTCATTTAAACTTCAATAATTTGCTTTACTTGCAAAAGAAGGACATGGTTATTGGTTTTCCTACACTTGAGTCCATTGAAAAGCATGCATGTGAAGGTTGCATTCTTGGAAAAATGCATCGTGCTTCTTTTCCAAAAGATAGTCATACACACACGACAAGAAGTACAAAGTGGGTTTACAAGATTAAGAGAAAATATGATGGTAGCAATGATCGGTACAAAGCTACATTGGTTGCCAAAGGATATGCGCAACAATATGGCATTGACTATGAGGAAACTTTTGCACCTACTTCACGCATGACTACCATTCATATCGTGGTTGCATTGGCTGCCCATCGAGGTTGGAAAGTGCATCAGTTGGACATAAAAACAGCCTTCTTGAATGGTGATTTGCAAGAAGAGGTTTATGTGAAGCAACCTCCTAGATTTGCTATGAAAGGGAAAGAGCATATGGTTTGTCGCTTGCATAAAGCCTTGTATGGTCTCAAGCAAGCTCCACGTGCATGGTATGACAAAATCCATCAGCACTTGATTGCTATTGGTTTCACATGTAGTCCAATTGAAAGCACACTCTATGTACGCAAAAATGGGGCTGAACTTATAGTGCTTGTTCTTTATGTCGATGACATATGGTATCAGAGCAAAACTTGGTCATGTGATGCAAAACTTGACATTCTTATGGCTGATTTGCAGCATACTTTTGATGTCACTTATCTTGGTCTTTTGAGCTACTATCTTGGCATCTAGTTTGTATCCGTTGAGGGGGGAATTATTGTGCATCAAGCAAAGTATGTTGAAAAACTACTTCAACATTTTGACTTTGAGGATTGCAAGCCAGTTTTCACACCAGTTGAGACAAGGTTCAAGGTCTCAGTTGAGGATTCCAGTGATGCATTTGACACTTCTCTTTATCATCAAGCCATGGCACGAAGCACTGGCAAGCGGTGAAATGTGTGTTTAGATATCTTCGAGGCGCTTTGAGCTTAGGTCTCTTTTATGGCAGAGATGTTTAGTCCTGCTTGCATGCTTTTACAGATAGTGATTGGGCTGTTTGTTATGATACTCGCGTGTCCACTAGTGGTAATTGCTTTTTCCTTGGAGACTCATGCATATCTTGGTTGAGTAAGAAGAAACCTATAGTGGTGACATCGAGTTGTGAAGCTGAGTACAGGGCAGTTTTCACAGCTACAGTGGAGTGTATATGGCTAAGATGCCTATTGATGGATCTTTGCATGGAGATTGATGCTGCTACGCATATTCTCATTGATAGTCAGAGTGCTTTGGCTGTTGCATGAAACCCAGTGTTTCATGCACGGACCAAACATATTGAGGTGCATTATCACTATGTGAGAGAGTGCCTTCATGCAGGAGATATTGAGTTGGTATATGTGCCTACACAAGATAATGTGGTAGACATATTCACCAAAGCTCTTCCACGGGAAAAGTTTGAAGCTTTTCGCAAAGCTTTAGGCTTGTTACCTTGTGGGGGCTGATCTATCACTCCCTATATGTGTTCACATCATTTGCTCCAGGGGGGTTTGTTACACTTATGTGTTCCTCGAGTAGCTTTGATGTGAACCTTTTCCCTATACATGGGCACTTTTTACTCTAGTGTTGGCTAGAGGTTTTTTCCCCATGTTATCACATACTTGACACTCTTATATGTGGTGGTACTTTGTACTTAGGGATATTATTCAGCTCTTACTTTAGTTCAGTTCATCATCAATAGAGAGAGCTATTCCAGCCATCGTCTTCTCCATGTGTCTTGCTGCATTTGTGCTCCTTGTGTGTGCTTCTTGTGTGTCTCTCGCACTTCTACACACACCCAATAGTAACTAAGAATGTGACTCATTACATCACTTCAATTATGGCTTTCTATAGACTATATTCATATTGGCATTTCCCATGCTTCAATGGGGACTGAACAGGAAACCCTTTCTTCTTTTCTTTAAACTTGTTTTTATCTAGTGGTGGTGATGGAGGTGATTCTATATCATAAGGGCATATTGCATGTTTCATAATGGCATTTATTGCTCTCTCCCTGATCAAGATGACCCATGCATCTGGATAGTCTGACAAGTTTAACTCAAGACTATAAAACCTTCTTTCCAAGAACCTTATTGAATTTGCAATCACTCTTGAGCCACATGAGGTGTTGTCTTTTTGTAATGGCACATGTATTTGAATATATCCAAACCTTTTTTCTTCATTCAATTTAGAAATTCCTAGAAAGTTATGATCAATATGCATTTTGAGAAGCTTAGCACCACTGCAAGGTAAACTTGGATTCAAAATGGATGGTGTAATAAAGTAAGTTGGTGATCTAGGGATCCGATTGGTTCAGACAGATCTGAAATCGGATTCCGTTTGGTCATTCGTTTGTGTGGCCAAAGATCTCGAGTCTAGACTTACTGGTAGGTCATTTACTCTTGTAACCAAGTAATCCACTTAGCCTAATGGTTAAGGCTCAAGGGTGTGAAGGACGAGGTCTTGGGTTCAATCCCCATGGAGTACATGGGAAGAGTATTTTGCCCAAAGAGCTCTAGAACCTTCTAGAAGCATCCATTGGACACTTGGCGCACATGTAGTTACATGGTTGACACTTGGATGATTAGCATTCACCTGCCCAAGAAGGTAGTCCCCTGGAGAGAGCTATATATAGAGGCATTTGGTTGGGAGGGGAGTCATTCATTCATGAGCAATTACTGTCGCTACGCTGTTGCATTGGTATCAGAGCCATCTCCATAGCTTTCATCTTCTTGCTCGGACTTTTGACGTGCGAATTCTGCCCCCGCCCGCATTGAGATGCTTGTCGCAATCATTCTCATGCTTTAGCTTAGAGCAAAAGAGTACTAAAAAGAGTATATCATCTCTGAAGTGTTTGGCGAAGGAATCGAACTCCCGCCCCTCAGGAGAGAGGGCGCTTCCTTATCCACGGAGAGAAGCGCCGTTCGTGATATCCTTTATGGAGCAGATCGTCATAGAATCATCGGTTCGCTGAAGGAGGCTTCATCGAAGAAGATCCAAAAGAAAATATTTTGGGTGAAGCAGAGGGTGATCGAACCCCCGTCCCCCCGATTGGAGCACGCTGCTCTATCTAGAAGAGCATCACCGTCCGCGTGAAGTTATAACAGAACTACTAGTTGAACTCCTGAAGAAGCTCTCAAATAGGGGCCAAAAAGGTTGATCCTCTCTGCTGCACGTCCGCGGATCGAACATGGGACCTGTTTAAGCGAGCGTGTCCGCCTATCCATTAGCCCACAACAGTTCACGGGAGTACTGCTGAGAAGGTAATTAATTTCTCTTAATTCGCGCTGAAGCAGACATCTTCACCCGGCCAAAAAAGCTGAACTACCATCGGGAGGGCGCCGGGATTCGATCCCACGACCTTGCAGAGAAACTTCAGGGCTTTATCCACTGAAGTAAAGGTTCTTCGTGATTTCGTTCTCTGCATAACATATACAGTTCAATTAAATCTCTGCTCTGCTAATCCCGAGCCGAAATCATCTCATTTTGATTAACCTTTGGAGTTTGCTTATTTCCCCATCCGAACCCGAGTACATTTCTGTGGTGGTCCAAGCTGTAGAAAGCTAAAAGTTCGAGTAAAGTTCAACAGAAGTGGAGCTGTGGAGTGAAGATTTGGAGGCCTATCTTCGTCATAATTCTAGCACTTTCGGCTAGAATCAAGTCGACCTCAACGGACCAAATCATCAGGGACGATTTCTTGTGACATTCTTGCATAGCTCTTTTGATTTTGTTGCACACACTTCTTGCGTTAGGAATACTTAGTAAGTTTAATAACGCTTTGTGTGCGATGGAGGGGACTTCTAGCCACGTTTCGCTTACTAGTACTACTAGTGCGTCCATGTATGTTTCCATTCCTATGTTAGTAACATCCTCATTCATGACTAGACCACCAATAGTTGCACGTGCATTGCATTCATCTGCACCTATGGTTTCAAATACTAGTCATGCGTCTGATGCATCTAAAATAGAATCAGCGATTGTAGCATTAGACGTTGAGGATTCTGCGAGAAAAGGGGAAACAAACACTACTTTAAACGAGAGGAAAGATATGGAAAGTAGGATGTTGCTAGTTGAGCAAAAGCTTGGACAGTTGTCCAGCATTCCGGATGAGGTTGCAGTACTCCGTCAATCTGTTGATGGAATCCAGGATCACCTTAAGGCCATTCTGAACTTACTTCAGACGCCTAAGGATATCAATAAGACTATTTTAGGTAGTCACACAGATACGATCGCAACTTCATCGATGTCTGTTAGGATGGAAAAGGATAAGGGATTATCCTCTCCCCATACAGATATGTTTCCTTTAGCGGGAAGTATGAGCCGTCTTAGTCTAGCGTCTTCTACTCCCTTGTGTGTTGCTTCGGTAGGGATGTTAGAAACTCATAACCGCCCAGTGGATCTCTCTTTGGGAAAAGAGATCCGTCCTCCTTATTTCTCTGGAGAGGATAAGGATAGGAATAAGGATGCGGTTTTGACTTTCTTAGAGAAATGGAAAGATGTCCATGAACTCAAACATACCCCCGATCATGTGAGGGTAGTAGAAGCCAGTTTGTCGCTAGGACCGAAAGCTTATACATGGTGGATGAGTCTCTCTGAGACTCACAAGAAACCTACCACTTGGAATGAATTTTCCCATCTTTTCAAGAAAGAGTTTCTCCCCGAGAATGAGGAGGAACGCAATTGGGAAGCATGGGATAAAATTCAGCAGAAGGGTAGACCGCTATTGGTGTATATTTCAGAATACAGAGATGTAATTCTGAAGTTAAAGAATTTAGATGACTTCCATCGACTTCGCGGTTTTGTCAGAGGACTTAACCAGCGAATTCGTAATGAAGTTAAGAGGCATGCGCCTAAATCCCTTGAAGAGGCGATTAAGGTCGCACAGATTTATGAGGACAATTCACGCTTGGATGTCACGCAGGAAAGCAGTTATTCCCAGAAGAATAACTTTAAGCGTAAGGGTAAAGGGACTAGATCTAGTGAAAGGGTGTCTAAGAAACCTCGTGTTTTTAGACACATCCTTTCTCCAGAAGATCATGATAAAGCGCAAAAAGAAAACTTGTGCTTTAAATGTCTTAAGCCTGGACATCGAAGCCGTGCCTGTCCAGTCGGAAGAGAAAGTAAGGGAAAGGGTAAGCAGCAAATCCATCTGATTCAATCTTTGAACTTGGATGCAAATTCAAGTGCAAAGAAGGTTCAGATTATGCACTGCGACAGTACCCATTCATGTCAAATCTCCAAAAACATGTGGCAACCTCAAGAGTTTGGTCCACATGATTTGGTCAAGTTGCATGGATCAGTAAAAGGTCACACCATCCGGATAATGGTGGATGACTCTGCTACGCATAATTTTATCAATTATGCGTTAGTAAAAAAACTCGCTCTTCCTCAGGAACCATCGCCTCATAAATACATTGTCTCCATGATGCACGGTCAAGACACCCGTGTTTGGGACACAATGATTTGTAATTTGGAACTAGAAATCCAAGGATTTAAAGACACCTTGGACTTCCAAATAATGAATATGGATCGGGTAGATCTCGTTTTAGGGAGAGAGTGGCTATGGAGTCTAGGTCCTTCATTGACCAGGTGTTATTTTACAAATACTTTGGAATTCCAGCGCGGCGGAGTTGTGTATAAGATCAAGGGTGAGCATGATGTTCCAAGTATCCCTTTGATATCATACACTGAACTTCAGAAACTTGTCAATAATGAAGCCAGGACTCAAGCTTTTCTTGTCCTTGGCACCGATGTAACCGATTCTGATAATATAAATCAAGTTTCTTATGTCTCGTCCTTTATTCCTCGAGAAGTTTATGTTAAATTTAACAATTTAATGAAGGAATTTAAAGATGTGTTCCCTAAGGAACTCCCCTACGGCTTGCCACCCTCTCGTGGAAACATCGATCACGGCATAGATCTGTTTCCGGGTACCAAGCCAAAATCTCAAAACCCATACCGCCTCCCCTATGTCCAAAATCAGGAGGTGGAAAATCAAATCCAAGAGTATTTGGATAAAGGATTTATCCGCCCAAGCCAGTCTCCATGGGCAGCACCCATCCTTCTAGTGAAAAAGAAAGATGGAACTATGAGGCTGTGTGTAGATTATAGGGCGTTAAACAATCTTACGATAAAGAACAAGTATCCCATGCCACTAGTTGAAGATCTTTTCGATAGTTTAAAGGGAGCTACAATCTTTTCTAAGATTGATTTACGCCAAGGTTATCATCAGATCAGAATCAAAGTTGATGATATTCCTAAAACAGCCTTTCGAACAAAGTTTGGTCACTACGAGTTTTTAGTGATGCCGTTCGGATTGACAAACGCACCCGCAACATTTATGACTTTGATGAATCAAGTGCTTAAGCCGTATTTGGGAAAATTTGTTGTAGATTTTCTCGATGATATTCTGATCTACAGTAAAGATCATGAAAGTCACTTAGAGCACTTGAAAAAAGTTTTTTCAACTTCTTCGCGATAATAAACTTTACGGTAAAGAGTCAAAATGTGAATTCTTTACCCCAGAAGTAAAGTATTTAGGTCATATTATTTCCGCGGAAGGAATCAAAGTTGACCCTGAAAAGGTCCAAGCGATTCTTGAATGGCCTGAGCCCAAGACGGTTCGAGAACTACAAAGTTTTCTCGGATTGGCCGGATATTATCGGAAGTTTGTGGCTGGATATGCCAAGATTGCAGTACCTTTGACGAATCAACTCAAAGGGAAGCATCAAAAGTTAAATTGGAAAGAAGAGCAAGCAAAGCGTTTTCAAGAACTTAAACTTGCTTTAGCATCGGCCCCGGTTCTACAGATCATAGATCCGAACAAGCCTTTCCAATTAGAGACAGATGCAAGTTCATCTGCAGTAGGAGCAGTACTAAGCCAAGATGGTCGACCAATAGCTTTCGAGAGTAGAAAGCTAAGTCCTGCTCAGCAAAACTACTCTACCTATGAGCGAGAGATGTTCGCTATTATAAATGCTCTAAAGAAATGGCGCCATTATCTATATGGATCAAAGCTGACCATAGTTTTTGATCAAGAGAGCATAAAGTGGTTTGCAAACCAATCTGATCTTAGAGGTAGAAAAGCAAGATGGGCCGAACAGTTACAAGAGTTCGATTATGAGCTCAGGTACAGAAAAGGAAAGTTCAATGCAGTGGCAGACGCCCTAAGTCAGATGCCTATGTTGAACAATCTAAGTTTTGTACAAATTCAAAGTGAATTTATTTCAACTTTGAAAGGAAGCTGCAAAGAGGATCCAAGCTTCAGTCAAGCATGGAAAGCAGCTGAACAAGATAAACAGACTGAAGCAAGTACTTCTGAGAGAAAGTTTAAACACTATTCTCTCCAAGATGAATATTTGCTTTATAAAGGTAAGGTTTGTGTCCCAAGTATAGTGGACATACGAAAAGTACTTTTCGAATGCCATGATGCTCCAAGTGCAGGACATCCTGGTATTAACCGAACCTATGAGTTAGTGAAAAGACATTTTTATTGGCCTAGTTTGCATCGTGATGTGCAAAACTATGTGTCTAAGTGCCATAAATGTCAAGTAAATAAGTTTGAACGACTTAAAGTTGGAGGATTGCTACATCCTTTGGAAATTCCCAAAGGAAAGTGGGAAAGCATTTCCATGGATTTCATTTCTGGATTACCCCGCACTCAGAAGGGCTTTGATTCAGTCTGGGTTGTAGTTGATCGATTGACTAAACTTGCTCAGTTTATACCAGTCAAGACTACTTATAAGACTCCAGAACTTGCAAAAATAATTGTAAATCAACTTTATAGACTCTATGGTCTTCCAGTAGACATAGTTTCTGATAGAGATGCTCGATTTACAAGTCATTTTTGGCGAGCAGTCTTTAGTAGACTTGAAACTAAACTAAGTTTAAGTACAGCTGAACATCCCCAGACGGATGGACAGACAGAGAAAGTCAATCAGATTTTGGAAGACATACTTAGAGCTTATGTTACTTCCAAACAGACTGATTGGGAAGATTATCTTCCTTTAGCTGAGTTTGCCTATAACAGTGCCAAGAATACATCAACTGAATTTAGTCCATTCATGTTGATGTACGGTTTCCAGCCTAGGTCTCCTTATGCAGTGGGACTTCATAATGAACGAGTTCAAGCAGCTCAAGAGTTCCTTCAAGACATGAACTTTAAGCTCAAGTTAGCTAAAGAAAACTTAAAGAAAGCTCAAGATCGTGCAAAAGCTTATGCCGATCCAAAGCGAAGAGATGTTACTTTTCAGGTTGGCGATCAAGTTTATCTTCGTATTCCTGAAAGATCGAAAAAGTTCAAGACTGGTCAATGCGCCAAGTTGTCGCCTAGATATTGCGGTCCTTTTCCAATCACCAAGAAAGTTGGTTTGTGGGCTTATGAATTACAACTTCCAGATGATAGTTGGATTCATCCAGTGTTCCATGTTAGCCGACTTAGGAAGAGTCTAACAGATTCAGATAATCTAGTTGGACATCAGGTCATACTTCCTATTCCAGTAAATGAAACAGTTCCTCATGAACCTGAAAGGATACTTCGCACCCGAGATAAACGTACAAGAAGCCACTTGTATGAAGAGTGCTTAGTAAAATGGAAGGATGGAACTGAAGAAAATTCAACATGGGAAAAAGTTTCCACAATCCAACGACGTTTTCCAGCTTTCAAGTTTTAAGTTGGTCCCAAATAAAGAAGGTTTTCTACTTTCAAGTTTTTAGTAGATAAACCGATCATGTTCTTCAAGATCTAGAATATGATAAGGTTTTTTACTTTCAAGATCTAAGTAAATAACCTGTTTGAATGAATGCATGTTCTTCAAGTTTTAGAACATGAGGCTCGGGGGTTGCCTACAGTATATATAGCTCTAATTTTCGAGGACGAAAATATTTTCCAAGGGGGGAAGAATGTAATAAAGTAAGTTGGTGATCTAGGGATCCGATTGGTTCAGACAGATCTGAAATCGGATTCCGTTTGGTCATTCGTTTGTGTGGCCAAAGATCTCGAGTCTAGACTTACTGGTAGGTCATTTACTCTTGTAACCAAGTAATCCACTTAGCCTAATGGTTAAGGCTCAAGGGTGTGAAGGACGAGGTCTTGGGTTCAATCCCCATGGAGTACATGGGAAGAGTATTTTGCCCAAAGAGCTCTAGAACCTTCTAGAAGCATCCACTGGACACTTGGCGCACATGTAGTTACATGGCTGACACTTGGATGATTAGCATTCACCTGCCCAAGAAGGTAGTCCCCTGGAGAGAGCTATATATAGAGGCATTTGGTTGGGAGGGGAGTCATTCATTCATGAGCAATTACTGTCGCTACGCTGTTGCAGATGGCAAGGCTTTAAAATAACAAAATGTAAGGCAAGGCTTACACTTTGCAGTTTCCATGTTGTGATTGGAGGGAATTCATGAAAATTGACTGATATTCATTGAAGTCAATGATAATAAGGCTCTAGTGGCCCCTAACAATGACTGGCATGTAAAAAGAACTTCTCTATTAAAAAGAAT
Source organism: Ceratopteris richardii (assembly GCA_020310875.1). Lineage (NCBI taxonomy): Eukaryota > Viridiplantae > Streptophyta > Polypodiopsida > Polypodiales > Pteridaceae > Ceratopteris > Ceratopteris richardii. The sequence continues at coordinate 6,476,287 of CM035418.1, forward strand.
GTTACTTATTTCAAAATGAAGATGAATACTTACTTTTCAATATAGGGGTAAGTAATATATTCTACCCCTTCTGTAAAATTCTTTAGAAAGAATTTCACATCTGTTGGAGATAGACGTCTACGGAAGCACGTGAACAGCACAAGGAAGAAGAAGAAGCTTGGAGCACAACACACAATACTGAATGTATTACTAGAGAATGTACAAAGATAAGTAGCCCATTAGGCAGAGCCTTCGTGAAAAGGTCTGCAATGTTCTCCTACGTGGGCACATATGCCAAGTTGATCTCCCCAACAGAGAACCTCTCACTGACATAATGATAATGCACCTCAATGTGCTTACTGCGAGCATGGAACACAGGGCTCCTCGCACCTGCCAATGCGCTCTGACTGTCAGCAAAGATGGTGGTGGCAGAAGATTGACCAACACCCAAATCAGCCATAAGGCATCTGAGCCACACACACTCAACAGTCGCTGTGAAAGCTACCCTATACTCAGCCTCACAACTGGAAGTGGCCACAGTAGGCTGCTTCTTGCTCAACCAAGATATACATGAGCTACCAAGCATGAAGCAAAAGCCACTAGTGGACACACGAGTGTCATAGCAACCAGCCCAATCGAAGTCAGAAAAAGCATGCAAATCTGGCGGTAGTGATCCCCCCTTCGGATAAAACAACCCAAGTAGCCGAGTACCACTCAAGTAGCGAAAGATATGCTTAACCGCCTACCAATGCTTGACTCTTGGGCAATGCATAAACCTGCTCATCTGTGAGACAGCAAACTGAATATCTGGTCGAGTAATGCATAAGTAAATCAAGCATCCAACAGCCTGTTGATAGAGAACAGCATCAAATGCATCTCCAACATCATGAAGACTCAATCGTAAACCTATCTCCATAGGAGTGGCAATAGGCTTACAATCTTCAAGGCCAAAAAACTGCAATAATGTGTCAATATATTTCGTTTGACACAAAGCCATTCCACCATCAACATGCAAATGCCCCAAATCAGACATCTCAAATGAGGCATGCAAATCAGCCTTAAAATCAGCAATATGCTTCTCAATAGGACCAGTGAGCAGCATGTCGTCAACATAAACCACAATGATCAGAAGTACATCATTAGCACGCTTAACATATAAGGTGCTTTCAGTTGGACTGTTCTCAAAACCATGTGCAATCAGGTAGGCATGTATCTTTTCATACCAAGCACGTGGTGCTTGCTTTAAACCATATAGTGCCTTCTTTAACCTGCACACCTGGTTCTCATGCCCGTTCTGCACAAAGCCACGGGGCTGAAAAACATACACTTCTTCATGCAAGTCACCATTTAGAAATGCGATTTTAATGTCCAACTGATGTACATTCCAACCATGATGGGCTGCAAGTGCATAGATGCTCCGAACAGTAGTCATACGGCACGTAGCTACAAAGGTCTCATCAAAATCAATGCCTCCTTCCTATGCATAACCCTTTGCAACAAGCCTAGCCTTATACATGTCAACTGTACCATCAGGTTTATGCTTTAGCTTGTATACCCACTTAGTGCCAATGGCCTTCTTGCCAGGAGGCAAGTCACATAAAGACCAAGTACCATTCTTCATTATTGCATCATATTCAGATTGCATAGAAGCCATCCAATTTTTTGAATTTTGTGCTTCATCAAACGAAACAGGCTCAGTCTCATCACAGAGAGTAGATGCAGCCATAGCATAGCAATCTGATGCAAAAGAGGCACTATGAGAGCCTGATCGAGTACGATATGACAGAGGTGCATCTAATTTGTTGCCTGCTCAATATCAACTCTCTCATCAATAAGTGCATCATGTAAATCTGCATCAGAAATGGGATGATCTGCATCATCACATGAAACCTGCAAAGGCTGAAAAGTTGCCTCATTAGGACCAGCACTAGACTGTCCACCTGTGAAAAGAGGCAACAAAGTATCATACATGTCTTTGGAGCTAATATATGTCTCCTTAGTACATGAAAGCAATGGTTGACTAGCATCTTCCACAAAAACAACATCACAACTAACCAGAATGCATTTAGTCTGTGGATCGTACAGACGATAGCCTTTACTTTCATAATTGTACACAACAAAAATACATTTTACTACTTTATCATCCAATTTTTTGTGATGTTGTTCAGGCACTAATGCATATGCCAAACAACCAAAAACACGCAAATGAGCAAAAGATGGCTTGCGATCATGCCAAGCCTCATATGGAGTGATAGACTAGAGCGCTTTAGTGGGACACCTGTTCAGTACATATGTTGCACACATGATAGCCTCAAGCCAAAAACTATGTGGTAAAGTCTGACTCTTGACCATACACCTCGCCATCTCCATGAGTGACCTGTTCTTTTGCTCAACAACTCCATTCTGTTGAGGTGAATACAGCATTGTACACTGGTGTTTTATCCCACATTCAACCAAAATGCAATAGAAGACATATATTCCCCCCTTCGATCAGAACGGAGGGTGCCCATTTTACATGCTGATAGATTTTCAGCCAAAACCAAAAACTGTTTGAAGCACATGAACACTTCGGACTTTGCCTTCAATGGATATATCCATGCATGCCTGGAAAAATCATCAATGAAAGTCACAAAGTAAAGATAATTTCCAAAAGAAGGTGTCTGCATAGGACCACAGACATCACTATGTACAAGCGGCAATTTTTTAGTAGCCCAAACTAAACCATCTTTTGGAAAGGACGAACGCTGCATTTTGCTCAAAATACAGCCTTCACAAACATGTTTTCCAGGTGCCTCAAGTTTGGGCAAAGAGGACACCATTTCAGATTTTTGCAAGCATAGCAAACTAGCAAAATTCAGATGGCCAAAGCGTGCATGCCAAAGCTTTGCATCTGACATAGCCTGAGAATCATTTACTGCACATGCCAAATTATTTACAGATCTTTCATAGTTTATGAGCTTATACAGCCCACGACATAAAATGCCAGAAGCAATAATCACATTGCCATTTGACAGATCATGAACTATACACTTGTCATCAACAAATTTCACAACCAAGCCAATCTTGGCTAATGCAAAAACTGATAACAAGTTCTTCTTGATCCCTGGCACAAATAAAGCATCTCACAAAGTGAAAGAACTACCATCAACAGTAGTCAAAATGATCTTACCAACTCCCATAACAGGATAAGAGGAGTTGTTGGCACATGTAACAGTATTCCCTATAGGGTCAGGCTCGAGTGAAGAGAAGAAACTACCGTGCGAGGTAATATGTTTGGTTGCCCCACTGTCAAAATACCAAACATCTGAGTCTATTGCAGACATGCACTGCTCATGAGAAGATGGGTCAAAACTGCAAACAGTAGTAAACACCCATTCTTCTTCCTGCACAAGATTAGTAGACTCTGTGTTTGGTGTAGAGGCCTAATAGAGAACCTCAGATACAAAGGAGATTTTCCAGAGCCAAGCTCATTTAAAAGACTCAAGGAGGATTAAATATATTTCTTTTCAAAGCTTTACTCATGAAATGTACATAGATACACATATTTATTGTCCAAAGGGATACAAGATATTGCAAATATGAAGCATGTAACCTTTTTTGTGTAATTGATCCATGTCCTAATATTAATCCTTATTGATCCATGATCTGTTTTTCTCTAGTGACAGTCCTATTTATGTGATGATAAGATTTTGCATGAGCTCTTTTATAATTGTCTTCTCAAGAATCAATCAAAAAGCTCTTTGAAGGCAGATTTGCCAAATTCAAGCTCATTTAGAAGACTCAAAAAAGATGTACGTACATAGACATATTTCTTTTCAAAGCTTATTACATCATGAAATGTACATACATAGACAGGTTTATTTCTCAAAGAAATAAAAGACATTGCAAATATTAAGGCTTCCTTTTGGAATGTAATCTTTTTCATTTTGTGATATTGATCCATGATGTTTTTGTCTAGTGATAGTCCTAATCTTTTGATGACAATATTTGGCATGAGCTCCTTTGTAATTGTCTTCTAAAGAACCAATCAAAAAGCTCTTTGAAGGCATTACTTTTTGTTACTCCTCCTCCTTTCCTTGTGCACCTAAAGAAGCTTGTCCTTGCTTGATAATGAGATTTTTCCATGCCTTGGGTGTTCCACATGGCAAGTGTGTCTTTTTCTGCAAAGAATGCACCATGCACAAGAAGAATATGCTGGAACAACGGAAGAGTTTCATTAGATGTTTATTTCAATTAAAGAAAAATAAATTGAGTAAATTATCTTTGAAACTCACCAAGTAGTATGTTATGTCTTTGGCACTCCATGCCTCTATGATGGTTTCTATAAGCTCTGTGGTTACCTTTCTGAAATCTGTCACATAGCTATTTGATGTTACCTGCTACCTCATGATCTTTAAAAAATTATCTAGTTTGATCCACACCTCCATTCTCTTTTTTTCTATTTCTGGTTTGCTTTTTACATTAGTTGTGAACTCACAAAATTTTTTCCAGCAATTCCACATGGCATTTAGTTGTTTGCCATCATGGTTGCTAAAGAATCTCCTTGCTTTTGCACCTTCCATTGAAACATCCTGTAGTACATTACCTGTATTTTGTGAAAGCTTTGGATCTTTTCTTAGATGAACAACCACCATGAAATCCCATTTCTGAAAGTAGAGATTCACATTTTTTAATGCATATATCTACAATAGTTGTAGGCTTGATAGAATATGCATAATCCAAGTGGAGATGGACCAACTTGTCAATGATCCTTAACTCTGCATGTAGTGTATATATGTGTACATTTGTCAATCCTACTGGAAGTATGGGATCCCAAATCATGGCAGAAGATGAGTAGTTATGAAGAATAACATTTTGTCCGGAAGGAGCATCCTCAGCCTCAGCTCTAGCAATCCATCCTCTTGTGCCTGGACTTTGCATGCAGTACAAGAAAGGGTACTTAGAATTTTCTCCCCCACTTATACCAAACATGCATTTGAGCATCTTTAGGTCTCCACTCAAATGCCACTCAACTTTAAAGTCTCTGTAGCCTTTGACATTCAACAATTCTCCTACGTGATGCCTCTGAACAACATTTGGAATGTTTGTTTGTGAGAATAACCATTTAAGTGTTTTATGGCTCTCATATGGAACTTGAGCACAACCAACCCACCATAACTCCATTCTTATTGTACTTTAAGAGATAGAGTATCCAATTTCCCAAGGCTATAGTCCAAAGCTCTGTTCATCAGTGCAATGTGTCTCTCCATCTTTTGATGTTTTTTAAGTTCAGCTTCATCAAGTTTGATTACGAATTTCGATAGACCAGAACATTCATGTTCTTTTATATTATAGAAATGTACCATGTATATTTGAAGTCTTATTATATCTATCCATATATTGTTAAATGCATTGTAAGTGAAATGTAACTTTTTTTTTCCTACTTTGTAAGGCATGTTACCGTGAATATGTTTATATTCACCAAATACTGATGTGATCTTCTTATTCAAACAGAGACAAAACTTTCCTACATGATGGGGTCTAGGCAATCCAAAGCTTTTAACTTTGTTAAATTTTAAAAATTCACACCAAACTTTTGAAATTGCTCTATGACCTTTCCTACTCACTCAAAGACCATCACAAATCTCTTGAATTTGAGATGGTTCTAGCAGTAAATTCATGTCTGTCATGAGTTTTTGGAAAACAAAGCATTTCAAGTATGTATTTTCTTTCAGTTTCAATAGCCTTAAAACATCATTTTGACTCATAACACATTACAAAAACGTACGCGCTCAAAATTGTTCAACATATTGAAACCTAACACATTCGTCACATGATCTCTTACAATTTTCATTCTTTTCTTCTTTTGGCCATATTTTTTTCAGTCAAGTCTAGAAAAGGTGTTACTCGTTTTGATCGCATTCTCAAACCTATGGGAGTTTCTTTCATTTTTTTGAAAGATTCTAATTGAGAAGATAAAGTGGATAATTTTGTATTCTAACTCCCTGGTATGTAAATCACTCTGATGTAGTGTGTTTTGTAAATAGTTTATGTATTGTACGTAATTCCTTGAAATCTCCCAGAGCCTTGAACAATAGGCTCGTAAACCATCCTCACCATCTCCTACAAATCTAATCAGATCATGAAGATTATGAAAAGGGGGATACCTTCTAGTTTATGGATCAATTGGATAAAGAGATCCATCTGCCCATATGTCGATATGTTTTTTGCCTTCTATCTGCAATCCATCCACTTCAGAAGGTTGAAAAGCCCTTCGAAATACATTTCTTGTCGTTGCATACTCGTGACTAACTACAATGTTGATATGGAACTTATCACAATGATTTTGGCTGGTTGAAAGCTTAGTGAAAGTGTTTGGGTTGAGGTTCTCCATGGTTTGCTATGAAGAGTGACGTAAAAGTGTCTAAAGCCATTACACAAAAAGGAAAAAGAAAGTATGGTTTAGCTTTGGGTTCATCAAAACCAAAGCCTCACTCTTCCTCTTCGACTTCTTCCTCTCATGATGGTGATATGCAAAAGAAGAAGAGATTCAAATATTGTCAAAAGGTTGGACATACCATTGATTCATGTAGAAAGCTTTCCAAACATAATGAAAAGAAGAAAGAATCTGACATGTCTATTGTTGGGAATACATCTAATGCAAAGATGGATGAAGATAATGTTGCTCAAGATTTTTGGGCATGCATTGTTACATATCATTGTGATTCATCATCACATTCTACATGTACGATTGTGAATGAGGTTAATTCATATTAGTTCTTTATTATAGGTGCTTGTGTTATTATTGGAGTTTAAGAATTCAGCTTATGGCTGCAAACGGAGGTATTGTTACTCTCAAGGATGCATTGTATGTACCCAATATCAAGAAAAAATTGTTTTTGGTTCCAACTATTGCTAGTGTTGGACTTCATGTGCACTTTTTTTATAACAAATTTATGGTTCATGATTTCAAAAATAGCAATGTTATTGTGACATCAAGGACATTATGAAATGGCTTGTATTGCTTGGATACGTATAAGAGAACTGCATCGAATGCCTCTTTTACACACTTCTTCTATGGTTGAAATGGAGTCATGGTATGCTCAATTTGGCCATTTGAAATCCAATGGTTTCCTTTACTTGCAAAAGAAGGATATGGTTATTGGTTTTCCAACACTTGAGTCTGAAATCATGCATGTTCAAGTTGTATAGTTGGAAAAATGCATCGTGATCCTTTTCCCAAAGATGATGCTACACATGCCACACAAAAATTGCAACTTGTTCATAGCGATGTATGTGGTCCAATCAAGACTTCATCTTTTGGCAAGCATGTATAGTTTGTTACCTTCATTGATGATGCAACACACCAAACTTGGGTGCATCCTATGAAATCAAGGAATGATCTATTTCCTTGCCTTAAGATATTTTCAGCTATGGCTGAAATTTTTGTGGAAATAAGCTTTTGACTCTTCACATAGGTCATGGTGTTGAATCCATGTAACATGAATTTAGTGCTTTTATTTGTGAAAGAGGTATTTGCAAGCTAATGTATAGTGCCATATACACGTCAAAAAAATGGTGTTGTGGAGTGTCACTCTAGACAAGGATGAGTACTACATCAAAGAGCTTCACCTCCTAAGTGTCAATCTATGGAGACATGAGGATGATATGATGATCGTGAGTGAATGATGTGTGTGAAGGTGAAGGTGAGAAGCACACATGATGCACACACACACACACATAAGGTGGTGAAAAAGAATATGGACAATGGAAGGAGATTGGTTCTATTCAAGAACTCACAATACAAGCTTCCTCTTATAAATAACATCAAACTCCAAGAATCTAACCTAAAAAATAAGCTCTCTAGCTCTATTTATAGTTTTGTACTAGCTTTGGCCAATTTCAGACATAGTGTCTGACACACATAAAAAATAGGTTCTAACGTTAACTTGAGGTATCTAATGAGGTCCAAAAATGAGTCTACCTAAACTCCTCAAGCTTGAGGACTCGACTTGCAAAAATTTGGTTTTGGTGTGCCTGTTGTGGAGCTCTTTGTGGATCATATCACACTACGAGATGGTTCATTAAGAAGTTTAGTTCTTCAAGGAATCCACAACTTCAATGAGGGTGTGTACTATCTCAATGAATGGCACATCAAACCCGCTTTGTTCTAACTCTTGTTGAAGTAGGGTATGGCTTTGGTCTTCACGCAATTTCCTATTGGCTCACATTATCATCATCTGAGTGTATAGTCTTTGAAGTGTAGATGTGTAGGTGGATATGTCTTGTGCCTGTTCGTCCTTAGTTTGGCATAGTTCCTCCTATTCATCCTCTTGTGTCATAGTTCCTCCTTCTTGTTCTATGAGTGGGCATTCTTCATCCTCACGCTCGGTTCTTTTGAAACATAATGGACGTTTGAATATTGAAATTTTGCAAAAACTAGTAAGGGCCATTCAAAATCAAACATTAGGGGTTCTTCACTCTGATGGTAGTGCCCATGATAGGAAAAACAAATTTTGAGACCTATGGTTATGCGGGCTCCATAACATTGTTTATATTGTTGTCCTTTTTACTTGTGCTACCCATCTAGAACAGTGTTGTTGTTTAAGAGGGTTGGTCAAGCGAGCCTAATGGTAAATGGAGGAAATGATGGTTCGAGACTTGTGAATGATTGTTTTGGTGTGACTACAATTCCACTTGGTTTTAAATGGTATGTTGCGACACATCCGTTTATTTGGTTGGCCAAAAGAGGATTTCTTGCCCTTCAAATCTTGAAGTTGAACCCTTGTAAGTGCTCTCTTGATGGGATGTCATAGGCCAAGCACATATACATGATTCTTGTAATGCACAACACCTGTTCAAAACTTTCTTCCTTGGCCACCTTTGATTGGCCGCATAAAGTTGGTCCATGATCCAATGCGATAAATCAAGCCTCAGCAGCATTTCTTGTGATAGATACAAATTGAACCAAATCTTTTGTGCAGTTAGGTGAAGTGGTCTTGCCCTAGGAATGGGAAGTGTTGCAGTGGATAGGTTGGGCATGATGGTAAACATTTAAGAAAGCTTTAAAACTTTTCTTTTCTTCATTTCTTCATAAATAAGTGCTTCTTTGCCCATGTGGATGTGAGTTCCTCCCATCTCAAGGGGTTCTCTTACCACTTTGTGCAAAAAATTAAATCTTTTGGGCAATTGATCAAGGAACATAGACAGAATAAAAAATGTTGCTAGTACTTCATTTGAATATTTGGCTACAAAGTGTGAATGAGCTAGTAACATATGAGAAAGTCAGGTTTGGAAAGTAGTGCATTGAAGCATTCATTGAGTCCTACCCTCTCCCAGACTACTTTGAGCTCATCTACATTTTGTAATACTTTAAACTCTTGAGAGATGAACTGAAATTTTCCCCATCTATTGTCAAATTCTAGTTTAGATTCCCAAATGTAAGGGGTGTCACCTAAGGTTCCAACTAGTCCTTGAAACCAATGTGATTTGGCATAGACTCTTTTATTTTTGCCTACTAGTGGGTCTTCAATGTAGTGGACCTTGGAAGCCTGTTAGTTCAGATGGTGGTAATATTGGATAATGAGTGTGAGTCGAGTCATTATTGGCTCAAACCTTTCGTTGAAGTTCCTAGTGTCTTCATCATTGGTTGCTTGTGATTTTAATGATCTGCTACACAAGGATAACAGTTATTGAAGTAGGATCCAATCCTTGTATAGCAAGACCTTGATACCTTTCCAATATTGGCATGCTTCCCTTGTAGCCCTTATAATGTATCAATGCACTCTTAAAATTGTGCTTAATGTGTATTAGACCACAAAATATGCATAATTTGTATGATGCATGAACATTGTATGCTTTAGATGATTCAAGTGTACATTACAATGTTCATGAGATACAGATTTATTACAAGGTTGCTTATTAGAATGAGGTTCCCTTATGGTATTACATGGTGACATGAATGATTTATACAATTTATTAGAGAATAATGAAGGTTGTTGTTCATTGGGCCTTTTAGGCACCAATTTCCAAACTTTTCTAAGAGATTGAGTGCAAGGCCTCACATATGAAGTTGCTTTTGATCTAAATGTAGAGTGGGAATGAGAAGGCTTATGACTTCCTAAGAGGGGTGATCTACTAGGAGGCATGTATGTGTGTAAGAAAACTTAGACACCCAAATCCTTGAATGAGTAGGACATGCCTTCCTTGACCTCTTGGGGATCCAAATTTGATGAATTATTAGTGGGTGATGTCCTTCCTTCATATTGGATTTTTGACTTTGATGTGCTTTTTGCTTCTGTTGTGTCAGTGATGGTTTTGGTGGAACAGTAGGTTGTTCACCTTTCTTCACCCTTTCATACTTCATGCCTGGAATAGGTTGATTTTTGCATTGGCTATCCTACAAGGTCCTAGGAAAATGTCATTGCTTGTGGTTATTTAATGGTTATTCAACACTTGCATGACCTATCCATTAGGAGGTGAGGCATTTTGCATAATAGACTTAAGGGTACATGCATAGTGAGTGGATTTAGAACCAGAGGTGAGAGTATCCAACTCTACCATTATATGTTGCTTAGTAACTCAAACTTGAAGAATACTTCTTCGAAGGTTCATGTCAATTGCATGGTCATAGATCCAATTTGGGCCCAATATCAAAGGTTTCGTGAGATCTTCATCATGGAAGACTAATAGCTTTATTATCAAGAGAATGTCATGTAAGAGGATAGGAACTTTCACCTCACTAATGCAAGGGGTTTCCAGTCCTCCTAATCCTATGCCTCAATTGGATTCACTTATATTTTCATGTCTTAATAGCATGAATACTCATAGCACTAGAGAAAGCTCCTGAATCAATCAGGGCTTTGTTTGTCTTGATTGTAGTGCCATGTCCTAGCTCTCTAAGATAAATGGTTTTTGTTCTAGTCTCGCACTATCATGTGATATCTAGGTGCATCTGGGTTGGCATTCTTATGATGACCTATGCCCTATTGCATCAACTTCATGTGCTTAATTCATTATAGGGCTTCAGCCTGTGCTTCTTCTCAAATTCTTTGTTCTTCCTCTTTACACTTCTTGGCATGCTTTAGTCATTTAAGCATCTCTTCTGTCAGTGGTTCTTGATAAAGCTTGACTCTTCATCTACTGGTGTGGTTTGGCATTATGTCTCTTCTAAGGTGGTTAATTGTACTACATCACTAGTTGAAAATGTATTGGTAATCATCGCTCCAAAACCACATTTTGCTAACTTATAAGCATGTTGTTTCAAGGCATGCACAAATACTAAATTGCCAAATTTTAAGCCTTTTTCTTTCACATGTGCATCAAAATAATCCCTTGTCTTTTCTTCATTGTGTATATTCCTGCTGCTGCCCTTAGTCTCATATCTCCTAAACATTCTAGATCCATTATCCAAGAGGATAGCTTGTGACACATCCATTGATGATCTAATGCTACTTTTAGCATGGGTATCAAGAAATCTAGTGGTGGCATTGCATTTTGGCCAAATAGCATTTTGAAAAGGGAGTTGCATTGAGTATCGTTTTATAGGCCATTCAATATGCCCAAATAGCATGATGTAAATGTTTGTCCACATCAGAGTGTTTTTTATCTATGATCTTTGTCAATACATTACATAAGATATTGTTAGTACTTTTCACTTGTCCATTAGCTTGTGGATGATATGGTGCCCATTTCTTCTATATCACCATGAAATCCTATAAGAGATATTCAATGACTTGATTTAAAAAATGATTTCCTCTATCATTGACTAACTCAATAGGAAGCCCGTACCGGATGAATATGTTCTCAAATAAAAACCTAGTTGTGTTCCACGCATCATTCTTACATGTAGCTTTTACTTCTGCCCATTTGGTGAGATAGTATATAGCAACTATGATGTATTCCGCATGAGGGCTTTTAGCTAGGGGATTGATGGGTCCTACAAATTCTATACCCCACTTGGAGAATGCACGTCTTCCATCATGGGTCTCAATGGCATCTCACCTTTCTGTATAGGGTACTGATCTCTTTGGCATGTGTCACAATGTTTCACATAGGTATGTGCATCCATGTGAAGTGTGGGCCACCAAAGTCCTAAGAGCGAAATCGCTTTGATCACACAGTTAGGTCCAAAGTTTCCACCTGTAACACTATTGTGCATAATTTCCAATCTTCTCAAGGAATTGCTTTTATGCATGCATAATCTCATATATCTATCTTTCTTGCATTTGTACAAACTTTAAGTAATCAATGCATAATCTTGTTCTTCATGTTCTACAATTCTTTGTTGAGTTAATGTCATTTCTTGAGGGGAAATCTTATTTCTTTAGAAATCAAATAAATGGCCACTTCAACTTGGTACTAGCAATACTTGATACAATGCGACATGTTCAACTGGGGCTTTGCTAATACAATTTGGACATTCCTTAAGCAACTTATGGACATTTAATTCCATTTTTGGCTAGTATGCACCTTCAATGTTTGGAGGGTTCATTGTTAAGAGTAGTATTGCCCTAGTGCACCTACATGTGCTATTTGAAACCACTTATTATGCTCTTCTTCATCCACACAACAAGTTACGATACCTTGTTCATCTTGCTTGTAAATGATTCCTACTAATATATGATACTTTTGGGATCTTATAACCTCTTTCTCTTGTGTTCTTACTCTAAGGCTCTTGGGTCTGTACATCAAGATTGGCACTAGTTGTCTTGCTCGATTTAGAACTACTTCAAGGTTCAAAGAATATAAATTAGGAAGATATTAGGCACACCTTGTGGGAATTCTCCTTAAGTGAGTCTTGAAAGGTAATCATCTCTAAGGTGGGTCTTACCTTTCTTAACAACTACTTCAAAATCATATTCCATTAGTAAAAGAAACCATCTAACTAACCTACCTGTATTGCAAGGTTTGTTCACCAATTATAGTAAAGCTTGATGATTAGTGAAGAATGTGAACTTATTGGCAAGAAAATAATGTCAAAACTTCTTCACAACATAGACCATACCTAATCCTCCATATTCACTTGTCATATAATTTCTCTTAGCCATGTTCAATTGTCTAGTAGCATAAGCTATGGCTAGATTTATGTTTCCTTCTCTAGTTGATTGTGCTAGCATGCATCCAATTGTGAAATTGGAGGCATCAACATGAACATGAAGGCTTATTCTAGCCGAGTGTTGTCAATATTTGGGCTCAATTCAAACATAGTTTTAGCTCTATGAATGACCTTTCTCACTCTTCATTCTACTCAAAATTGTTGAGAAGATTGTACAAGGTTTAGTTATGATTGCATACATGTGGATGAATCATCAATAGTATCTACACTGACCAATGAATGGTTGTAATTCCTTCACCATTCTAGACCTTTAATTCTGCTATGGCTCTCACTTTATCCTCATTGATTTATATTCCATTTTTATAGACTATGACCTAAGATTTGTCCTTGTCAGACCTAGACACACACTTTTCTAGGTCTAAGCAAACGTGGTATTCTCTACATTTGTCAGATATTTGCTTGAGTTGTGGGATTTGATTCTATCTTATGTGGGAATGAGCACACAAATCATCCACATAGACCTCTAGATTTTTACACAAGCTCCTTGAATACATATCACATGAGCATAGGAGGTGCATTGGTGAGCCCAAAAGCATCACTCAAAATGCAAAGATACCTCTTGTGTTGATCTTTAGGGCTACTTGGTTGTAACCTGGAAATCCATCAAGGAAGCTATACACTTGCTTGCTTGGTACATGCTCCAATAGGTGTTCAATGATAGGAAGCAAATAAATATTTCATATTATGGTCGCATCAACTTTCTTCAAGTTAATACACACATGACATTTATCATTCTTCTTGGACACTACCACAATGGGGGATACCCATTTGGTATGTTTGATTTCACAAATAAATCCAACTTCTATCAAGTTGTCATTTTCCTCTTTTGTCTTAGCTACATATGTGCCATTATATATGTATGGCTTCTATTTGGTAGACTTAGCTTGTAACATCATGCGGATCATATGTGAACAAATGTCCAAATCCTCTCCTTTCAATTCTTTATATGTCTAAGCAATCAAACCTCGGTATTCTTGCAAGATGTATATCAATTCTCTATCTTCCTCATAGCTTATGTCATGTTCATTCATAGCTATGTCCATCATTGCTAAGATTTTTGCCCATCCATGGGGTTCAAAACTTTTGTATGGAGATATCATAGGTGCATAGGCTTAATCTTGAATTGATCTATTATTTTTTTATGTTCCTTTGTCTTTGGACTTTAATCTTCTTTCCTCTTCTTCCACAACTTTATACATCCATACATGGGTGCCCTCATGCATCCATGAAGGATCTGAACCTAAGAGTACTAACTATGTGTCCCCTTGAGTTTTATGTATGGGTTCCATTGTAAAGGTGGGACATCTCTATGAATGTAATCCTTAAGTTTAACCTTAATAGTTACCTCTAAGTCCCATAAGTACAAGGAATTGGTCCCCATCCTACACTATTTGCAACTATCTCATAAAGGGTCTACCCAAGATCATTTGATATGCCTTGTTTTTCCTAAAAACTCACATATAGAAAAAGTATGTTCAAACACTACACCACAAGTGGTGAGAGTGATCCCTTCTAATAATCCTAGTGGTTTTCCTATATGTCCATCTGCCATTTGGAGTTTCATTCTCATGGTGCTTAAAGTTTCTTTACCCCAACATTTCCATAAGGACATAGTGGCAATGGTAACTCTTGCTCTTGAATCTAGGATTGCCTTAATCGTGTACCCTTGATAAGTGATAGGAAGACAAGTGTTTCCTTCTTCTCCTTCACTCATATCTCTTATCTTTTCCAATGGGACCTCTAATACTTTCCTATTGGATTCTACCTTTCAGTGGTAACTAGCAAGTTCTGATACTTGTTTGCTACATGTTTCCACAACTTGTGCTTTTACAACCTTAGTGTTTCTTTGTATAATTTTATCTTCATTTCTTATCAATATCATGGGAGTTCGCATTTGAATGGAATCCAGATATGCTCAAAATTAAATTTTTTTTGTGAAGATGGATGTTGGAAAGACATTTTTGTGAAAGCAAAAAACGAAGATTATGTAAAATAGTAGTTTAGGTTATTCTGTTTGATGTAAAAATGAGGAAGAGCTTCCCCATGATGCTATGTAAGTTATATCATTTTTGTAGAATTTTTAGAGCTCTCAAGTGAGTAGAAATTTAGAATAGAAGAATAGAAGACTTAGTCATTTGTAGAGAGATTGATCATTTGTACTCTTGTTGAATAATGAGAACTTGAGAGCTCTTTCCTTTTCTTCTAATCTCATTATCAAGCTTTCATGGTAGTTTCATATTGATTTTCTGAGTCTTTTTCATTTGTCTTTTTTATTAGTAGTCCTTTGAGTATTCTATGCTATCATAAGTCTATCTCAATATTCTAAGTCTCCATAACCTTGCAAAGTACTGTTCAACTTGACTATGTGGTTCTATCAGAATTACAATTATCTTATCACTAGGTTATAGGTATTGAAATTCAAATTGGATGTTACTAATGTCTTTATTATAAAAAATAGCACACTTTACGTACAAAAAAAAATTGAAAAAACTTGTTCCTATCTCAATCTATAAGAAATCATAGAATTATTCATAACTTTTGGGAAATCTCCGATCAAAATAATCTTGTTATGACAAATCTTGGAGTCCATTGATGAAGAAGGGGATGTGGTCTAAGTATACTTCCCAGATTGACAATTCAAAGTGTTTAAGGTTGTTGTTCCTTTATGCTATGATGATTGGAGAGGACAACTCCAAAGTAAACAAACATTTTTGGCACCATTTCCGGGGAAGTAAGTTAAGCCTCCAAACATTGGAGTTTTGGATCTTGCTAGATCTTCCAAGTTGATGGTAACAAATGCTTGTTCAAAATTAATCTGAATCATCAAGTGTTGCAAAGATGAAAATGTGACTGTGTTTATCCTTGAGAGAGATTTCTTCATTCATCTTATTGAGGAGTGGGAAGCTATATGTTGTTCTCTAACTTAAAAATATGAGCATAATCTTTCTTTATCAACTTTTTAGCTTTATTTTTACAAAACCCTATACAAATTGTTTACCTTTTTGTTTGGCAAAAAAGTGAAAAAAAAAACTCGATGAATTTTATGTGAACAATAATATCAATGGATCATCAATTTTCAAAATAGAAAGAAAAAGAAGGGGAAAAAAATAAAAGAGGGAGTTTGAAAAGAAATTTTTGTTTTATTGTGAACAATCATTTCTCTTCAAAAAATCACAATCTATTTTGTTTTGCAGGTAAAAAGGAGAGGAGAAGTATTCTTGGCCTACAAGCCAAGACACTACATCAAGGTAGGTTACAAAAAATGCAAAAACAAAGGTAAAAGAAAAACATGATTCACTGAAGAGAGAATCGCAATTCTCTATGAAAAAGTCATCAAAAGTTTGTGCACATTGTAAACATTTTTTGTGAAAGAAGGAAAGAGAGAATACTAGGACTTGATCCAATGTGAATTTGAAAATTTTAAGAAAAATGATGAAAATTGCGACTATGAGCAGAGACTATGAAAGAAGGACTTAGAGAAATTTTTGCTCATTGAGTGAGTGAGTTAGAGAGCAAAAAATCGCATTTGTGAGAGATAGACCAAAGCAAATACATTCCAAACATTTTGAGCAAGCAAAGTCAAGCTAAAAATATTGTCTCACTTCATTTTGAATAGCTATGAAAATTTTATCAACAAAAAAATAAATAATTGATATTCAATCAGAATCATGATTTTTGAAATTTGGTTTTCAATAAATAAAGTTCATTTTTGTCAAATTTTATTATTGCATGTCAATAAAATGATAGGACACTTCTATTGCATGTTAAAACATCAAAAAATCATTCCATAAATTTTCACTAGAAATTAAATAGAATCGTGATTCTATGGGCAAAAACATGATTCTCTAAAAACACGTTTTTTGTTGGAGTTCGAGGTCTGTAAAAGCACGTGAACAACACAAGGAAGAAGAAGAAGCATGGAGGACAACACACAATACTGAATGTATTACCACTAGAATGTACAAAGATAAATAACATGTTAAGGCTATAGGTGTATATACAAGCCAGGGGAAAAAACCTCCTAAAGAGGTAAAAAAGTGCCCCGGCAGTCCTAGTGTGTTCACACACATCACAAACTAAATATATCAACAAATCCCCCTTGGGAGTGATGCAATGAACAAGGAGTTGGCACTCATGTATAAGGAAGTGCCAAGCTATGTGGAATCAATCCACAAAAGGAAGTAAGCCTAAAGCTTTGTGGAAAGCTTCAAACTTCTCCCTAGGCAGAGCCTTTGTGAAAAGGCCTGCAATGTTCTCTTGCCTGGGCACATATGCCAAGTTGATCTCTCCAGTAGAGAACCTCTCCCTGACATAATGATAGTGCACCTCAATGTGCTTAGTGCGAGCATCGAACACAGGGTTCCTTTCAACTGCCAATGCGCTCTAACTGTCAATGAAGATGGTGGTGGTAGAAGACTACCCAACACCCAAATCAGCCATAAGGTGTCTGAGCCACACACACTCAATAGTCACTGTGAAAGCTGCCCTAAACTCAGCCTCACAACTGGAAGTGGCCATAGTAGGCTGCTTCTTGCTCAACCAAGATATGGAAGTGGCCATAGTAGGCTGCTTCTTGCTCAACCATGATATGGAAGTGGCCATAGTAGGCTGCTTCTTGCTCAACCAAGATATGCATGAGCTAGCAAGCATGAAGCAAAAACCGCTAGTGGACACATGAGTGTCATAGATACCATTCCAGTCAAAATTAGAAAAAGCATGTAAATCTAGCGATAGTGATCCTCCCTTAGGATAAAACAATCCACATAGTCAGGTACCACTCAAGTAGTGAAAGATGCGCTTAACTGCCTGCCAATGCTTGACACCTGGGCAATGCATAAACTTACTCATCTGTGAGACACCAAACTGAATATCTGGACGAGTAGTGCATAAGTAAATCAAGCATCCAACAGCCTGCTGATAGAGAATGGCATCAAATGCATCTCTAGCATCATGAAGACTCAATCGTAAACCTGTCTCCATGGTAGTGGCAATAGGTTTACAGTCTTCAAGGTCAAAATGTTGCAATAATGTGTCAATATATTTCATTTGACACAAAGCTATTCCACCATCAACTTGCATGAATTGAATGCCCAAATAATGATGCAAATGCCCCAAATCTGACACCTCAAATGATGCATGCAAATCAGGCTTAAAATCAATGATATGCTTCTCATGAGTACTAGTGAGCAGCATGTCATCAACATACATTGATCAAAAGCACATCATTAGCATGCTTAACATATAAGGTGCTCTCAGTTGGACTATTCTCAAAACCATGTGCAACCAAATAGGCATGTATCCTTTCATACCAAGCATGTGGTATTTGCTTTAAATCATATAATTCCTTCTTTAACATGCACACCTGGTTTTCATGCTCTTTCTACACAAAGCCACAGGGCTGAAAAACATACACTTCTTCATGCAATTCACCATTCAAAAATGCAGTTTTAATATCCAACTCATGTACATTCCAACCACGATGAGCTTCAAGTGCACAGATGCTACGAATAGTAGTCATTCAACAACTAGGAGCAAAGGTCTCATCAAAATCAATGCCTCTTTCCTATGCATAACCCTTTGCGAGAAGCCTAGCCTTATACTTGTCAAATGTTCCATCAGGCTTATGCTTCAGCTTGTATACCTTGTTAGTGTCAATGGCCTTCTTGCCATGATGCAAGTCACATAAAGAAGAGGTACCATTCTTCACGATAGTTTCATATTCATATTGCACTGTAACCATCCAATGTTCAAAATTTTGTGCTTCATCAAACGACATTTGCTCAGTCTCATCACAGAGACTAAAGGCAGTCATATCATAGCAATATGATACAAAAGAGGCACTAGGAGAGCTTGAATGAGTACGCTATGACAAAGGTGCATCTAATTTGTTGTCACACAAAGTCTGCACCAACCATTTTGGCATACTTTTTGCCTCCTCAATATCAGCTCTCTCATCAACAAGTGCATCATGTAAATCTGCATAAAAAATGGAATGATCTGCATCATCACATGAAACCTGTAAAGGCTAAGAAGTTTCCTCATTTGGACCAGCACTAGATTTTCCACCTGTGAAGAGAGGCAACAATTTATCATACATGTCTTTGGAGCTAACAGATGTCTCCTTAGTATATGAAAGTAGTGGCTGAATAGCATCTTCCACAAAAAAAAAACATGGTTAACCAAAATGCATTTAATCTGTGGATGATACAGACGATAGCCTTTGCTTTCAAAACTATGCCCAACAAAAATACATTTCACTACTTTATCATCCAATTTTTTGCATTGTTGTTCAGGCACTAATGCATATGCCAAATAATCAAAAACACGTAGATGAGCAACATATGCCTTGCGACCATGCCAAGCCTCATATGGAGTGATAGACTGCAATGCTTTAGTGGGATACTTGTTAAGTAATATGTTGCACACATGACAGCCTCAGGCCAGAAACTATGTGATAAAGCCTCACTCTTGACCATACACCTCGCCATCTCCATGAGTGACCTATTCTTCCGTTCAACAACTCCATTCTGTTGAGGTGTATATGGCACTGTACAATGATGTTTTATCTGACATTCAGCCAAAAATGCGTTAAATTTAGAAGACATATATTCCCCCCCTCGATCAGGATGCAGGGTGCCCATTTTACATGCTAACAGATTTTCAGCCAAAGCCAGAAACTGTTTGAAGCACATAAACATTTTGGACTTTGCTTTCAATGGATATACCCATGCATGCTTGGAAAAATCATCGATGAAAGTCATGAAGTAAAGATAATTTGCAAAAGAGGGTGTCTGCATAGGACCACAAACATCACTCTAAACAAGCTACAATCTCTAAGTAGCTCAAACTAAACCATCTTTTGGGAATGAGGAACGTTGCATGTTGCCCAAAATACAGCCTTCACATACATGTTTATTAGGTGCTTCAAGTTTGGGTAGAGAAGACTGTTGAACTCGATGGCTATGGCGCAGCAATCCGAGAGTTGTGGTGTAGACTCTGCATCACTAAAAGATTTGAGGGAGATGAAGTAGAGAGAGAAACTACTCTCGTACACACACGAGAAGATAAGAGTTTCGCAATGCGCACAAATATGACAAAAGGTGTGCCTTAGATTAAGTGATGGAGAGTCATGCTCTTATACAAAAGTAGGAGCTCCTTTTTTACCAATCAAAAGGAGATAAGGCTTTAGATAGGATTGCCCTCTTTTTAGGAGAGGCATCACACACAAGATGAAGGATCAAAGCTCATAGCCAACAATCCCCCCTTGAGCTTGATTCTACAAATAGCTCTTTGGGAACTATCCTTTCCTCACAACTAGACTAGGGTGGTACAAAAATATGATTCCTTCCCATGTACAAAGAAGGTGGTACAATGTTTATATCCTTCCTTCAACAAACTCATGGGTGGTACAAATCCTTCCCTATACATATGAGGATGGTACAAAGGGGATGTTTTACAACACATAATCATAGATAAAATTGACTTGAGCTTCTTCTTCATTTGTCTCCTCCGCTATGTTGACATTGCTTGGATTTTTGTTGAAAGCTCCTTTGTTGTTGTTGACATTGTTGATATTGCGTAGACGACAATGCTTTGTAGCATGGTTGGTTTTACCACATATTTTGCAAGGGTTAACTTGATAGCAATCCTTCGACAAATGGTTGGTGCGATTACAATGAATGCATTTTGTAGCTCTTACAACCAAGACATTTGTTGTGAATTCATCATGTGTTTTCCACTTATTTTCATGCTGTTGTAGAGAGTTTATGACATCTTCTAATCTAGGGATAGGGTCTTTTTCTTTGAGAACAGTTACAATTTGTCCAAATTTATCATCGGGAACCGCTTTGAGTAGGACGGCTACGTGATCCTCATTTTCAATGGGGCATTGCACATAAGCTAATTGGGTACAAATACTCTTTAACTTGTTGAAAAAGGTAGGTATGTCTTCTCCTTGTGACATGGTGAGAGAATAAAGTTGCATTTTCAATGCTATTTTGGAGTTTCTAGAAATAGCTCCAAAATTTTGTTCTAGAGTGATCCATGCTTGATTTGCAGTGGTGCAATCATCCAAAAAATGTACATAGTTATTGTCAAGGGATGTGAGTAACATTCCAAGTGCTTGCTCATCTTTTTTCGTGAAATATGGTAGCCCTCTTCTATGTTCAAGTGTTTCGTTTGGTGCTAATGGTTTTGTGATGGACCATAACTATTTTGTCATGAGATACCCCTTGATTTTTGTTTGCCATGTGTGAAAACCTTGGCCATTGAATTTGTCTAGAGGCTTTTCACTCATTTTGGAGAGGTCTTACCAAACTGACTCACTTTGGCAGTGTCTAACTCCTTACAACAACCTTGATTTATAGCCTTTTATTTTGGTTGGGAAGGTCTTACCACACAACAACGAGGGCAGTGTCTAATCCCGTTCTTTTTCAAACCAAATTGAAAATATACAACAAGTGCTGGCTCAAACCTAGATGCCTAGGAGTTATTACAGAGCTATAAAAGTTTGAATTTATTTCAAAACTTTGAATGGTAAACCTTGCACATGAAAATGAAAATTTTATGTGTTAAAGAAGCAAACTGAACCCGGTATTACAGAGATATCTGCATACATCTTGATCGTCGTCAATGTCTACAAAACAGAAGTGCATGTAGATAGAAAAATCAGCAGCTTAAGTGAAGTTTATTGTTTTTATCCTTACTGTGATACATACATTAATTTTGCTGACCATGTTGATACTCGCACCAATCTGAATGTTGTAAGCTTCCCATATCGTGCAATTTGATTTATGTCAATGCCATGACATGGATAAATGCTACCACTCAAACGCAGATGCAGATTGCAAATCCCCTTCCTCATTCTCGTCATTTCATTGGGATGATGTCTTGCGCGAAATTCCTCCAAGAGATATTACCATGTCATCCAGCCAGCATACTGCTCCAACCTTTGACTTGCAAGATGAATAGAAAGAAATCAATAATCATAGATGTGTGAGCGTGTCCTTCTCTGCATGCTCAAACCGGTAGCGATGAGAGCATTAAAGCTTGCGATGAAGAATTTGACTTTACCCATCACTCATGCAGAAATAAAACAGGTACATCAGTGCATATGGGATAACACGAATTCCTAGGAGAAGGTGCAACAGACCAAGATGAATGCTCGCAACCTGAAATTATGAAACAAAAGAAGAAGTCTGACAAGAGAGAAGCGGTCGCAGCCGGGCAAGATGATTTTCTGAATCCTTTGCGCAAGATGAACAGAGCCTAGTCGGGCGCCTGATGTAACCTCCGTAGGACCTCTTGATCAGGAACAACATTAGAAGATGGAAGAAAGCAACAGCCCTGATACCAACTGTTGAACTCGATGGCTATGGCGCAGCAATCCGAGAGTTGTGGTGTAGACTCTGCATCACTGAAAGATTTGAGGGAGATGAAGTAGAGAGAGAAACTACTCTCGTACACACACGAGAAGATAAGAGTTTCGCAACGTGCACAAATATGACAAAAGGTGTGCCTTAGATTAAGTGATGGAGAGTCATGCTCTTATACAAAAGTAGGAGCTCCTTTTTTACCAATCAAAAGGAGATAAGGCTTTAGATAGGATTTCCCTCTTTTTAGGAGAGGGATCACACACAAGATGAAGGATCAAAGCTCATAGCCAACAAAGCTTCAAGTTTGGGTAGAGAAGACACCATTTTAGATTTTTGCAAGTGCAACAAACTAGCAAAATTCAAATGACTAAAGCGTGCACACCAAAGCTTTGCATCTAACATAGCCTGACAATCATGTACTACACATGCCAAATCATTCACAAATTTTTCATATTCTATGAGTTTATATAGCCCACAACATAAAATGCCAAAAGCAATAATCACGTTGCTATTTGACATATCATGAATTGTACATCTGTTATCAACAAATTTCACAACCAAGCCAATCTTGGCTAAAGCTAAAACTGATAGTAGATTCTTCTTGATCCCTAGCACAAATAAAGCATCGAACAATGTAAAAGAACTACCATCAGCATTGGTTAGAATGATCTTACCAACTTCCATGATAGAATAAGAGGAGTTGTTGGTGCATGTGATAGTATTCCCTATAGGGGCAGGATCGAGTGAAGTGAAGAAACTACACTACAAGGTAATATGTTTGGTTGCCCCACTATCAAAGTACCAAACATCTGATTCTACTACAAACATATACTGTTCAGGAGAAGATGGGTCGAAATTGCACACAGTAGTAAATGCCCATTCTTCATTTTGCACTAGATTAGCAGACTCTGATTTTGGTGTGGAGGCCTCTGCAACAACCATTCTAGCCTCTTTTTTCTTTGCCTCTTCTGCATCCAGTTTTGGACAATTCTTTATGAAATGATCATTTGCTTTACAGTACTTACAAAAAAATTTATGCTTCTCTATTTTCTTGTTGTCTCTGTCATCCTTCTTTGTTTGTGCAGAATTAGCAAATTTCTGCTTACTAGTAGAAGAGCTCCATTTACCTTTTCCCTTTTGACTAGCCAAGAAAGCTTGATCTACAACATGCATAATGGACCTGTTTTGCCTATACTGATCTTCCTACAATAGAAAATAGACTAACTTCTCAAATGTTAAGGCATTTGGATTGTCTTTCATCATCAAAGGAAGAGTAGAAGCAAAACTCTTATATGAATCTCGAAGACCATTCAAAACAATATGCACAAGTGAACTGTCAAGCAATACTTCGTTAGCAGAAATCAACTGTTCTTTCAAATCTTTGATCTTTGTCAGAAAATTGTCCACAGAATCACCTTCATTCATTGCTCACTCTCCAACTATTTTTGGAGGTAAGAAACACGAGCCTCATTCCTTGTCTAGTATAAAGTGGTAAGTGTATACCAAGCATCCTTCGTTGTTCTGCAAGAGCAAATGTGAGAAGTAATGGCACGTTTGATAGACAAGGCTATCAATGCATGTGCCTAAGCATCTCTGCCATCCCAACAAATTTTCTCTATAGTAAGTGCAGTAGGAACTGCAACACGAATAGAAACATGAAGAATATCGTCATCTTCAATGCCATTTGCATCACCTTCAGCAATTGTGTTTGCACGTGAAATAGGACATTTTTTAGCACCCTGCACAATATTCCACAATCCTTTTGTAACCAATACATGATGCATCATATAAGCCCACAATGGGTAATTGGTACCGTCCAACTTATCCACAACAGCCAACATACGGAATACATCACTGCTTTCAGCCATGGCCACTGACTAAAATACCATGATGCAAAAGATTGATTGTATCTCAAAAAGTCGAACAAAACTACCCTTTCAAGTTCTACTAAACCTATAGTAGACTTCAAGACACTTATATTAGTGAACCAAAACTTGTATATATCTTTGGCACAAAAAGTCAAAATAGCCTGCGCAAGTGCTGCAATAGTGCATTCGGAGGCTAAAATGAGCTCAAATCGCGACTCCGGCACCATACACCAAAGATGTTTTGATCGCGTAATCACCCTGAGTATGCTCACCAAATTTCATGTGATTTTGAGATTGTGATCGGAGGGGTGTCGAGGATGCCCTAGATGAAGCAGAGACCTACTTTGATACCAATTGTTGGAGTTCAATGTCTGTAGAAGCACACAAATAGCACAAGGAAGAAGAAGAAGCTTGGAGCACAACACACAATACTGAATGTATTACCACTAGAATATACAAAGATAAGTAACTCGTTAGGGTTATAGGCATATATACAAGCTGGGGAAAGAAACCTCCTAAAGAGGGAAAAAACTGCCCAGGTCATCCTAGTGTGTTCACACACATCACTACCTAAATATATCTTCAATTTTCAATCAAAATCGTGATTTTCATGATTGTGAGCAATCACAATTGTGACATAGAATCGTGATTTTGAGGTTTAAAATTTCATGATTTTGACCTTAAAATTGCAAAATATCGTGATTGTGTGAAAACAAGATTGTGATTGAAAAGCATGATTTTGAACACTTGAAAATTGTGATTTTCTCTTATCAAGGAAAACACGATTTTCAACACAGAATCACAATTTTAGAAGAAAAATGTGATCTTCATAGAGGATCGTTTTTTGTCTCAAATCCTGACTTATTAATTTATGGAGAGTGAGAAACACAATTCTCATTTAAGAATCATGATTTCTCAAAATTGTGATTTTGAGCAGAAAAAACACAACATGATTTTCTACACAGAATCATGGTTTTTCAAAATCAAACCAAAACCATGATTTTTGAAAATTTCCAAATTCCAAAAATATCAAAAAAATCAAAATAATATAAAATCTAAAATCTTAAAAACCCCATAAACATTGAAAAACATGATTCCTTGTGAAAAACGTGATTTTGGGCAGAGAATCGTGATTTTTCCAATCGAATTGAAATTTCAAAATTTTTTTCATACATGGAAAAACAACACAAATACTAACACTAAGAGATTTAATTGGGGAAGAAATACCAAAATAAAGGGAAACAAATCTCTAACCTTAGTTCTATCCAAGATTTGGGGTTTTCTGGGAAATTTCATAAAAATTGATGAGATTGAGATCATGACTTGTTACAAAACATAGCTGAGGATCTAAGGAGTCTTGCGCAGGGATGCTCTTACTTTCTCCTCATCGTACCTGCAAAAGAGCATGCTACCACACTACTTTTATAAAAATTATAGAGCTTACAAACTTATCATATATCAACATGGAAAATACAAATGGAGAAGCAAAAACATCTGACTATGGAGACTATATGAACATCGTGAATTACCTATTTACAAATAGGTGTGGAGCCTATGTGTATCACGATGGACTGCATAAGGATCTCATTAGACTAAGAAACTAAGAAAATCCTTTAAACTTAATGCTAGTGGCTTTGTTCAAAGATGGCAGATATGAAGATAGACAAGGATGTATATATGTCTTCCAAAATAACCTAGATGAAAAAAATGACTTGGATCAGAGCTCAGAGAAAGGAACTTGAGATCAAAATCTAGAACAACCAGATATTCCAAGGCATATCATACATCATACTCCTATAGATCCATAAAGAGAAAGGAGACATCAAACTTCACCTAATCCTTTTCTAAGGGAAGGAGAAGCCATACATGAGTTTCCTATAAGAAGAATAAATAAGAAAAATAATCGTGGAAGAACCATGAGATTATATCAAGTAGAAAAGTGCATGAAAAATCACTATTAGATAGATTAAAAAATCTATACATGATTAATCTTTTAAACACTATAAAACAAAGAGAAATAATCAAAGAATTAAACTATCATAGATAGATAGATACTTAAATGCATAAGTAAGTAGATATATAAATAGATAGGAAAAGAAGATATATAGGAGGTAGATGGATAATAGATGGATAAATGTGACACTTATGTGTTCCTCGAGTAGCTTTGATGTGAACCATTTCCCTATACATGGGAACTTTTCGCTCTAGTGTTGGTGCCACTCTAGCATAATGGTGAGTACCAACGTGAATAGATCCACCTCATAAATGTCAATCCGTGAAGATGTGAGAACTAGTATGACGAACATGAGCAAGTGAAGGCACAAGTGTGTGAATGAGAAGCACACTAGCATGCACACACATACACACACGTGCACACAAGGCAAGAACAAAGAGAGGAACAATGGAATGCTTTCAATTACAAAATATCTCTATTAGAAAAGCTTTAATCCCTACCAAGACAACCTAAAAAATGAGCTCTCTAGCTCTTTTTATAGTTTTTCTTTAGCTTTGGCCCTATCTAGAACTAGTCTCTGGCTTAGTTAAAAATTAGGTTCCATGTCTTATTCAAATGCTCAAACAAGTTTAAAAATTATGAAAATTGGTATATGGCTACTTCTAGTACTCCTCAAGCTTGAGGACTCCTTGGCTTGAACAAAATGGAGCCAAAGCTATCAAAAATGATATTTACAATGTTGGTGTAGTGATGAAAATCACTCTTGGTTGAAAATAACTTATGAAAAATTGATTAGGCTTATTCTTTGCCAGATTTGCATAATGGTTCCATCTCCTTGTTCCTTCTAATCCTTTTCTTTGGCCTTCTTTTCTATTGATGCTTCTAACACTCCCCCCTCTCTAGGATTTGTCACCCCTGACAGACCTTTGCTCAGATGAGTGGTCAATGTAATACTGGATGATATGTATAGCCATTTCATGTTCACAAAGTCTTAATCCTTTTGCCATATCGAATTGCAATGCATCCAAGTGAATGGCAATGGGGATCTCCCATTGTGGAGTCATATAATATTTTGAATACATTGTCTGCTCGCATGTGAATATTTGAAGCAGGTTTGTTGGTTTTTGCATGAATACTTCAAAATGATACACCCAAAAACCTATAGTAAACATGTCTTTGAAAGTTTGCTTGTAGCAAGCTAGGAGGTATTTAATGCAGGCCTACCAAGCGTAGGCCACACAAATGCTAGAAGTTGTGCTCATATCATACACAAGATCATAATTTCCATTTGCAAAGCCCACAAGGGCAATGTTTGGGGCTTTAGCCTTACAAAAGGTCTTGAAGATCACTTGCATCATGTCAAAGATTTTCAATATCATTTGGGCCATGACATCTAGCATTGGTTTGAGGTGAGTCCCATTCTCTACATTGTGCATTATTTTAAACTTTGATTACAAAGGCCTTCCATGATCAACACCTAGGAACTGGTGCGTAACATGGGTTGTAAATAATGTGGAGTGGCGCATTGTTCCAAGTACGTAGCATTTCTAGGTACATTTCTAGGAGGGTTTTTTGCCAGTTGAGTTGAAAGATCGTGCCTTTCCGTGCTTCAGGTGGTAGGTCCTCAAATTGAAATTGTGTGGCAAACATGCGCATTTTGTTAGTAATTTGTTGAATTTTTGCATTATAATCAGCAAGGATCACAAAGTATGGCTTGTATTGGAGTTTTGATGTGGTGATGAGGTGTCGATGAGCAAGACTTTGGAAATAAGTCAATTTTAAGATTGTTTCTTTGATATTCTTCAAATAGCGAGCATCTTAGCAATGATGTGATCATCATGTGTGCAACCAATATCTTCCACTTGCTTCATCCAAGGGGGGAGTGGAGCTTCAAAAGTATCATGCCCTTCCTCAGTGATTCTTCCCCCAGGAACGGGCTGAGGTTCAGATTCATCTTCAAAGTGTTGTTCCACTACAATTCTGGCTTCCTCTAGTGCCTCTAGGGGTGATGGTTGTTGTTCGTACTGTAGTAATCTAGTCTACAATTCCACAACTTGTTTCTATAGTTCCATCATCATGGCTGAGTCAACAGCAACTCGAGAGGATGATATTACGGTCCTCAGCACAACTGTAGGTTTTGACTCTCTTTGTTGTTGGAGTTGATGTAACTCCTCAGACAATTTCTCATGTGCTTCTAACAATTTGGCATAATCGTCAAGGATAATCCTGACGTTCTCAGGGGGAATAGCTTGAAACTTAGATGAATTGATTGTGCCCCTAGTGTGTTCTCTATGGAAGCCATTAAAATTTCTTGATTTTGTAACTACAATTGTCGATTATCCTCCTGGGTAGCCATGAGATGCCTTCGTAGTAGCGCCATGTTGCATTGAAGTTTTGAGTTGTTTTCCATTTGAGCTTGAAGATGCTCTTTGACAAGTTGCATAGCTTCCATATCTACTTCTTGAGGCTTTGTCTCCACTGTGCTTTGCACATCCTGTAACATGTGAAACTGATCCTGTAGACTTTTGTTGTCTGCTTTGAGTATTGTTATTCATTGTTGTAACTCCAAAGAGCAATTTTGTAGTGTGGTGTTGCTTGTTTTGAGCAAGTGATATTGTGTTCGGAGTAGCATCATACATTGAATCATAGTATTGAATGCATTATCTACAGATGAGGATGCCATTTTTACACTTATCAATGCAAGGGAAAGGGACTGGGGAGTGTGAATTATGTGTCTAATAGAGAGGTGGGTGCAGGTGAAGTTGGTGGAAGGGGAATGGGAGATGGTGGAATGGTGGGGGGAGGAGGTGCTACGTTTGGTGATATGTCCATGGTATCAAATATGGAAGTGGGTAGGTGATGTGCATGTTGTGATCATGAATAATTTTGAGGTGATTGTTGATAGCGAAAATGGTGGAAAAGGTCGAGTGAAGGGTTGGGAGAGGTTGGATAAATAAGAAAGAACAGGTTGGAGAATAGTTGGGATGGAGATTGGAATGTGAGAGTTTGGAGGTGGGACACCATGGAATAAGTTTGAGTAATAGAGAAACCTAGAAAAGTAGACCTAAAATTTGGGTGGCCTGTCATTGAGGTGGTGGAAGCGGGATGTTCGATGGTGAGGTCAATGAAAGATCCCATTGATTGGGTGGTGGTATGATATAATGGGTTTTCAAAGGAAGAGAACAAGGATGAAATGGAAGTTGGACTACGCAAGGTAAAGGTGTGCTCCAAGGGAGCAAGAGTAGGTATAATATTTACAACCTCTGTTCAAGGGGGTGATGGTGGGGGTGTTGGAAGAAGCGGTTCAATGGCCTCTTTCTGGATGATAATCATTTCAAGGCTAGGGGTTCCCAATGGTTGTATCAGTGGACTTGGCATGGCAGTGTCTGTAGCTTGGGAGACCATCTCGTTGTGGGTTTCAAAAACTATAGTGCTAGTCATCCCTACCATTTTTGGTGTCGTACTCATTGTCTCCCTGGAAGTGATGGGAATCTGAATATCTTTCCCTCGTCGTGGTCTTGTTTGTAACCTGTGTGGATCATATTGGGTGTGAGGCCACAGTGTGTATCTTATGGATTCCACTACACATGTTTCTGAGAGCAGTTGCAGAGATTCAATGGATTGAGAGTCTACATCTGCCTCTTCCAAGAGTTTGGCCATGAGTACTTTGTTGCTCTATTCAGAAAGTAACTATTGTGTTCGAACTCTCAACATGGTTTGGTATAATTTGTGGAGTTGTGCAATATAGGTCGGAGCTTTGGTAGCTTCTTCATCTTCTTCTTCACCCTATAGTTGTTGCAGTTGTTGAGAGATATTCTGTTGTTGCTCATCTTCCTAGTGTACATGGCGTGCTTCTCTTGATTATCCCATTCTTTGTGTTGAGGTGCCAGGACCTTCTATGTCAAAAAAGAACTCGGGACATCGAGTTGTGTGGTCTGCAAGAAGGACTCAAAGTGGAATGTGCTCATCCCTTTGATCTCTCCAATGGGGCCGAATTCAAATTCCAATGGTATAGGGGGAGTATAGGGAGAAGCTTGTGATGTTCCTCTAGACTCAGATCAAGAGAATCTAATAGTAAAGGGGGATACCATGCCTTCTCCTCTTGGTGAGATTTCAGGGGCCTTGACAACTTCTCTTGGCTAGACACATGGGATCATGCCTCTCATTCACTTAGATTGGTGGGTGGAAGCTCGAGATCTTTAAAAAGTTGTAATTGGGACCTAGTAAGAATGTGCTCGATGGGCACATCATAAGATAAACACCTGTAAATAATGCATGTAATGGCACAACACCCATTCACAAATGGCTTCCTAGACCACCTCTTGTTAGCTTAATACAACTATTTGACGATCCACATGGGAAGCTTGATGGTCAACAACCTTGCCTTAGCCAGATAGAGACTGGACCATATTCTTTTGTATGGTTGCGTGAAGAGGTCTTGACCTAGAAAAGAAAAATGTTGCATGCATAGGCGAAGTGGGATGGAAACATTAGGATTTAGTACCCCCATATCCTTTAGCTTCAAAAGCTTCCTATCCTTCATATTGTTAGGTACCAAAGTTTCTTTCTCTGAAGAGACATGTGTGTTCTACATGTTGAGTGCATCTTCCACTAATTCCAAGGTGAGATCAAACTTGTTCAATTCAATCTTGCACAAAAAAGATGGAATAACAAAGGTTCGTGGTCGGTCCCTTTTGCCACTCGCCTGTAATGTGGATACCAAATAGTAGCATCAGTTGAAATTTGTTTTTTTCCCCCGGCTTGTATATATGCCTATTGCCCTAACGTGCTACTTATCTTTGTACATTCTAGTGGTAATACATTCAGTATTGTGTGTTGTGCTCCAAGCTTCTTCTTCTTCCTTGTGCTATTTGCATGCTTCCACAGATGTCTAACTCCGACAATTGGTATCAGATCAGGTTGTCGCTTCATCTAGGGCATCGTCGACACTCTACGGTAACAGTCTCAGAATCGCACGAAATTTGGTATGTATACTTAGGGTGATTAGGAGATCAAAACAAGTTCACAGTGTGGCGCCGAAATTGCAATCTGAGCTCATTTTGACCTTTAAATGCACTATCACAATGCTTATGCAGGCTATTTTGTCTTTTTGTGCCAAAGATAATTACCAATTTTGGTTCGCAAGTATAAGCGTCTCAAAGTTTGCTACAGGTCTAGCAGAACTCATTCGAGTAGTTCTGTTCAACTTTTTCAGATACAATCATTTTTCTGCATCAACGCATTTTAGTTAGTGGCCATGGCTGAAAGCAGTGATGTATTCTGTATGTTGGCTATTGAGGATAAGTTGGATGGTACCAATTATCCATTGTGGGCTTATATGATGTGTCATGTATTGGTCGCAAAAGGACTGTGGAATATTGTGCAGGGTGCTGAAAAACATCCTATTGCACCTACGAACACAAGTACTGCAAATAGAGGTATTGAAGCTGATGCAGATGGTGCCGAAGATTGTGATATTCTACTGATTTCTGTTCGTGCTGTTGTTTCTATTGCACCTACTATAGAGCAAATTTGTTGGGATGGCAAAGATGCTCAAGCACATGCATTGATAGCTTTGTCTGTCAAATGTGCCATTATTCCTCACATTCACTCTTGCAAAATAGTTAAGGATGCTTGGGATACACCTACCACACTATACCAGGCTAGGAATGAGGTTCGTGTTGCTTACCTCCAAAAATAGTCGGAGAGTGAGCACATGAATGAAGGTGATTCTATGGATAGTTTTCTGACAATGAACAAGGATTTGAAGGAACAGTTGATTTCTGCAAATGAAGTCCTTCCTGACAATTCACTTGTGCAGACTTTTCTAAATGGTCTTTTCGACTCATATAAGAGTTTTTCTTCTACTCTTCATTTGATGATGAAAGGAAATCCAAATGCCTTAATATTTGAAGAGTTAGTTTTTTTTGTTATAGGAAGACCAGTCTAGGCAGAACTGATCTATTATGCATGTTGCAAATCAACCTTTCTTGGCTATTCAGAAGGGCAAAGGTAAATGGAGCTCTTCTACTAGTAAGCAAAAATCTACAAATGCTGCACATTCGAAGAAGGAAGACAAAGATGAGAAGAAATCAGAAAAGCAAAAATTGTTTTGCAAATATTGTAAAGCAAATGATCATGTTATTAAGAGCTATCCAAAACTGGCTGCTAAAGAGGCAAAGAAGAAGGAGGTTGTTGCAAAGGCCTCCACACCGAAAACAGAGTCTACTAATCTAGTGCAGAATGAAGAATGGCTGTTTACTACTGTTTGCAGTTTTGACCCATGTTCTCATGAGCAATGTATGTCTGTAGTAGACTCAAATGTTTGGTACTTTGATAGTGGGGCAACCAAACATATTACTTTGCAGTGCAGTTTCTTCACCTCACTCGAGCCTGCCCCTACAAGGAATATTGTCACATGCGGCAACAACTCCTCTTATCCTATCATGGGAGTTGGTAAGATCATTCTGACTACTGTTGATGGTAGTTCTTTCACTTTGTTAGATGCTTTATTTGTGTCACGGATCAAGAAGAATCTATTATCAGTTTCAGCTTTAGCCAACATTGCTTTGGTTGTGAAATTTGTTGATGACAGGTGTACAGTTCATGATCTATCAAATTGTCATGTGATTATTGCTTCTAACATTTTATATCGTGGGCTGTATAAGCTCATAGACTATGAAAGATCCGGGAATGATTCAACATGTGTAGTACATGATTCTCAGGCTATCTTATATGCAAAGCTTTGGCATGCATGCTTTGGTCAGCTGAATTTTGCTAGTTTGCTATGCTTGCAGAAATCTGAAATGGTGTCCTCTTTGCCCAAACTTGAGGCACCCGATAAACATGTATGTGAAGGCTATATTTTGGGTAAAATGCAGCATTACTCCTTTCAGAAAGATGCTTTAGTTCGAGCTACTCAGAAATTGCAGCTTGTTCACAATGATGTCTGTGGTCCTATGCAGACACCCTCTTTTGGAAATTATCTTTACTTCGTAACTTTCATTGATGATTTTTCTAGGCATGCATGGGTATATCCATTGAAAGCAAAGTCCGAAGTGTTTATGTGCTTCAAACAGTTTTTGTTTTTGGCTAAAAATCTGTCAGCATGTAAAATGGGCACCCTGCATTCTGATCAAGAGGGGGAATATATGTCTTTTGACTTTAATGCATTTCTGGATGAACGTGGGATAAAACATCAGTGTATAGTGCCATATACACCTCAATAGAATGGAGTTGCTGAACAGAAGAATAGGTCACTCATGGAGATGGCTAGGTGTATGGTCAAGAGTCAGGCTTTACCACATAGTTTCTGGTTTGAGGCTATTATGTGTGCAGCATATGTACTTAATAGGTGTCCCACTAAAGCACTGCAATCTGTCACTCCATATGAGGCTTGGCATGGTTGCAAGCCATCTTTTGCTCATCTACCTGTTGTTGGTTGTCTAGCATATGCATTAGTGCCTAAACAACATCGTAGAAAATTGGACGATAAAGAAATAAAATGTATTTTTGTTGGGTATAGTTCTAAAAGCAAAGGCTATCGTCTGTATTATCCACATACTAAATGCATTCTGTTTAGCCGTGATGTTGTTTTTGTGGAAGGTGCTATTCAACCCTTACTTTCATGTACGAAGGAGACATTTGTTAGCTCCAAAGTCATGTATGATACTTTGCTGTCTCTTTTTACAGGTGGACAGTCTAGTGATGGTCCTAATGAGGCAACTTCTCAGCCTTTACAAGTTTCATGTGATGATGCAGATCATTACATTTCTGATGCACATTTACATGATGCACTTGTTGATGAGAGAGCTGATTTTGAGTAGGCAAAAACTATGCTAAAATGGCTGATGCAGAGTTTGTGTGATAGTAATTAGATGCACCTCTATCATATCATACTTGTTCATGCTCTCATAGTGCCTCTTTTGCATCAGATTGCTGCATCTAGTCTCTATGATGAGACTGAGCATGTTTTGTTTGATGAAGCACAAAATTTTGAACATTGGATGGTTGCAATGCAATTTGAATATGATGTTATCATGAAGAATTATACATGGTCTTTATGTGACTTGCCTCCTAGCAAGAAGGCCATTGGCACTAAGTGGGTATACAAGCTGAAGTGTAAACCTGATGGAACAGTTGATAGGCATAAGGCTAGGCTTGTTGCAAAGGGTTATGTGCAGGAAAGAGGCATTGATTTTGATGAGACCTTTGCACCTACATGCCGAATGACTATTGTTCATAGCATCTGTGCACTTGCAGCTCATCATGGTTGGAATGTACATCAGTTGGACATTAAAACAACATTTCTCAATGGTGACTTGCATGAAGAAGTGTATGTTTTTCAGCCCCATGGCTTTGTGTAGAAAGGGCATGAAAACCAGGTGTGCAAGTTAAAGAAGGCATTATATGGTTTAAAGCAAGCACCATGTGCTTGGTATGAAAAGATACATGCCTATCTCATTGCACATGGTTTGGAGAACAGTCCAATTGAAAGCACCTTAGATATTAAGCGTGCTAATGATGTGCTTTTGATCATTGTTGTGTATGTTGATGACATGTTGCTCACTGGTCCTCATGAAATGCATATTGCTGATTTTAAGGCTAATTTGCATGCCTCATTTGATATTTCTAATTTGGGGCATTTGCATCACTATTTGCGCATTCAATTTATGCAAGTTGATGGTGGAATGGCTTTGTGTCAAACCAAATATATGGACACATTATGGCAGCGTTTTGGCCTTGAAGACTGTAAGCCTATTGCCACTTTTATGGAGATAGGTTTACGATTAAGTCTTCATGATGCTAGAGATGCAATTGATGTTGTTCTTTATTAGTAGGCTGTTGGATGCTTGATTTACTTATGCATTACTTGGCCAGATATTCAGTTTGATGTCTCACAGATGAGCAGGTTTATGCATTGCCCAGGTGTCAAGATTCGCATGCTTTTTCTAATAGTGATTGGGCTGGTTGTTACGACACCCGTGTGTCCACTAGTGGCTTTTGCTTCATGCTTGGTAGCTCATGTATATCTTGGTTGAGCAAGAAGGAGCCTACTCTAGCCACTTCCAGTTGTGAGGCTGAGTAATAGGGCAGCTTTCACAGCAATTGTTGAGTGTGTGTGGCTCAAATGCCTTATGGCTGATTTGGGTGTTGCTCAGTCTTCTTCCACCACCAACTTCACTGTCAGTCAGAGTGCATTGGCAATTGTGAGGGACCCTGTGTTCCATGCTCGCACTAAGCACATTGAGGTGCATTATCATTATGTCAAGGAGAGGTTCTCTATTGGGGAGATCAGCTTGGCATATGTGCCCACGCAGGAGAACATTGCAAACCTTTTTACCAAGGCTCTACCTAGGGAGAAGTTTGAAGCTTTTTGCAAAGCTTTGGGTTTACTTCCTTTTGTTGATTGATTCCACATAGCTTGACACTTCCTTATACATGAGTGCCAGCTCCTTGTTCATCGCATCACTCCCAGGAGCATTTGTTGATATATTTAGGTAGTGATGTGTGTGAACACTCTAGGATTGTCGGGGCACTTTTTTCCCTCTTTAGGAGGTTTTTTCCCCCAACTTGTATATATGCCTATTGTTGGAGAAACACTCACTAATTGAACATATATTTGAAGGACAAATCTTAGGAAGAAAACCCCATACCTATGTGAAGGGACAAATTCACAAGTGTATCATATTTGTAAAGTTAGTTCACTTTAGTTCTAGAAGTTTTTTAAAAAGTCACGAGAATGAGAAAATCTATATAAGTTAGTTTGTATTAACTGATGCGGAGAGAGAGAGAGAGAGAGAGAGAGAGAAGAAGTAGAAGAAGGAGTTCATTTTATACGACTGAGTATAGTCGGGCTTCTCTGAGTGAGAAAGCATCTGTAAAACTTCTGAGTTTTCATAGCTATGAGAAAGAACTGAGTAAAGTTCTGTGTATAAGACTCTCTCCATCATCTCCATGCTTGCCTATTGTGTGATGAATTCAAAAGTTCAAGTTTTCCAAGCAACTCGATGCCTGGCATCGAGTTTGTGCTGATAAGTCATTATTTTCATTCTCTGTGTGTTACCTGTTGTTGAATCTTTTAAAAACATGAGGTTTGTGGAGCAACTCGATGCCTGGCATCGAGTTTTAGCATAAAGTCGATGCCTGGCATCTACTTCTAGCATACAAGTGGTCTTCTTCATGTGTGTGTAAAAGAGGTAATTTTTGGTGCAAAAAAGAGGCAAAAAAAGCTCAAAGTCGATGCCCGGCATTGACCTTGGCTGAAATTCGATGCCAAGCATCGAATTTTTTATTTTTAGACACCCAAGATTACTAAAACAGGAAAAAATTCCACTTTTGGAAGTCATACAGGGTGATCTTGTGAAGGCCATAACTTGAGTTCTAGAGACGCGTTTGATGCATATAATAGCTTGTTGGAAAGCTCTACTCTTCTAGTTTCAGCTTATAAAGTTTCATGGAGAAATAATACTTGAGCTAAGAGAAATTAGCAAAATACTGAAGGTATGTCATTTCGGTGACTAGGAATTTTTGTAGAAGCAAAGTTCTCACTTTAGGCTATCATTTCTCCAAGTTTGGAGTGGCAATGAGTTAATGGTGACCATAGAGGTGTTCTAGTGTCACATTAATTCATTTCTTGTGGTGTTTCATACATCAACAAGTGGTATCAGAGCAGAAAGATTCTCGAGAGCAGAAGACGACAAAGGTACGAGAAGTTTTGTAAAGTTTTCCATTAAAGTTTGAAAGGTGAAGCATTTGAAGACACAAGGCATCAAAAGGTTACTTCAAAAGTATCCTCATACACAAAGAACTTCAAAAGGTATTATCCTTTATCCTTTAAGCTCACAGGTTGCAGCAGAAGGAAAGAACTATGGCAGATCATATCTCCATTGACAAACTGGACAGAGATAATTACCCTGCATGGGTAATGAGAATGGAAGCCTTACTTATGAGTAAGGATCTCATGGTATATGTAACAAGTGAAGAAGAGAAGCCAGTATTTGAAGATGAAAGCCGACCAAAGAAAGAGGAACTTGATGCTTTAAAGCATTGGCAGAAGAAGGATGCAAGTGCAAAAGCATACATCTACAATACAATCTCTGATCATTTGCTACCACACATCAGAGGATTGGAATCATCTGAAGATATATGGAATGCATTGGAGTATCATTTCCAAAGTACTACTAAAGCACGGAAAGCAATTCTATGGTCAGAGTTTACAACATTCAAGAAGAAGCCAAGTCAAACCATTAGTGATTATGTCACTAAGATGAAGGATCTTGCAGATAGTCTTGGATCCATAGATGAAGATGTTGAAGATCACAGATTGATTGCTCAGCTACTTGCAGGTTTGAGAGGGGATGAAAGGTGGAAACCTTTTGTCTTATCAACAGAACTTTCATTAAATCATTATGTTCCAGATTTGAACCAGTTGCTTGGTTTGATGCTCACATATGAGCAAGACTTGAAGGGAGATGGAGATAAAGGACAAAGTTCTGCAATGTACATGAAGAACAAGAAGAAAGGAGAGAAAGGTAAAGCAAAGGATGAAGAGGAGTCTAGTTCTCAAGCTTATTATGCAAGAGGTAAAGGCACTGGCAGAGGAAGACCAAGAGGTTTTGGAAGAGGAAGAGGTAATCAAAATAACAACAAGAAGGCTTGCTGGATCTGTGGATTGAGTAATCATTTGGCTCATGAGTGTTGGCACAACCAGCAAGGATCAAACCAGAATCAAAACAACAATAGCAGAGGTCGAGGTGGAAGATATCAAAGTAATTTCCAAAGAGGTAGACAAAGTCAAAGAGGAGGCTATGGTAGAGGTGGAGGAAGAAGTTGGGGACAGAATCAATCCTACAACACCACCTACTACAACTATGCAAATGACACACAGAATGAAAGTCATACATCATTGATGATGAACTCAATCAACACATCAGATAAAGAAGATCTAAAGGTATTTTACATTGACTCTGGATGTTCTAATCATTTGTCAGGAAACATAGAATTGATGTCAAAATTGGAAAAAGGCATTTCTAGTCACACAGTTCAAACTGGTGATAATACAAGACATAGTGTACATTCAATTGGAAAAGTGAAATGCAAGAGTGGAGCAGATTTGCTAACCAATGTTTTGTATGTTCCTACAATACCTAAAAACTTGATTAGTGTGGGACAGATAGTTGAAAAAGGTTTTCAAGTCAGGTTTACAAATGAAGGAGTATTTGTTGAAGATCTAGAGAATGGATATAATCAGATTGTTTGTGGTAAGAAAGAAGGTAGACTCTTTACTTTAAGAGTACAAGGGAACATTGGTCAAGCTTTGCTCACACATGGTGAAGCAGTGATTACAGAACTTGATCTCTGGCATAAGAGATTAGGTCATTTCAATGAAAGAGGAATTAAAGCTATGGTTGCTAATCAGTCTGTACTCGGATTACCAAATGTGCAGAGTCAACATATGGTTTATAAATGCGAAGCATGTCAAATGGGAAAAGCACACAGGTTACCATTTCAAAAGAAAGGATTCAAACATGATGGAGTACTTGAGCTCATTCATACAGATGTATGGGGACCAACAAAAGAAGGATCTATCAGTGGCTCAAGGTATTATGTTCTTTTCATTGATGATGCTACAAGATGGATAACATTATATGTTTTGAAGGAAAGATCAAAAGTGTTTGGAGCTTTCAAGCATTTTCATGCATATGCAAAGAGAGTCACAGGTCAAAAGCTTAAAAGACTGAGGTCTGATGGAGGGGGAGAATACTTCTCCCAAGAGTTCAATGATTATCTTTGGAATGCACGTATTAAGAGAGAAATAACCTGCAGGTATACACCACAACAAAATGGTGTAGCAGAAAGAAGGAACAGGACTTTGGTTGAGTTTGCTAGAGCTATGCTAAAGGAGAAGAACTGTCCAAATTATCTTTGGGCTGAGGCTGTAAATACAGCCACATATCTTGTGAATAGATTACCATGTGCAGCTCTAAATGGAATGACTCCATATGAAGCTTGGTGGGGTAAGAAACCAACACTAGATCATTGTAGAGTGTTTGGATCAATTGCATATGCTTATGTGCCATCACAGCTTAGGCATAAACTTGAACCAAAGGTAGAAAAATATGTGTTCATTGGTTATGATGAAAAGCAGATGGGTTACAGGTTGTGGAATCCTCTAACAAAACAATTTCTTGTTTCTAGAGATGTTATATTTGATGAACAGAAAAGTTGGTATGTAGATCAAAGGCACACAGCTGAAGAATTTGAAGAAGAGGTAAGAAGATGTGAGAAAGGAAAATCAATTGTGCAGGTAAATAGAGATGAAGACTTTATGCAAGCAAGTACATCCAGAAGTGGATTAACAAGAAGAAATGAAGAAGATCCTATATTTGATGAAGAAGTGTATCCAGACACTTATGAAGAATGTGAACCAAGAAGGTCAAGCAGGACTAGAAGACAACCAGAAAGGTATTCTTATGATACTTCTTACATAACTCAGAAGAACTATGCATATATGGTGAAAGATGATGAAGAACCTCATAACTATGATGAAGCTAAAGGTAAGAAGCAATGAAGGAAGAATTCAATGCAC
Organism: Ceratopteris richardii; assembly: GCA_020310875.1. Classification (NCBI taxonomy): domain Eukaryota; kingdom Viridiplantae; phylum Streptophyta; class Polypodiopsida; order Polypodiales; family Pteridaceae; genus Ceratopteris; species Ceratopteris richardii. Next base: position 6,516,149 of record CM035418.1, read on the forward strand.
TGGAGGAGAACAAGACATGGGAACTTGTTCCTAAACCAAATGGTAAGAAAGTTATTGGAAATAAATGGGTTTATAAAGTGAAGAAGCTTGCAGATGGAAGTATAGCCAGATACAAAGCTAGATTGGTGGTGAAAGGCTATGCCCAGACCTATGGCATAGATTATGATGAGACATTCAGTCCCGTAGCTAAGATGTCAACTATAAGAACAATCATTGCTATTGCAGCTTCAAAAGGATGGACTCTAAGTCAATTGGATATAAAGAATGCATTCTTGAATGGATACATATCAGATGAGGTATACATGGAACAACCTCAAGGGTTTATAGATTCCAGGTATCCAAATTTTGTTTGCAAGTTGAGAAGAGCATTGTATGGATTGAAGCAAGCTCCAAGAGCTTGGAACTATAGACTGGTGAAGTATCTCAATGATCTTGGATATCAAAGTTCAAAAGCAGATTCAAGTCTACTTATCAAAAGAACAGAGGAAGGTACAATCTACATTTGTATTTATGTAGATGACATTATATTCACTGGTACTTCAAATGAAGGAATCAAGGAGGTAAAGAGATTACTTGAGAAAGAGTTTAAGATTAGTGACCTAGGAAAGTTATCATACTTTCTTGGAATGGAAGTTACTTATACAAATCATGGCATATATGTGTCACAAGAAAGGTATCTTCTGAACTTGTTGAAGAAGTTTGATATGGAAAATTGCAGAGAAGCTTCAACTCCACTTGAAGTTAATCACAAGCTCAGTAAATATGATGGTGTAGACTACAAAGATATGAGGAAGTATCAATCTCTTGTGGGTAGTTTGATTTATGCTACACTAACAAGACCTGATCTTAGTTATGCAGTGGGAGTTTTGTCACAATTCATGCATTGTCCAAAGGACCCACATTGGATTGCAGGTCAAAGAGTTCTCAGATATATCAAAGGAACTATAAAGGAAGGATTATATTATCCTTTTACATCAGATTTGAAGTTGAGAGCCTACAGTGACTCAGACTGGGCAGGTAACCAAGATGACAGAAGATCAACTCATGGCTACATGATATATATTGGTGATAAGCTTGTAAGTTGGTGTTCAAAGAAACAACATACATTAGCATTATCATCAACTGAAGCTGAGTACAAAGGACTTGTGGAAGCAGCTAAGGAGGTCATATGGATGCAGACATTGTTCAAAAGTTTGGACATTGATCAAGGTACACCTACAATACATGGAGATAATATGACTTCACTTTATCTTGCAGCAAATCCAGTATTTCATGCAAGGACAAAGCACATAGAGATACAGTATCATTTTCTCAAAGAAAAGGTAATGGAGAAGGAGATTGAAGTGGAGTACATTTCTACTAAAGATCAGATAGCAGACATAATGACAAAGAGCTTGGATGGTGTGAAGACCAGCAGATTCAAAAGCATGGCAGGAGTGAAAGAAAAGAAGAAGATATGAAGGAACAGAGAATGTCAATTAGTGATTGAGGGGGAGCTGTTGGAGAAACACTCACTAATTGAACATATATTTGAATGACAAATCTTAGGAAGAAAACCCCATACCTATGTGAAGGGACAAATTCACAAGTGTATCATATTTGTAAATTTAGTTCACTTTAGTTCTAGAAGTTTTTTAAAAAGTCACGAGAATGAGAAAATCTATATAAGTTAGTTTGTATTAACTGACGCGGAGAGAGAGAGAGAGAGAAGAAGTAGAAGAAGGAGTTCATTTTATACGACTGAGTATAGTTGGGCTTCTCTGAGTGAGAAAGCATCTGTAAAACTTCTGAGTTTTCATAGCTATGAGAAAGAACTGAGTAAAGTTCTGTGTATAAGACTCTCTCCATCATCTCCATGCTTGCCTACTGTGTGATGAATTCAAAAGTTCAAGTTTTCCAAGCAACTCGATGCCTGGCATCGAGTTTGTGCTGATAAGTCATTATTTTCATTCTCTGTGTGTTACCTATTGTTGAATCTTTTAAAAACATGAGGTTTGTGGAGCAACTCGATGCCTGGCATCGAGTTTCAGCATAAAGTCGATGCCTGGCATCGACTTCTAGCATACAAGTGGTCTTCTTCATGTGTGTGTAAAAGAGGTAATTTCTGGTGCAAAAAAGAGGCAAAAAAAGCTCAAAGTCGATGCCCGGCATCGACCTTGGCTGAATTCGATGCCAGGCATCAAATTTTTTATTTTTAGACACCCAGGATTACTAAAACAGGAAAAAATTCCACTTTTGGAAGTCATACAGGGTGATCTTATGAAGGCCATAACTTGAGTTCTAGAGATGTGTTTGATGCATATGATAGCTTGTTGGAAAGCTCTACTCTTCTAGTTTCAGCCTATAAAGTTTCATGGAGAAATAATACTTGAGCTAAGAGAAATTAGCAAAATACTGAAGGTATGTCATTTCGGTGACTAGGAATTTTTGTAGAAGCAAAGTTCTCACTTTAGGCTATCATTTCTCAAAGTTTGGAGTGGCAATGAGTTAATGGTGACCATAGAGGTGTTCTAGTGTCACATTAATTCATTTCTTGTGGTGTTTCATACATCAACACCTATTGCTCTAATAGGATACTTATCTTTGTACATTGTAGTGGTACTACATTCAGTATTGTGTGTTGTGCTCCAAGATTCTTCTTCTTCCTTGTGTTGCTCATGTGCTTCAGTGGATGTTTAACTCCAACAAAGGGAGCCTTGAAGTAGTCTACCAACCTTGCACATTTCCAAATTGTTTAGAGTTCGAGTGCATTCTAGAGAGTCTGGAACCCTCTTGAAAAAAATTGAAATCGTCCCCACATGTTGCCAAACTCACACTTTGACTCCCATATGTATGATGTGTCTCCTATCCTAATGGCCCTAGCATTCCATTGAACCAATGAGAGTCTCCACTAACTCTTCCTATCAATTCTGTTGGTGGATCCTGATGCATATTTGATGTAGGCGACATAATCCTATCAGTGACTCAATCAATGGAACTTCCGTAGGCAATGTTTTCATGTCAATTATTGGTTGATTTCTCTGTGCTTGTGAACTAGTGCCTATTGTATCAGCCATGATGCTAGTAGTGGTGTTCTTCTCTAAATCTGCTAGAAAAGGAGATCATATTAGCATTGCAAAAAAAAAAAAAAACATGATGATACTTTGTTTCCTTTACAATACCAACATGCTACCCATCCTGGTTAGGGAGTTAGTGAGTGGGGTGCTCCTTGCGTCTGTGAGTGTCGATTAGCAAGTTAGTGATTTTCCTTGTATGCATACTCTGGATGTGCCTTGTACTCAGAATGCATCTACTCTTGTGCAAATCAAGTTACAAAGTCAGGTCGGGGGGTTTATTACAAGGTTTAATTCTCCAAACTTTTAGCATGGGATTACAACTTATGGTAGTGATGACTTGTAAAGGTTTTTGGACTAGACCTTCTTGGATTTGGGACTTTTTGGGTATCGGTTTTCAAATGATCCTAGGTGTGATTTGAGGTGTTCATGTGGTGATTCCAGATGTTTGCCATGAAGTGTGTGATGTGAGTGTCTATGAGTGGTGATTCAAGCTTATGAGCTTATGTGAAGCTACTTGAGCTTGTAAGTAGGTCTTAGGCACCCAAATTTGTCTATCATTAGGCTCTACCTTCCTTGACTCCTTAGGTATCCAAACAGAGATGACTCACCAAAGTTGACTCCTAGAATGTTCTTGTGTTGTAGTCTTTGATTGAGTTGTTCTTTTGGTGCGTCTTTGGGGTTCTATTATAGGAGCAGAGGATTGCTCACTCTTGCGCCTCCAAATCTGCTTCACTCCATGAAGTACACTGTTTTGCACTATTTGTTGAGCATGCAACTTGGTCGTCTGTTTCATCTACCTCTTGGGTTTCTTGCTTGTTTTTCTTGGACTGTTTTCGAAAAAGAGTGGAGTTCCATTTTTGCTTTTATGACTCCTTCATGAGTGGCCTTCTTCAACACCATAGAACTTTGGACAAGAATAGCATCATTATCTTCATGTGAATTCCTAGAAGGCCTAGGAGTGGGTGCCTTTTCTAGTTGCTTGAGTGCTTGACTTTCTAACTCGATTGTGATGCAGTTTTGATTTGCCTAGACCTAAAGAAGTCCACTTCTTAGGTTTAGGTTGACTACATGGTTATAGATTTAGTCTTGACCCAATATAAGAGGTCGGTGAGATCCTTGTCTTGACACACTAGCACATTGACTGCCATTAGAACATCTTGAAGGTAGATGGAAAGCTCCATCTCGCTCATCCAAAGGGTTTCCACTATTTAATCCTATGAGATATGCTTCTATAGGATTGATACTTGATTTGAATTCTTGAAAGTAGGAAAGTCTAATTGCATTAGTGGTTGCACCTGAGTCAATCAAGGCTCTTGTAGTCCTTACGCTCTTTCCTTGTCCTAATTAGGGTCACAAAAGTACCTTGATTGACTATTCGAGGTGAAATTGCACTTGATGCTTGGCACATGGCCATGTGATATCTTCGAGCATCATGAGTATCTGACCTAGGTCTATCTCTACCGTGTCTCCTCACTTTCATTCATCGGATGCATTCTAAGGCACCTGTTTGTGCTTCTTCTCGAACTTGTTTTTCCTCTTCCTTATGTTTCTTTGCATTGTTGAGTCAACTAAACATTTGCTCTGTGAGGGGTTCTTGATATAATTTGGCTCTACATCCACTAATGTAACTAGGTAGAATTTTTCCTTCTAGAGTGGCTGATCGGACTGCTCCACTTGTTAATATTCTATTAATAATCATGGGTCCATAACCAAGCTTCTCCAACTTCCATGCATGTTGCTTCAAGGTGTATATTAAGACTAAATCTCTCACTTTCAAGCCCTTATACTTCACATGGACATCGAAGTATGCCGTTTGTCTTTTCTTGGTTGCACATATTCTTGCAGCTACTCTTAATCTCATTTCACCTAATCGTTCAAGATCAACCATTATAAATGAGAGCTCATGGCTAGCCCGTTGATACTCTTGTCGTGTTTTCAATGTTGGTATCAAGAAATCTAAGGGTAATAGTGCATTTTGTCCAAATACCATCTGAAAGGGTGTGGCTCAGAGCACCATTTTATAGGTGACTCGATGTTCCCAAACAGCATGATATAGTTGTTTGTCCCAATCATAGTGTTTATTATTTACCTATTTTGTCAATACATTACATAGTATCTTATTTTGTGCTCTCGGCTTGTCCGTTAGCTTGTGGGTGATAGGGGGAAGACTTCTTATGTACCACCAACAATTGTTGGAGAAGGTTTTCAATGACTTCATTCAAGAAGTATTTACCTCTATCACTTACTAACTCTATTGATAACCCATATCTAGTGTGTTGAAAAACAATGTCCCAAAGGTCAAGGTCTCAATCCCATAGTCAAATTGGTCCATATAACTCACTGTTTACAACATGTATAGCAGCCTTTTGTAGTGTATGTACACGCAAACGGCATTGGGCATCTTGGATACAACAAAGGCCTTCTAACGAATTGGCGTGGGTTCGAAACCACCGCCGGCAATGCGGAGAAGAAATAAAAAACTATCTTTTGTTTTTTACCAAATAGCGGACAGCAAAGGACGTGATTTTTGAATATTTATGATGATGGATTTTCGAAGAAGCGATTGCATAGCGTTTTTATTCGATAAGTGCTTTTGGAGATGCTTTTCAAAGTACACAAAGTACTATATAAGAATAAGGTTGGATCACTATCAATTCATCCTTCACCTAGTGTTCAACACAAGCCTTGGTGCTTGGACCTCAATAGAGGTGGTGTTTCTTCTAGCACATGGGGCAGCCATGGTGCTAACTTGAAGCATGTTGAGGAGCGGCTATGGAGTTCTTCTTGGAGAAGAAGAGTGTGCTCACACTCTTGCTCGTGGAGAGGAGGTTATCTCTTGTTCATGGAAAGATAACTTGGTCATTAGCAGCTTGATGGTGAGGATCGGCCATCTACATGGTGTATTTGAAGATTGTCTTCTACATGAAGATTTCGGGTTACTTCAAAGACATTGGATGGTGTTTAACATAAGATTTACATCTTATGTTAAGTATTCATGTACATATTATCTTTATGCACACAGGTACTACTTGAAGTTTATGGAGGCAGTAACATCCATATCAGGAGGAGTCCTATTCGGCATAGGTACAAGAGAATCATTACGTATATGCTTTATGCATATTTGGATGAGGTGTTTGAGACGGTGTGTTCACATGAATTTGAGGATTTCTGGCAGCAAACTTGTTAGCATTCTTTGCTATTTTTTAGGTTGTGATCTTTTCACACACGTATCTGACTTAGGGTCTTTCATAGCCTAAGGTTAGATGAGGGTTTGTTGATTATCAGTTTCACACTGATTCTTCCTCTTTCAATCACTCATATTCACTCTTCTATAACCTACTAGGTCACACATCTCATGTATATTTAGATTTTTGCCCATACATCTGAATATGTTTGTTACATTTGTACATTCACTCTTCCATCTACTCTTCACATAGAGTGGTTGAGAGTTTTGCTCCCACGTTGTACATTAAACATTAGTATATATGATACTATGAGTAAGCAATGGCTTACGTAACACTTTACACATGTTGTCTATTCTTTCTCTATCTTTGTCTCATCATTTGTATTATTAAGTGTGGTATGTTCATGTTTTGTCAATATGGAAGATTGCTAAATTCGATGTTGTATATGTTGTACCTATGGAACCATGGACCTGTGATATGAGCCAAGGGCCTACCTCATTTCCAACATTTGGTATAAGGTTTTGGTTTCAAAGCTTTAGGACTTTGGCATCAATGCATTAAGGCTCATTCAGATTCCCAGGTTTTCCAGAATTCGAGGTTTACAACATATGATTTAAGGGCATCTTCTAACATTTGACATTTGACATACACACTTAATCTAGATGAGTAGAGATTTGAGAATTAGACAATTCAGTTATTCATCAGTGTGGAGTATGAAGTTGATGATCTGTTAGCAGTCAAATATTTTTGGAAGAGTATGCAAATACCTTACAAAAGTATTATTTGAAGACCCATACTTGATGAAGAGAAGACTACTTCAAATTAAATGAAGAACAATGGTTTAGAGAAGATGAAGGAATCAAATCAACATCAAATCACAAGTATCAGTTTCTACTATCAGATTATCATTTGCAGGTCATGTCTTAGAAGAGCATTTATGAAGAGATTTGAAGGATTCAAGGAATGCTTTTATACACTTTCATTATTTGAAAGTTAAAGGCTACATCAAAATAGGTATCTAGAGGTTTTTCTAGAGAGTTTTGAGAGATCTCTTTCATGGCAAAAAAGCTCATCTAAGAAGACAAATTTGAAGATAGGATGAGTTTTTGTTTTCAGCCAATTTAGTGTTGTAAGTTGGTTGGATATCAAGGTACAAATGTGATCTAGAGAGGTAACTCTAGAAACGTAATTCATCATTCAGACAAAAGATTGGTGAATTTAGTTGTTTCAGACATCTGAAGCAGAATTTTGATTCAGAGATATAAGGAGATGATAAAACATGTTTCTATATTCACTTCCATTTGTATATCATGTTTTGTTTTATCTCTTACTCGTAACATTAGAGAAAGAGAAAAAGTTCATTTGAAGAGGTCAAGAGTGTTTGCTACTTCAAGATGAAGAGAACAAAAGGTATGAAAGAGAAGTTTGAAGATGTTGACATCATCAGATGGAAGAAAGATACAAAAGAAGAAAGTCCATCGTTTCCAAAAGAAAAGTAAGGCTTCCTTTTCTCATATATTTTTCATATACTTTTCCTATTTTATCCTCTACACCCAAAGACAAGTCTACGAGAACATCTTGTGTGAAGATAGTCTAAAGAAGAAGCAGTTTCTTATTTTGCATTACACTTGGTCATGATTTAGTAGATTTGACAAAGAATTGCATTGAGAGAAAGAAAAAGAAGCAGATATATGTTTTGACTCATATGTGTATGAGTTATGTTTTAGTTGAAGTTTTTTGAGCAGGCAGCTTATATGTTTCCTCAAAGAATTCTTGGAGTGTCAATACAGAGCTACTTGGTATATGACAAGTTGCAGAGAAGTATATTTCTTCTTTTTCTAACTCTTAAGGTAAAAGAGTTTTGTAGCAGATGTTGAAGACTTGGGTTGAGGTTTTATGTTTGGAAAATGTTACCTCATATTCAGTATTTTCAAAAACTTTATAAAATTTAGTTGATGTACCAGTCACTTGAACAATCTACTTTTTATGATTGTCTAGTTTTTTGGATACATGCTTGTATTAAAAAATGTGTTCCATTAGATCCTATCACTTGATTGAGAAGTGGAGTTAGCCAAAAGAAAATCAAGCAGGTACTATCACATTTCACCCGGGTTGAATATGAAAAGATGAAGTATCAACTTGCAGCTTTTGGAGTTGTCAAGGTGAGAAGTTTGTCCACTTATGTTTCAAGTAGGAATTGCAAATTCCTGAAAGGATTTGTTCGCAGTAGAGTTTTACAACTTTATGAGAAGCATGGGCACTTGGAAACATTCAGGTAATAAATCAAACATTCAGTCATGAAGGTTTGATGAGAGCAGATTCTACACATGTATATTGTTGGAGAGATCATTGATCTTGGATGATCCCATATGATCTTGTAAGATCTTGATAGATCTTGTATGATCTTGGATGATCTTGAATGATCATGAAAGATCTTGAGTATTTATGAGTCAGTTGTCTATCTTTTGTTTGTAAGATTCTTAACATTGGAAGAAGTAAGTCAAAGATTTAGGTTCTATCAGATTTGTGATGCAGAGAGATAGGTGAAGATACTTGTTATGTTACAGAAGGTTATGAATCCTAAAATGCTTTCAGCAAGGTTTTGTTATGTTAGGATCAGCTAACCTTATTCTACAATATGGAAAGTTGAGGAAGTAACAGTGGAAGCTATTGGCAAACTGCGCAGTGCTAATAAAAAGGGTTTAGAGATTTTCTTTCAAATACAGGTATTGATCACTGAAGATCAGATTTATTGAAATAAGGAAGACGTTCCACATTTCATAAATTCTGATATACTTTGAAGAATTATGGATACTAGTGTTAAATCATCCAGGGGGTGATGAAACATGAAGACTTATTTTCAGCCATATGTGAAAGAATACACAGTCATACCTACAAGTATTCCTATTTCAGGTATTCCTATATTTCCTTTGTCAGGTTCTCTTTATGTTCCAGCTTTTAAAGAAGAAGGAAGAAGGAGAATGTCTGGAGAAAGTTCCTGTTAGGGTGTTCCTGTTCAGGAGAAGGTTCCAGAGTTCTATTGAAGAGAAATTTGATATTTCAGAAAGGTATGTTTGAAAAGTGTGCACATTTATGTTTATACCAGATTCTGAAGGAAAGAGGTATGAAGGTTTACAGATGAACAAGGATGATGACATGATGACATCATAGATATGATCTTTTGATGAGACTCATATTTTAGTTGATTTCAACTAAGTTGACTTGACTTGACTTGAGTATAGTCAGAGATGAACGTGCAGTGTTCATAATACACTAAGTTGTGAGTTGTCAGTCATAGGTTCCAGGATTCAGTTCTTGATTTTGTTTAGTGTATTTACATGACACAGCAGAAGTATGTTGAGAAATCTTTTTGGAAGGTAAATGCAAATATATGGATCCTAGTGTACGTTTTCAGATTTTTGAAAACAGGAGATAGCAGGTTCAAAGACAGTTCATGCTATATTTGTTGTCGAGCAGTGATTGCTTGATAGGAACACTATTGGATATCTAGTTTGCATATTTTCTCAAGTATTATGGTTCATATTGAGCAACTTCACGTTTTTGAAGGAAAGTCAAATTCAGTTTTGAAGAAGACTTTTGAAGAAAAGGTTTGAAGTTCAATTTCACGAGTACAAGCTTGAAGCTTGTGATAGTTTGCAGATCCAGTCCAGGTTGTACCATTGTGACATTGCAGGGGGGATTGTTGGAAAACAATATCCCAAAGGTCAAGGTCTCAATCCCATAGTCAAATTGGTCCATATAACTCACTGTTTACAGCATGTATAGCAGCCTTTTGTAGTGTATGTACACGCAAACGACACTGGGCATCTTGGATACAACAAAGGCCTTCTAACGAATTGGCGTGGGTTCAAAACCACCGCCGGCAATGTGGAGAAGAAATAAAAAACTATCTTTAGTTTTTTACCAAATAGCGGACAACAAAGGACGTGATTTTTGAATATTTACGATAATGGATTTTCAAAGAAGCAATTGCATAGCGTTTTTATTCGATAAGTGCTTTTGGAGATGCTTTTCAGAGTACACAAACTAATATATAAGAATAAGGTTGGATCACTATCAATTCATCCTTCACCTAGTGTTCAACACAAGCCTTGGTGCTTGGACCTCAATAGAGGTGGTGTTTCTGCTAGCACATGGGGCAGCCATGGTGCTAACTTGAAGCATGTTGAGGAGCGGCTATGGAGTTCTTCTTGGAGAAGAAGAGTGTGCTCACACTCTTGCTCATGGAGAGGACGTTATCTCTTGTTCATGGAAAGATAACTTGGTCATTAGCATCTTGATGGTGAGGATCGGCCATTAACATAAGATTACATCTTATGTTAAGTATTCAGGTACATATTCTCTTTATGCACACAGGTACTACTTGAAGTTTATGGAGGCAGTAACATCCATATCAGGAGGAGTCCTATTCGGCATAGGTACAAGAGAATCAATAAGTATATGCTTTATGCATATTTGGATGAGGTGTTTGAGAAGGTGTGTTCACATGAGTTTGAGGATTTCCGACAGCAAACTTGTTAGCATTCTTTGCTATTTTTTAAGTATGTGATCTTTTCACACATGTATCTGACTTAGGGTCTTTCATAGCCTAAGGTTAGATGAGGGTTTGTTGATTATGAGTTTCACACTGATTCTTCCTCTTTCAGTCACTCATATTCACTCTTCTATAACCTATTAGGTCACACATCTCATGTATATTCAGATTTCTGCCCATACATCTGAATATGTTTGTTACACTTGTACATTCACTCTTCCATCTATTTCTCTTCACATAGAGTGGTTGAGAGTTTTGCTCCCATGTTGTACATTAAACATTAGTATATATGATACTATGACTAAGCAATGGGAGGGAATGTTTTCTTCCTCAAAAACCTTACCAAAGGTTCTCTCCAAAGATACACAATGGCATGTTCCACTAGTGGTTTAGTATTGTAGATTGGGCATTCCTTGGACATCCTATGGATGTATGATTCCATTGTGGGACAATATACACCTAATCTTCATAGAGTCTGTAGGATTTGATGTTTGGAGTGATCTTGTTGCACTGCACCTACATGTGCTGTTTGCAACCACTTTGCATGCTCATCTTCATCTACACAACCAGCTAGTATGCCTTGATTGGTGTGCTTATACATGTTGCCTACCAGTATGTGATATTTTTGAGACCTCACTACTTCTTTATCTTTGGCTCTTAGTACATGATGTTTAGGTCCAAAGTTGAGAATAGGCACTATAGTTTTGCCCATTTAGGCACTACTTCCAGATTGAACAAGTAAGCATCAGGAAGTTCATCTAATACTCCTTGAGGGGACTCTCTTGAAGTTATTCTAGAAAGGTGATCCACCCTAATGTGAATCCTACCTTTCCTAACCACAACTTCAAAGTCATATTCCATTAGTAAGAGGAACCATCTTACTAATCTATCAGTATTACAAGGTTTGTTCACTAGATAGAGTAATGGTCGATGGTCTATAAAAAACTTAACTTATTTGCAAACAAATAATGTCTAAACTTTTTAACCGCATATACCATGCCTAATCCTTCTCTTTCAGTAGTGGTATAATTTTGTTCAGCCACATTCAATTGTCTACTGGCATAAGCAATAAAAAGATCCATATTACTTTCACTAGTAGGTTGTGCTAGTACACACCCAATAGCATAATTGGATGCATCTACATGAACATGGAATGGCTTGTTCCAATCTGGTGTAGTCAGGATTGGTGTTGAACACAATCATCACTTAAGCTCATTAAAAGATTTTTCACATTCTTCCATCCACTCGAAATTAGTTAAAAGGTTGCATAAAGGCTTTGCAATGATTGCATACATATGAATGAAATGTCGATAATAACCGCAATGCCCCATGAAGGCTTGTACTTCCTTGACATTCTTTGGCCTAGGTAGCCCTGCAATAGCTTTAACTTTATCTTCATTAGTGGATATTCCATTCTTTGACACTATGTGTATTGTCCTAGAATCTTTCCTTGCTTGACCATAAAAACACACTTTTTTGGGTTCAAGCTTGACCATAAAAACACACTTTGTCAAAGATTTGTCTTAGCTCAGGTATATGTGTTTGTCTAATCTTGAGAATGAACACATAGATCATCAACATATACTTCCAAGTTTTTATGCAAGAACTCTTTAAATACATGACACATCAACCTTTGGAAGGTAGTTGGCTCATTGGTGAGCCCAAATGGCATTACCCGAAATGCGAATATGCCCCACTCTATGGAAAAAGCCATCTTATGCTGGTCTTTTGGGGCAATGGCCACTTGATTGTAGCTAGAGAAGCCATCAAGGAAGTTGTATGCATCCTTGCCTACTACTCTTTCTAATAGATGCTCATTGATAGGAAGCGGATAACTATCTCTAATATTGGTTGCATTAACCTTCTTCAAGTTGATGCAAACACATAACTTGCCATTCTTTTTGGGCACCACTACAATGGGGATACCCATTCAGTGTGCTTAATTTCATAGATAAATATGGCTTCTACCAATTGATCTATCTCTTCCTTGATCTTGGAAGCATAATTATCATTATATGTGTATGGCTTCTGCTTGGAGGGTTTGGCTTCTGCTTGGAGGGTTTGGCTTCTGAGGTCATGCGAACTGTATGCGAGCATATGTCAAGGTATACACCTTTTAGGTCCTTGTAACTCCATGCAAACACATCTCTATATTCTCTTAATAAATAAATCAACTCCTTTTCCTCTTCTTCAATCACGTCATGTCCTATGTACCTGCATTGTTCTTCACCTTCTTCTATGGTCACAATAATTTTTTTAGTCATCTCTTTGTTATGGTAGGCCACTCCTATGAGTGCTTCTCATTTAGACATTCTTATCATGACTTTCATATCCTCTATCTCATACTTCTTAAAATTTTTAGGGACCTCAAATAAAGATTCTTCCTCTTCCATTGGAAGTTCTCTCTTCTTTCTTTTCTTGCCTTCACTCTTGGTGGTTACCTGTGTGGTTAATCTCACATCATTCATAAGCTCTTCTCATCCTTGAGAGTGAGCTTCTACTATGTACATGTATTCCTCTTCTGTCACACAAAAAGGGTCCATAATAATTGATTCTAGATTCGATTCACTTTCTTGTTCAAGTTCATCCATGCTAGTCTCACACTCTTTGATAATCGAACCACACACGATTGGTTCTATAATGAAAACTATAATTTCATAGCCATGTTCATCATAGTGGGGTGTCCATTGTTCTTCATTGATAGCTACGTCTATTGTGGCTAGGATTTCCACCCAACCATGAGGTCTTGGAAATACTATAGGTGCATAGGCTGGGTCTCAAACAGATGTACAAGTTTCCTTCACACCATCTCTCTAGTGTTTTCTCTTTTCTCTTCTTCCATTGCCACTTTGCACATCCATAAGTGGGTGTCTTTATGCACCCATGAGGATCTTGATCCTATGGGATGCACTGACTCCGAATCATCTATGGATCTATGGATCTATGGATCTATGGATGGATTCTGTTGTATAGGGGCCACATCTCTATGAAAGTAGTCCTTGAGATTGACTTTAGTTGTAACACCTAAGTGTTGCAAATACAAGGAATTGGTTCCCCAATCCTTGACTACTTGCAACTCTCTCATGAATGGTCTTCCCAAAATCATCTCATATGCTTGGTTTTTGCTATAGTCACATATGGCAAAAGTATGCTCAAACTCTACACCATAGGTAGTGAGAGTTATCCCTTCTTCCAATCCTAAGGGTCTCTCTATGTGACCATCGACCATCTGTAATTTCATTCTTGTTGGCTTGAGTGCTAGTTTGCCCCAACGCTTCCATAGGGATATGGTAACAATTGCAACTCCTACACCTAAGTCCAAAATAGCGTTGGTTGTGCAACCCTGATGAGTGATAGGGAGATAGGTGTTTCCTTCTTCTCCTTTGCTCATCTCTCCTATCGTATCCAAGGGTATTTTTGGTATTATTTTATGTGATCCTATATGGGAATAAGATTTAGCTACTTCTGGCACTTGATTAGCTATGTGTTTCCACAATTTTGGATTAACCTTGAGTAGCTCCTCTAAAGTGAGATTGCACTGCACTTTAGTGTTCTTTAATACCTCCATATTCCTAGGCAAGATTGAGACTCTATTTCTTACCATGACAATGGGTGCTCTCATACAGGTGGACTTTCCTTCCCATGGGCTTGTGAAATGAGGTAGTTCTTGTGAGGTAATTTGTGGAATAGAGATTGAACACACATTTGCAATAGTTGAATTTCTTCAGCTTACCTCATGTGATATCATATTAGGAAGAACTTTATGAGACAATTGCAAGTAGTTCAAGATTGGAGAAAAGATTGCCTTTATCTGCAAAACCTAGGAAATGTCACTAAAGTCAATCTAAGAAGGGGAAATTATTATGATGTATCTCCAAGATAATGGAACAAGGTTTTCCATGAACATGAAAGTATAAATGAATCAAAAGAAGTATCAAATGATAAAAGTGAAGATGAAGCACCACTTTGGACATTTGCTTCAACAAACAAGAAATTTCCAAAAAGATATCTTCTAAGAAAAGAAGACTATATAAGTGAGAGAACACTAGAGGATGGAAGATACATACCACATAAATTTAGTGATGAACATTTTGAGCCCTATGGATGGAGTCAAATTTGGTCTACATTAGATATAGCCAATGAAGAGTGTGTGAGGATAAATTTTCTAAATGAAGAAGGGTATGATATCTTTTACATAGATTTGAGAATGATAAGGGTTGAAGAATAGAGTTTTGCATCCAAAATAGAAGAAGAAAAATAGGAAATACACATTAAAATTTCATACTTAGAAGAAGCACAAGCAAGTGATGTCATCAAAGATAAAATCTCAAGAAAATACACTAAAAATCAAGCATAAAGAAGAAACAAGAAAAAAAAACTCCACAAAAGAATTAAAAAAAATAAAGAATAAAATACTCAAGATGAACGATAAGAAAATTTTGATGCTCCATAAAATTTCAAAAAATATGAAATTGAATATAGATTTTTACTTGACTTGAAACCTAGGAGAGAAAAGAAAAAGGGAGAGTCCTATGAAAATCAAGAAGAAACAAAAAAGATTGTAATAGCCCAAGAGGGGGGAGAAGACATAAAGATTGTAATTGCAAATGACATGGCAAAGGAAGAAGAAGAAGCCTTAATCAACTTGGTCAGAGAATTTAGAGATGTACTTTGTCAAAATCTTTTGCCTTAGCTCGTCTCAACTTCTGAATATGCCGCACGCGAGGCTGACCTCTTCTCTACCAAACACACAGAGATCTCGAAGATTCAATCCGCCCAACCATCATCCGAACTTCCTTATATTTTATAAGATAATAATCTCCCTTCTTCTACCCATCAAATAAAACAATGCTCCTCATGGAGCCATGTGGCACAAATCCATAATATGACATTTCCTTCCCCTTGAAAATATTTTCGTCCTCGAAAATGTAGATGAAATGTCCATAATGGTAGAAGAAAGTGCTTGGACACCCCTGAACCCCATGTACTCTATGTACATGGTCATCTCTGTGTGTTGTTTCCCCATATCTTTCCCCTTAAGAAGTCTCATATGAGATCATCTCAAAGGTGGGAAACTATCGGAATGGTGCCTACTATCTCCCATATACTCTCCACTTCCAAACTATCACTTCCATATAGAACATCATCTAAATGACTTAAGACCATATGATGTATACTCTATAGAGTAATAACATAAGAAGCAAGTGTAACGTGCCAAGCTTATAGGTTTGACCATACCATAATGGAGATAATAAACCATAGAATCTTGTGAAATATAGAACAAAGTCCCATAAAAAGTGATACCAAACCCATCTAGGACTAAATGATAGATTGCCCTCATACCACTCTAGGTCTTGCTAACCTTGAGTGTAATCACAAGTAATAGTTTAATCTAAACTAACTTGTAAACTATGCAAATCCATCATCTAGCTCATATATCAAAGTTTTTTGGTGGTAACATGCAATCTCTGCAGTTCACCTACCAAGAAGTATGTGGTTTGTCATCCTTTACCATTGGACTAAGTTCTATTGGAAGAGCATCTATTGGCACTAGTGCAAACTCAAAAATATTCTCTTCCCTTTATTTTGCCATATGAATGCAGAAAGCATTCCCCTTGAGATTCAGATAATCCCCAAGTACCCATCCTCCTAACCGATGTTTACTCATCATACTCATGATGTAACACCAACTAAGAGTTTGGTATCCTAATAGGTTATATATATCTCTATCTCCTAAAAACCCTAAAGAGAAGAGTCATAACTCTACTCCCAGTCTAACTAATGTCAATAACTAGATCATCTCATCTAGTCAAAGACCATCATTGGAGTAACATAATTGCTCCTCTCTAGAGTCTCCATATGAGACTCAATCTAACCATCATGATTCACTGATCTCCCTCTTGTCTTTGATAGAAGAGTGCCACTTCTATCTAGAAAACCTAAAAGTGAGAAAGTAAAACTCTCTCTCTCTATTCAACCTCTTCTAAGGAAAAGAGCTCTAGCAGTGGAACCTATTCTACTTTCCCTTTCCCTTTGAAAGAGATTCTATTGAATCCATTTACTCTGCTCATAACTGAGAACATGTACATAAGTTCTCCATGTTTTCCTTCAAAACTAGTGGAAAAATAGACTCCCATGTGAAGGAAAATTACATTAAAAAGTAGAGTAAATGAATTCCTTCTAAAATAAAGAGTAAGAGATGTTTCTCAAACACCTCTTCTGTCTAAAGGAAAACATACTCTATTCTTCTCCTATGAAGAAATCGTGTTTTCCTTTCCTTCTTTCTCTCTCAAAGAGCAGGACCTAAAGTGAGACCACTGAACTAAAGTGAGATCTCTTATGGATCTCTGAGCTGATTCCCACTTTCTCCTTTCCTTAAAAGAGAAACTCATGAATTTATTTAGTCCTATCTTCCATAACTAATGCATAATCCCTCATTACACATATTCCTATGAAGATGGAGAACATATCTCCCCTAACTAATGAAGGTGTATGTAGTGAAGACTGGAGAAAATAAATTCCTAATAAGGATCAAAGCCCTCTACTAAAATGGTCAGCAATGATGTGAGATGATACCATAAACACATGTGTATCCATAATAAAGAACTATCTCTACCAACCATACTCTGTGCATGGATCTATACGATCCAATCAAATTGATGGAATTATCCTTCCTGAAAAACTCAAAATGAGTATGTGATACCAATGGTGATAAAATCACCTATCACATTCTCTATTGGAAGAATAAATCTTCCTTAAACTTTGAAAAAGATAGCTCCTAATACTAATTTTGGATTTCTTAATCTTATGTGGAAGTCAATACACTAGGCCATACTTATGCATGGTTTTTCCTACCAAATTAAGAAAAGTCTTGCCTCATTTCCCTTTCCCAAAATGGCTACTAGTAAAAAATAGCTCCTAAAATTTATGTGAAAATCATGAAAGTAGGCTATTTTGAAGGCACCTAAAGCTTATGCTTTCTTGTAATTTGAGGGCATTCATATGCCATACTCTCTATACATATGGTTTCCCTTCAAGAGCTTAGCCCCTTAGCTCTTCATTATCATTCTCGAAGACAAAGATTTTACAGAAATTCAAAAACACTAAAACCTGGAACTTGAAGCCATAACTCCTTCTAACTGAAGCCTCAAGGATGCAAGCAAAGAACAATCCTCTACGTGTCCAATTACTTCTTCCAATAGCTTTGGAGTCCATCGATCCTTCCTCTTTCATCTTCAAATTTAATCATCCGGTTCATAGCCTCTTTTCCCATCCATGTATGGAAGGAGTTTTTAAGAGCTTTCCTCCTTTACTTCATCCGATGTCCACCCTCTATCTCCTCTCTCAGACTGAAGCTTCTCATGGACATCCCATGAAAGCTCTTCTCTCTATCCTCCTTATATATCAAGCCATCGGAGTCAGATGCCTACTTTAATCAACCATTACATGAATATTGTCTAAAAATATGCCACTTGGGAGCATGATCTAATGGATAGGATGTTTGTCTCTCTCCCATCTGGTTTGAGTTCGATTCCCAGCGCCATCACATTCGCTCTGATACCAATGTCAAACTCTTTTGCCTTAGCTCGTCTCAACTTCTGAATATGCTGCACGCGAGGCCGACCTCCTCTCTACCAAACACACATAGATCTCAAAGATTCAATCCGCCCAGCCATTGTCCAAACTTCCTTATATTTTATAAGAAAATAATCTCCCTTATTCTACCCATCAAATAAAACAATGCTCCTCATGGAGCCATGTGGCACAAAACCATAATATGACATATTTGCCTATAGCTACAAAGATATGAAAGGTATATATCCTAACATTTGTATGCATAAAATACCTATTGCACCAGATGCAAAACCTAGTAAGCAAAGGCATTATACATACAATGACAAATACTCCGCAAAGATTGAGGATGAAATAGAAAAATTATTGACTTCCAATTTCATTTATGAAAATAAGTATATGGAATGGATATCACCAATAGTTATGGATCCAAAAAGGAATGGCAAACTTAGGGTTTGCATTAATCTTAAAAGGTTCAATCTTGTGACCATTAGAGATAGCTATCCTAGATCATATGTTGGACAAAGTTGTGGGAAAAGAAATTTATAGTTTTTTGGATGGTTTCTTAGGTTATAATCATGTGCCTCTTGCATTAGATGATCAACCTAAGATTGGTTTTGCAATAGAATGGGATGTATATGCATTTAGAGTTATGCCATTTGGTCTAAAAAATGCACCATCCACATTCCAAAGGTTAATGTGTCATGTGTTCAAAGATTTTCTAAGGAACATAATGGAAATTTATGTAGACGATTTATGTACTTTCTTAAATAAGAGAGTAGATCATCTACGAGACTTGGAAAATATATTCAAAAAATTTAGAACTCATAGAGTTTGTCTAAACCCAAAAAAATGCATCTTTTTTGTAAGGCAAGGAAGAATGTTAGGACACATAGTCTCCAAGAATTTAATATCTATTGATGAGGAAAAGATACAGTTCTCGTTTGCCTACCATCCCAAAACGGATGGACAAACTGTAGTGTAGGCTGATCAATGAGATTGGGCAAAACACCTTGTTATATTCAAATTTCATCACAATAGCTCAATTCATGCTTGCACCACACTGACTCCTTTTGAAGTGACTACGGGAAAAGAGGTGATCACTCCAATGGCACTCATGCCACACACTCTCTTAGTGGCTGCTAATCGTGAGTGTGGAGTCTTCCTTAAGGAATGACAATCCAAGCTCCGCCAAGCCAAAGAAGCCTTAATGAAGAGCAAGGAACGAATGGCAAAGTATTTCAAGTAGAAGAGATCTAAAGCCCCAACATTCTAAGAAGGCAACCTTGTACTTCTGGGTGCCAAGAAAATCCAACTGTTGAAGAACTTTACACCCAAGTTCAACCACTGATACTATGGCCATATTGGTTCAAGCAACAATTCAACCAAGTAATGTACCAGCTTGACCTTCCAACGGAGATACACATTCACAATTCATTTTACGTAAGACTGCTAAAATGTGTCCGCATCGACGACTGATTTAGGAGAAACGTTACTCTTCCAGATCAACCTCACAACCAGCAACAACTTGAACTCATTTTGACGGAGAGAAGTGGCTATTCTGTAAACAAGTTTTGTGTCAAGTGGCGAGGCCGACTGCTCAATGAAGCCTCATAGGTAAGTGAAAACAACATTCCACTGATAGCCCGCTCCATCACTGACGACTTCTGTGCAACTCAGCCAACAATGACCAGACCACCATAGCTTGATAAGGATGTCAAGCTCTTTGAAGCGGGGGAGAATATGTAACATAACACCCTTTGGGCAACCATTCTGCCCCTCCACCCCTTCCCCCCTCTTCCCTCCCTTGAATTTCTATTCAAAAAACTTGGTGATCCATATTTCTATCCAGGAAGGTTGTGCTTGGGTGATTTGCCATGAGGCACTGAATTGTGCACAACTATGAAGGGACCTCGTTAATCATCTAGCAACTAAACTTGCGAACTTGCATTCAACATGCTTTTGCCCCCTTTCTAGTCCCTTGAGCACAACCCTTCCTGAAATTGAACTCTTGCCATCAAGAACATCCAACATTCATTGTTTGCCTCCCATTTGCTTACGATGCTTAATGTGGGCTGGCTGCCTTCAACATTTGCATGCGATGTCTAATGTAGACCGGCTTCGGCCTTGTAATTCCTTTAGATCGTTTTTGAATATACTCAGTTTTCTTGCAAGCTTGTGTCATTTTGAAGAAATCTTACCTTCTCAATGTGATCCCTCAAGTCATCTCCCTCATGAGCTAGCTTGATGTGCTAAGTTGAGCTTGGGGTGGCTTGTTGGTTTATCACAGTATGATCACTTCAAACTTTGAATATATTATTGAATTTATAAGATGTTAACTTCATGAGACTCGAGAATATTGTGGAGTCTGGAATTCTTGTTTCTATTGTAAAAAAAAAAGTTGTCTTACTTCATAGTTTCTATTCTCTAAAGTGGAAAATAAAAGATCTTGAGGTTAAATTAAGATCTAAGATTGAAATTGAAGGACAACATAATCATAATACAAAGGGAGCACAATGATAATACAGATCCAACTTCCCTTACAAAAAAAACACAATTCGAAAACCACAAAGACTCCAAATAATTTAATACATGACCGTTTGGAAATTTTCTTTTCAAGGCAGTACTCGTTTCCAAATAGCTTAGCAAGGGCACTTGCAATACAAAAAATAGATTTGACTTTAAATTTGAATTTGTAGGGATTCATTCTGAAAGAAATACGTGTCCATTTTGGGTGCATGTTTGCCTGCAATTGCGGCTCTGAGTTTGCTCCAGTCCATCGAAAACAGACAGCGAGCTCTTAACTAATGGATGCGTTGAACAATCCACGCAGTTTTCCCTGCTAGATGCGCTGCAACGGCTTAGGGAGAACATTGCCATTAGCTTTTTTTCCTCTCTCTCTCTCATCAGAGTCTCTCTCTCCCTTGCTTTTCTTCCTTAATCCATTGCCCTTTCTTTGGGTGGAGCAGGAGCATAAAAGCTCGCAATCTGTAATCGCATAAAACCAGTTGGCTACCTCTTGTACTAAGCGATACAGGACAGTGCGTCTCCACTCCATTGCATGTTCATCTGCATTCACATTCCACCTGCCTCCTCTCCTCTCTCAAATGCTGAAAACAACCCCCACGCTTTCATCGTCCCCACCTTCCGCTTCAGAGAGGAACCCCACCACGTGACGCCTTGTCCATCCGAACACGTTGAGCCTCGACCACTCTTGAGTAGTTTTACCATGCACCTTCTATCTGCTTCATTCCATTCGAACAGCAGCTTCTCCATCGCATCTATTCTCTTCGTTGTAGGTTCTTACGCCGCACTGAGTATTTTCATGGAGCTCTCGGAAGTTGCACTTGAAGGGCATCACGGATTTCTGCTGATTATGGAGTTCCGAGCTCTTAGTGCGAATCAAAAACAATGTTTTTCTGAAGGTGGATTACAGTAAACACGTGTTTGGAAAACCGAGGGAAAGGTATAAGTTGCTGCATGAAAATTGCCGCGATGACCTAGACCAGCTGCATTCATTGTTGTGTAAAGGGACATGCACATCCTCTAGTTCTGTGCCAAATCGATTTGAGGCGTGAAGCGTTCAAATCCGCTTCTTAGCATGGCACAATCCCCTTTGTGTTTGTGGTGATTGTCTTACATGCGCATGGAATGCGCGGAGTCTTTTACCTTGTAAGCGAGGAGGCAGCATTTTTGTCGCCGTCAATGACCTTGGAACTTGGAGGTTAGAAGAGCGAATCTGTATTAGAAACATGGGTAAAATAGAGTTCTTTAAGGATCACAGCGAGGCAAACCGTTATCAGGTCTTAGAAATAGTCGGGAAAGGAAGTTATGGTGTTGTGTGCTCAGCGGTTGATAAACAGACCGGCGAGAAGGTAGCGATAAAAAAGATAAATGACATTTTTGAACATGTATCTGATGCAACACGAATACTCAGAGAAATCAAGCTTCTTCGGCTTCTGAAGCATCCTGATATCGTTGAGATCAAGCACATTCTGTTGCCTCCTTCTTCTCGTGAATTTAAAGACATATATGTGGTTTTTGAGCTCATGGAAGCTGACCTCCACCAGGTAATCAAAGCAAACGACGACTTGACACAGGAACACTATCAATTTTTCCTGTATCAGCTCCTTCGGGCATTGAAATTTATTCATTCGGGTACATCTTCTAGTTTTCCTGTACAAAACTTTGTTTATGAATTTACCGCGATCTCTCTCTCTCTCTCTCTGTTCATCGACACACAAACTTGCGCGCACTCTTCTCTCTCTCTCTCTCACACACACGCACACGCACACGCACACGCACACGCACACACACACACACACACACACACACACAGATACCAGTATGCCTCTGCGTTTGCTGCGAGTCGTACTTGAACAATTTATGTGCTATATTTGTTAGGTCACCAGGCTCTGCTGTTTTTTTGTCTTTTCTACAGTTTGTTACACACGTCCGATTTCTTGAAAATTAAGTCAATTTTTCTCTTAATAATATTTGTTTTCTTCAGCCAACGTGTTCCACCGGGATCTGAAACCAAAAAATGTATTGGCCAACTCTGATTGCAAACTCAAGCTATGTGATTTCGGGTTAGCAAGAGTGGCCTTCAATGGTTCATCTTCAGCTATCTTCTGGACCGTGAGTATAAGCGACTAGCATTTTGGTTGATTATTCGTTTAATGTATTATGGCTGTCTTATATGCTTCAAGCTTTTCCTCAACATGCTTTTTTCTGGCTTCAGGATTATGTGGCAACAAGGTGGTACCGAGCCCCAGAGCTTTGTGGAGCATTTTATTCAAAGGTGCAAGGCACTGCAAACCAATTTCTTATGTCTATATTAAAGAAAAAAGAAACCCTGAAATCGTGTATATTCAACTGCCTTCTGAAGCAAGTTTTATCCATAACCCGTTTACTGTTTCAGTATACCACTGCTGTTGACATATGGAGTGTTGGGTGCATTTTCGCTGAGGTGCTTTTGGGGAAACCACTCTTCCCTGGGAGAAATGTTGTCAATCAATTAGAACTTATTACCGATCTGCTTGGAACACCTCCACCAGATGTCATCTCAAGGGTTAGCACCTTTTGGTTGCAACTCTTGAATTATTTGTGTTTCCTTTTGTTTAGAATTCTGATGTGTTTATTCCCAGATTCGCAATGATAAAGCAAGGCGGTATTTGACCAACATGCGTCGGAAGCAGCCGGGATCATTTTACCAGAAGTTTCCTAACATTGATCCTATGGCTGTTAAGCTTCTCCAGAAGTTACTTTCCTTTGATGCAAAAGATAGGCCAACAGCGGAACAGGTTAAAGCCCATCTGTGATAATATTGTTCATGAGATATAACATTTAAACCGTTTCATTTTAAATTTCTCAAAATTTTCCCTGGCAGGCTTTGGCAGATCCATATTTCAAAGGCTTAGCAAAGCTGGAAAGAGAACCTTCTTCACAGCCAGCTTGTAGAGCTGATTTTGATTTTGAAAGAAGGCGGATAAACAAAGAAGATGTACGAGAGTTGATTTATAGGGAGGTATGTTGTCTCACAGCATGTACTTAAAAGAGTAGTGCAGGTGCTTCTAACTTCGTCTGTGCATTCATGGGGTTTTCTCACACATCAAGTTTTCTAATTAATGTACTCCAGATTCTCGAATATCATCCAGAGATGTTGAAGCAACATGTAAACAGTAGAGGTCAATCTAGGTTTACCTACCCTAGGTACATATATATTTGATTTCTTTAGGCTGTCTCTGACATTTGGATGGAAGATATGAACCTTTAAGAGCAGGAAATGTTACTAAGCACCTTAATTTCCAGTGCGGTTGATCAGTTAAAGAGACAGTTTGACTATGCACAAAGACAATCTAAGGAGTTTTCACCTGTGGAAAGAAAGCACAGTTCTCTGCCAAGGTATTTATCAGCTCAAATGGCTTTTAGTGATAGTGAATTTTGAAGGTTCGTCAAGGTGGACATTGTGGCTGTCTATGTGTAGAGCAATGTAGGAAACTAGGTTATAAGTTATTCTCTTCTGATTTGTGTTCGTTCCATTGATAGGGAACGCGTACTTTTACCACTGGAGGAAAGCAAGTCTCAAGTAAAAGAAAACTGTGTCAGTAATGGAGTAAAGTCTAGGCTTGCGAGAGGAAATGAAGTCCGTGCACCTTTAGGAGTACATAAGGTTGTGGACAAGAATGGTGACAAAGGTACTTGTCTATCAGAAGTTTTGAAGTTCTCATCAGAATATATAAAGAGAGATGGAGAAGCTAGGCAAATCTAGTTATTTTTGCTCTTCATGTTTGTGATGAAGAACATTGTAGTATTATGTTGTCATCTGCATTTTTCTTAGTAAATTTTCTTATGCAATCATGGATCTGATACGACCAGGGGAGCAGTTCAAGGTGAGTAAAGCTGTGGTACCTGTTACTCATGAAGGTGAAGTTGACGAATCAGTTCAAAAGGAAACTTCCAATGTGAAGAAATTGGTGAAAAGTGCGAGTGTGAGGCGTTCACAACCAGTGCTAGCTCAACCCAAGACGAAAGCAGTGTTGATGTCAGACCAAGATACTAAGAAAAAGGATTATAGATTATCGGAAGGGAAGACAGTCCAGTCAAAATCAAAATCCATGGGAAGCACAGTTGCCAAATTGGTGGCTGTATTTTCAAATGGCATGCCTCATTAACATGGTATTGCTCCTCAGCAGAGTGCATTCACGGCATTAGGCTTGTACATAGCTGGTTTACCATTGCCATGAATGTTGTGGCTAGTTTTATAGTGAATTTTGTGAGATGATAAACATGTATTATCCTCACAGATGTAATTAACAACCTTCCCTGATACTGGCTGTATCCTGTAATACTAGTTACTACACATTCTTTCAGTGAGGCGTGCAATTCTTTGACATTGTAAAGGTACACTTCCTTACAATTGTCAGCTGATTGAGTCCAATAACAACTGGTTCTGCAGGTATTTTACCTGTTTAAAGGCATGTTGATATTTTTTTCTGGGTTCTATGCAACTTTATCTATGAGCTTAGTAAATGTCTTGAAATCAATCATATTTTGGGGGAATCTTATAACCTAAATTTCTGTTAAATGGAGCTTCAACTACCTATGTAATAATTTGGTACAAGTACGGAAAAAGTTGCTGTAATCCTTCAACGAGGTTTACATCTTAGATGTGGTATACAAGACAACATGGTATGATTTTGACTTTTAAAAAGAGATATCATAGGGATTGAATTCTTCTATCCAATTAGTGTAATGGATATCTTAATGATACGAGAGTGCTGGTGAAAATAAACAGTTTGTAATTCCCTGAATGTGGCTTCTTAATTAGGTATGCAAGACAGCATGATATAATTTTGACTTTTAAAAAGAGATATTATAGGGATTGAATTCTTCTATCCAATTAGTGTAATGGGTATCTTAATGATGCGAGAGTGCTGGTGAAAATAAACAGTTTGTAATTCCCTGAATGTGGCTTCTATACCATAAACTAGTTCAAGGTGCAATGAGGTAGTTTCTGCCTTCAAAAATTGTCTTAGCATAAAATTGCACTCCCATGAAAGGGAGGGCTCCTAAACATTTCTTATCTGTTTTCATTTTGGTACTAGAACTATTGAGTAAAAAAGGACATAGCAAGAGATGATCTACCTTTCCTTCCCCTATTTCATACGAATTAGGAATGGGCTTCCAATCCATTTATCCCTTGGTTGAAGGCCAGCTAAACTTCAAGGTCAATGAGTTTCTGGTTCAAAGGCCAATTGATTTATGCCCTGGGGTCCATTGAATTGTCGCATGGAAGCCCTTCTGTACGTAAAAGACCACTGCTATTCTACTTGGAAGAATGTGTCCATATGGGGCTTGAAGCCCTGACCTTCCTATATCTAGGAAGGTTAATTTATCGGCCATGTCAAGCTTCTTGGTCAGTTTAATGACTTTGAAGATGAGCAAACTCAATCCCTTGAATAAGCATTTGCAATCACCTGATCCTACCTGCTGAACTTGTGCAACCTTGTAAAGGAGTACCAATTTGTCTAGAATTGAAGTGGAAGTTTCCCCTTCCTCAAATACATTAGACATTTGAATCCCTTCTTGATTACTATATTCAAGAGTAGCACATTGTGAGAAGGCAAGCTGAACGAATGCATTTATTGAGTAAGACTTTGCGTAGAGTTGCAGTGGAAGTTCCCCCTTCCTCAAATACATCAGACATTTGAATCTCTTCTTGATTACTATATTCCCTGCTCTTGGATTCATATTGTGAGAATGCAAGTTGAATGAATGCATATATGCAAGAGCATGTCGTCCATCTTCAAATTGTTTATTCGGTTTTTTGAACATTTTGACAACTATCTACAGCACCTTTGAGATGGTGAGCATCTCAACTTCACATGTTTTTCATTCTCCTGGCTTCATGACCAAACAGAATTTTCTTCATGTCCATGCTTTCTGAAGTTTAATTAAACCTGGTGGTCCCTGCTTCCCAAGATGCAAGGTACACTATCACATGGAGCGCCATTGCTAGCCCAAGTACTCAGAAAAACCTTGAGGTTACTTGGCTGCATCCTTATTTCAGGTTCAAGTTTGAGACTTATCAATTTTGAATTCTCTTACACAAGGAGCATGAGGAAGCCTTGCTACTGAAGCACGCTTGGGCTTGAAACTTAAGTGGAATTTGAAGTGGTGGTCTCCGCTCGCCAAGATCCAAGGTACACTATAACATGGGTGTACACAGAAATCGTCAAGGTCACTTGCCTGCATCCTTGTTTCAGGTTCAAGTTTGAGACTTACCGAAATCTCAGAGTCTCATTCCTTCCCGTCTTACCGAAGCCTTACTATTGGAATACCGTCTTGGGAATGGATTCCTGCTGATTCTTGAGTGTTTTTCATATCCTAAGTATTTGGTGTGGTATCTCTTTAATACTTGGCCATACATGGAAGCCGACGAGGCTCATGAAGCGTGAACAGTAGCAGGGGGAATTCCTCCTCTTAGATTCTTTAAGCCTGTCGTCACGGCATGACTGTTCTTTCGCGCTGCACAGTGCATATTCGACGTGAGAGCATTGAGATTGCCAAAAAGTATGTGTTACCGTAGGTGCCTCCAGAGTAAAGCGGAAGCACAGACGGTACGAAGCAAACATCGTTCTATCAGAAAAAAGAGCTTGTCTTTTCCTGTCTCTTTCTTTCATTGGGAGGGGGCAGTGAGCGCATGAATGAACCGCGGCCACGTCTCCGGCGAAATCTGGTAGTCGGCTAGCGTGGACTTTCCACAACTTTTTTTTTAAATTATTTTTTTTTAAAATTTATTTTTTTAAATAGAGGTTCAGCCGAGGCCTACTCCTCCAGGTTTTAACTTTCAAATTGCAACTGTACAAGGAAGGGCATAGTACCCATGGGACCCCCCTTATCCCACAAGAATAGGGGTTTACATAGCTGGGTTAGACTACGGTCACAACTTCCACAAAGCAAGACAAACGATGGCACATCAGGCACAAGATACAAGTTTTCATGATAACATGTTCCTTACATGTCGGTGGGGATTGAACCCTCGCCCTCGCCTCAAGAGGCGAAAGGCCCAACCACTCAACCAAGCGGCTTGGGACTACTTTCCACAACTTACCCATGCTGTGAGAAGGAGGTTGAACTGCTTGCTGGACTACAGGAGGTCACCAAATGGAACAAGTGAGAAAGAGAGAGGAGGTCACCAAATGGAACAAGTGAGAAAGAGAGAGGAGAAGAAAGAATGCATAAAGTGAGGGAAAGGAAAAACATAGAGGTGCATGGGTTCCAATTTCCCTCTTTGCATGTTTGGGACCCCTAAGAGAAACCAGAGGAGAGAGCTTACGTAAATGCTTTTACAAGTAAAAAATGAAATGGCGAATAGAATTTTCCCAACTTGAAGTTGTGAGTTCGAGCTTCACAAGCAATCGGATCTCAAAAAGAGAAGACCAATTTTTGGTACCTGCAAGTTGCGTGATAGAATAATTACTCCGTACTATGTCGGAGATCGCCTAACCTTTTGCTGTAGAGAAAAAACCTCTAGAGAGAACATAGCAGATGCATAACAACAGCTTGTGAAATATAATTTAATAGATAAGTAGACAATATAATACAACATCATCCATCCTTGTACAAGCTATAGGTTCAACACCCGCCAAGCCAAGGTTCGACAATCACCATTGTTATGATTTCTACACTTTTTCACATTTTTCGGTCCTTGGTTGTCGCAATGTATGTGTGGAGAAATCTTCATTTTTGCTAAAAATTGTGAGCTCTGCTATCAATGCAAGAGAATGATAATTATGACCACCATGTATAGCTCTCTCCAAGGGACTATCTTCTTGGGTAGGTGGATCTAGAGATGTTTGGACAAAATACTCTCCCCCTGTAGCCCATGGGGGTTGAACCCAAAACCTCCTCCTTCACACCCTTGAGACTTACCACTGAGATAAGTGGATCACTTGTTTACAAGAGCACATGAGTTGCTATGTAAGTCTAGTCTCGCGATCTTTGGTCATACATATGGGTGAATAACAGTGTCCGATTTTAGATCTATCTCAACCGGCTCGACCCTTAGATCATAGACTTACTTTATTATATTTACGTGCATCTTTTGCTAATTGAGTGGTACCCAAGTACTTGAATTGTTTTATCCCGATAGGGGATCACTGCCGCCAAATTTACATCCTTTTTCTTACTCTGAATGGGTTGTTTTTTATAAAACTCATGTGTCCATGGATGGTTTTTGCCTCATGCATATCTTGGTTGAGAAAGAAGCATCCTACTGGGGCCATTTTTAGTTGTGAAGCTGAGTAAAGGGAAGATTTCACAATGACTATTGAGTGTGTGTGTGGCTCAGATGCCTTTTGACTGTTTTGGGTATCGGTCAATCTTCTGCCACCACCATCTTCACTAATAATTAGAGTGCATTGGCAATTGCAAGGAAACCTTTGTTCCATGCTCACACTAAGCACATTGAGGTGCACTATCATTATGTTAGGGAGGTGTTCTCTACTGGGAAGATCAGTTTGGCATATGTGCGCACACACGATAATGTTGCAGAACTTTTCACAAAGGCTCTACCTAGGAACAAGTTTGAAGCTTTTCGCAAAGCTCTCGGCTTACTTCCTTTTGTGGACTAATGTCTTTCCACATAGCTTGGCAGTTCCTTATACATGAGTGCCAACTCCTTGTTCACTACATCACTTTCATGGGGGATTTTTTTCATATATTTTGGTAGTGATGTGAGTGAACACACTTAGGACTGCCAAGGCACTTTTTTCCTACTTTAGGAGATTTTTTCCCTCGGCTTGTATATAAGCTTCCAACCAAAGAGTACCTTGTCAGTAAACCTAGTTGGAAATAATCCCAACTACTCCATAGTATGCTTGTGCATCATATTTATGCCATATCCTCTATCAACTATCATTCTTGAGAATATGTGTCATGGATTCTCATGGTCAATGTGTGGCTTTATAATTTTTTAGTGGACCTTCTCTATCCCCTTTCTCTTCTTGCATTACTTCTATTATAGCTACCATAGACAATGTTGAGAAATAGCCTAAAATTTGAAGAATCTCATAATGGAAGTTTGCATTAAATCTTAGCAATTCGTTCATACTTACTTCTTTGTGCACCAATTTTATCCATCTCCTCATGTCCAATTCTTTAGGTTCACTTGTTGCTTGAACTACTCTTCCAACTCCCTTCTAGCTATCTGATATACTTGATGAATTGTTGCAAGAGTAATTTGCTTGTCTTCATCTTTTGGAACTATATTTTCTTCACCAATAGGGTTTTCTTGGTGGCGCCTAATTTCTTCATCTTTAGTCCTTCTTCCTCAGTTTCGTACTTCCAAGCTAGGAATCTTTTCCAAGTGGACCATTCATGTTGTAGGAGAACACCATTGTTCTACTTTTAATTTAGGTTCCTCATTCACCAAGGTCATTTGTATGTGTGGTCTCAAATTGGAAACTTTCTTTTTTGAGTTGCATATAGTATAATGATCTCATGATTTCGAGAAATTTTTACATGAAGGGGCACCCTATTTTACTTCAATCAAGAAAAGAAGAGGTGTTCGATGTCCTCTTTTCCTCTCTAATCAAAACATAAACCACATACAATCTTTGCCTTTCTAGTCAAAACATAAGACACATCAAGTTACTCTATCTACCAAGCATAATGCAACCAATAACACATTTTTAGATATTTTTGGCCTTCAATCAAAAAAATCTAGATCCATGGCATAATAAAGCAGGTAAAGTCCAGATGCCAGCTATTAATTGTTCAAATACTATTTATCTATGGTTCTTTAAGGACTACCAAATACAAGCCAACACCATGGCAAATGTGGCTAGATTATTAGCCATGTGTTCATTGCAAATGGAGGAGGAGGAAAATAATCATTTATTAGTGCATTCTCAGTTAGAGCAATTACAAGGTGAAGTGTTGCTATTAAAGCAACAAAATGCAGAATTAGAAGATGCTCTGGCAGGTAGAGCCACTTGCTCTCTTGAGGAACTACAATCTTTCAAGGATCAGATTGCTACTTTGGAAGTACAAGTTGAGGATCTAACTAAAGATCATGCTCAAATTGTTGAATGATTAGTTGCAGTTAAAGAAGAACTTCAAGCAGTTCGAAAGAATAAAGATGATATTCAAAATCAAGCAGCTACGTTACTGACAAAAAGAAATTTTGCTAATGATCAGGTAGTCTCGCTTATAGAGAGTCTCCAAGTGGCGATGGCTAAAATGGATGGAGTCAAAGAGTTTGAGGTTCAATTGCAGGAAGCTAATCACACCACAACAGATAATGTATAAATGCTTGCAGATAAGGAAACATAAATTTCTTCTTTATTACAGAATAAGGATGAGTTGCAAAAAAAGTTAGTAGATATTGAATTACAACAACAAAATGCCGCATTTCGGAAATTGCAAACATATTATGAAGAAGGAAAGGCAACAATGCTCGAATTTTCAAAAAAGTTTGAAGATGATTTTATGGAAGCTATTGTACAAACTACCACCTGGACTTCGACATTATAGTCCAATTTGGATGCAAAAAGTTTTGAAGAGCTGATTGATTCTGGAGTCTTAACTCTCCATGAAGTTTTTGACAAATTTTTGTATGACTTAAGTAGAATCAACAATCCTTCTTTGAATACTAATAATCCTTAGTTTAGGGTCTGAGTCCATTGTGCATGCCAGTGTTAGCTGCTAGTATGGATATTTTGTATAATCTTAATATATGTAATTTTGTAAATCAATTGATTATTATTCTAGTGAATTCAACAGAGGTACTAAGTACCTTGTAATGGGAATGAATGTTCCTATGACTATTGGAATAATTGTTAAAGATCCCAGTCAAATATGACTTGAAATGACACCAATAAAGTACTTAATATTTTTTTTTGAAAAAATTAAAGAATTTTTTTTTTTACGAGATAAAGTTCAAATACTATTTTTTTCAAACAAAGTACTAAAATGACTTTTTCAGAAATAGTAAAAATATATACAGGGACATTTATTTAGAATATCAATAGGAAAGGGAGGGATTCGAACCCTCGGTAGTTAGAAATCTACGTAGCATTTCCGGTGCTACGCCTTAAACCGCTCGGCCACCTTTCCAAAAAAAAAGTAGAAACTGTGGACTCTCAACTGGGAAAGTCTTTTCTATCTTTTTCAAAATCTAATCCGGATATAAAGTTGCGAAACAACATCGTTTTTTTACAAGACATAAACGAAGACAAGTTCGAAAAGGCTTCTTGCTCAAATGAAAATGTCGATCCATCTCCTCGTTGATCTGCTGAATCTATAGATTCAAGTAGTACTTTTTCACAGGGGTGTAATCCTACGGGATTAAATAAATTGTTTCTCAACCGTATTGCTTGTACTCCAAGATCTTGTTTGTTACGAATTTCCCGAAGAGACAACAAATCCAAATTGTTTTGGTAGCAGTCACCTCCGTTCTTGGAAACTACTAATCGGTTATAGGATTTGAAAAACCTAAAGAAATCTTGCAGATACCTATCCCCACGAACCACTCGAATCTTTTCAGTTTCATCTTTGAAACTATCCCTGCCAAATACCCTCGTTCTGGACGCGTTCCATATATCCGACGAAATCAAGGAAGTCGTGATATCATGACAAATTTTGTTTTTGTTCTTTTTTGTAGAAACTGAAATATTTTTTTCTTTGTTTGAATCTAAGTGGTAGGAAGCCCGTACTTTTCTGTTCCTATTTTTTTTGAGAGATAAAGATCTTTTGAATGAATGTTCCTATGACTATTGGAATCCCAAATTGAGAGAGAGAGAACCCGAATAGCAAAGCTATGGCCTATTGTATATGTAGACAATTGTATCTCTATACTGTAATGAAGAATTGCTTTTGATGCCAAATTCTGTGTACCATCGTGCAATCCAAATCATTTTGTTTATTATTATGATTCTCATAGTTTGTTAAGTTTGTATAATAATAGGGAATATAAATGCACTGGAAACATTCTGATAACCCCCATTCCCGGAATCTATCCGTGTTTGTGAATTCGTAGCAACCAAACATACCCAATAGAATAAAGTAATGCATCTCATTACACATACTCCTAGCTATCTCTGTTATATACATGTTCTTCCTTTTAGGAAACCCATTTTTTCGGGATGTATACTTGCAAGTCACTTGTCTTCTTATCCCTTGGTCTTGCAAGAAGTCAAAAAGATAATTAGAGAAGTATTCTCCCCTCTATTTGACCTTAGGGTTTTGATGTAGCATCTTGATTCCTTGTTGACTTGTGATTGAAGCTCCAAAACATGTCAACACATCTGATTTTTGTTTGATGCAATATAGCCATACCTTCCTTGGATAGTCATCTATAAATTTCAAAAAATATTTATTATATGCACAGGAGGGATCCTTTTTGAACCCCATATATATGTGTGCACAAGATCAAGAACATCATGATACCTAGCCACTCCTCTTGAATGGCTGCCTAGTGGATTTTCCTAGTTGGCAAGCTTCACACATTTCTTGTAATATTTGAAATGAAAGTGGGGAAGTAATCTATTTAATTACTTCTTTTCCATATCCTTGAGCCTTTGAATGTTGATGTGGCCACATATCTTGTGCCACATATCCAAATATTCAGTCTTCTTATCCCTATGGAAGATGAACTTTGCTCTACTATTGATTGATTTACCTAAATCAAGTGTAAACATTAATTCCTTCCTTGTTACTTCTAGATATTAGCTCATATCATTCCTTGGATCCTCTAGTTAACACCCTTTGTTGTTGAATTTAACTTGATAACCCCTTTCAACCATTTTTTCCATTGAGAATTAAGTTCTATGTGATGGTGGGACAATGTAGTACCTTTGATAAGCTCCTTGCTTTGTGGTTGCCTTCAAGTAAGACATCTCCCATTTGTTCAATCCCATGCTCTATGTGGTATCCTATGTCCACAAATCCTTTTTGCTTGTAGCTAATGAAATCTTGCCTTCCCAACATGTGGTTACCACAATCATATCTATGTACCATACTCCATGAAGTGTTTTAGTCTCACTACTATGTCTCATGGCAAGTAAATGATCATTATATAATACATTGGATGTGTAATCATAATTAACTCGCCCTTTTTTGTTGTTTTGTCATTTCTTTTGGTTGGAAGGTACAACTCCCTATATTCCCATGATTGTAACATTTATCGGAGTTATCATTCTTTCTTGATCAATATCTACCTCTTCTACATCTACCTCTACCTCTTCCATGCCTTTTGGGCTCACAAATGTACCTGCTACCTTTCAAAGGCTAATGTGTCATGTGTTTAAGGTATTCTTGAGGAAGAACTTAGAGGTCTATGTGGATGATGTATGTGACCATCCCCACATAAGGCAAACACACATCCTAGATCTCAAATAGATCTTTGAAAAATTTGGACTTCATCTTAGTTTTGTTGGATCCTTTGATTGCTCTACTTTCCTTGTTCGTAGTTTCTTCTATCTCTTCCTTTTGATTTTCCTCTGTTATGCTTCTCTTCCTCCTTTTCTTACAAAGAAAACTTGTTCTTGTTTTCTTTTTGACTTTATGCCTCCATGGTTGAGTTCTTCAATCACCATGAGAGAGGTGAGGTGTTCAAAATATGGAACATATTATCTAACATGGATAGATGTGATGAATCTTTCCATTTATAATCCTCTCAAAGGCCATTGAGAGCATGGGTTACCAAGACATCATCATCATCTACCACACATCCTATTTAACCAAGTTCATTTGATATTTCCTTGATCTTGAGGATAAAGTCATTGATGCTTTGCTTAGATACTTTCCTAAGGTCATTTAACTCATTCATGAGGTGACTCTTTCTAGACTTGGTAGAGGTAGATTATAACCTTTCTAGACACTCCCATACCTTCTTTGATGTGTCTAGGTCTTGGATGTTGTAGCTCAGTGATGAGTAGCACCTCCTTTAATGTCAATCTGGGAAGACGTGAGGATGGTATGAAGACCTCGAGCAAGTGGATGCACAAGTGCGTGAGTGAGAAGCACACAAGCATGCACACACATACACACACACGTGCACACACGGCAAGACAAAGAGTGAGAAGCAATGGAGTTCTTAGATTACTTTCAAAAAGCTCTTACAAGTTCATTTCAATTACAATCTAACCTCAAAAATGAGCTCTCTAGCTCCTTTTATAGTTTTTGACTAGCTTTGGCCCTGTCCAGACCTAGTGTCCGGCTTAGTTAAAAATTAGGTTCCAGGGCTCTTTTGAGGGCTCAAACGAGATCTAAAAATTATGAAAATTGATATGTAGGCACTTCTAAGGCTCCTCAAGCTCAAGGACTCCTTGGCTTGCACAAAATGGAGCTAAAAAAATACGAAATGGTATTTACAATGGTTTTTAGTGATTAAAATCACTATTTGTGTAGGGATTTTCTCTGTTGATTTGTCGTATACATCTTTGAGCTCCCTACTTGCTCTTTCTTCTTGTGTGCTCCACTCCTTGATGTCTGAAAAATTTAGATGGCCTACTTGCCAGATCGTCGTTGGTTGCTCTCTCTGCTTGTACTTTCTCTTCTCTCTGACTCCCTTCTTAAGCTTCCTTGCCTAGTGAGTCCTTCAGTTCCAACACCCCCCCCTCTCTCGCGTCTGTTGTCCCTAACGGACCCTTGTTGGGTGGGTCGTTGGATGTAGTACTCAACAACGTCTTGTGCTAAGTGATGTTCTGCAATCCGCAACCCTTTGGCCAAGTCCGTGAGTAAAGCATCCCAATCTATCGGCCCGGGAACCTCTGGATGTGGTATACGTAACTTTTCTGAATGGAGAGCTTGTTCCACTGCAAACAACTGCAATAAATGTGATGGTCTGGGAATGAATATCTCTGAGTGATATTCCCAGAATCCCGTGACGAACATTTCTTCAAACGTCTGTTTGAAGCAGGCTGGTAGATACTTGATGCGAGCGTGCCATGCATATACAACATTAATAGATGGTGTTGCACTCATGTTGTAGAAGAGGTCCTGATTACCTTCATTAAATCCAAGAGCTAACAGATGGGGCTCCTTGACATTTTTGAAAGTCCTGAAGGTAACCAACATGAGTTCAAAAATTTTAAGGCACATTTGGGCCATGACATCTGGTACATTTTTAAACCTGACCCCCCAATGCCGAATCGTCGAGATCATGTATCCTATGGTAGGTTGGCCTTTGGGTGGTGCTAAGTAAACATAATTGAGCCATTTCTCACATCCTTTGTTTGTCAGCACCATTTTTGTGTATTCCGGCTATGACCTTCTTCGAAACACAGGACAGTAGCATGGGTTGTATTTGATGTACAAAGGCATGTTATTCCATGTTCTTCCATCTCTGGGTAGGTTTCCAGTAGACAAATCCTCCACATCGGTTGATGAATATTGCCCTGCTTGGCACTTGCTGGGATGTCGTCCGGTGCGAACTGTGTAGCCGAGGTTGGTTCTTTTGATGTGTGACTCTTGATTTCCGCATTGTAATCCTCCATTAGGACACAGAAAGGAACATACAAATCGTCGGATGTGCCGATCCACCTATGATGGGAGAGATTCCTAAAGTAATCTGATTTTATGACTACTTCTTTCAAGTGTGACATAGATGCTATCTGAACTGCCACTCTATCATCATGGGTTGTGGCCACTTTCTCTAACCTCTGCATCCATTCAGGAGCCTCTATCTCTATGGTGTCCATGCCCTCTTTTGTTTGCTTGCCCCCTGGTGCAGGCATGGGAACATACGGGTCTTCGAAAGTTTCCTCTATCTCGATTGGCACTAGATCTTCAGGCTCGGGCTCGATAAGGGGAGAGGGTTGACGTTCGTATTGCATGACTTTGCTGCGTAATTCTTCGAGTTCTGCCCTGAGTTTTGTGACCTCTTCGGATGTGTCGTCTGTGGCTGTGGCTTTGCTTGGTGACTCCTGCTGAGTCGCCAATTGCTTAAGTAGATCATCCCTTTCTCGTTCTAACGCTACATGGCCTCCAAGAGGTTGGCATGGGTTTCTAACACAGTTTTCATATTTTCTGAGGGAATGGCCTTGAATTTTTCTGGGTCGATTTCCTGCGGGGAACCTTCCATGGCTGCTTCCAAGTTCTCTTCATTCTGTTTCTGCAGCCGTTTATTCTCTTCGAGAGCTGTAGACATGTGTTTTCGTAGGAGGGCTAGGTTGCGTCTAAGTTTGAGATTCTCCGTTATCTGGGAGTGTAGCGATTCATCCATATGTTGTCTTTCCTCTGCATCTGACTAGGGTGGGTTGGCTACTAACTGTTCGTGTTGTTCCTGTAAGGTGGTATGCTGTTGTTGTAGTAGCCGCTTTTCCCTTTCGAGATCCATGAAGCGTAGTTGAAGTTCCTCATGACTTCGAAAGAGTCGTGTATGTTGGTTATCAAGATGTTGGTAGTGCTGTTGTAGTTGCGACATACACTGATACATATTATTAAATACATTATTGATAGGGGTGGATGCTGGTAGGGGGTTGAATGCATAGGGGAAGGGAAAGGGGAAGGGGAATGGGAGTGTGGATGTGGTGCTGGAAAATGGTGAAGTGGGAGGTGGGGGAATGGGAGATGGTGGATGCATGGGGGGAGGGAGAGGTGCGGAGGTGGGGGAGATGTCCATAAGATCAACGGTGGATGCAGTAGTGGGAGTGATTGTGAATAGTGGAATTGTGGGTGCGGTGATAGTGGTGAAAGTGTACAGTGGTGTGTGCAATTGTGAAGACGTACTGCCCGGAAGTGTGATCGAGGGGTTGAGACCTTCTGTGGCAGCAGTTAGAACTACTGTTTCAGTGGCCGTATAGACAAAGGAAGTGGAGATAGGGTGTGTGGGTTGTGTGACGGTCTGTGCTTCGGTATGGGTAGTGGACTCTGAGGCGGTGACGGTCGTGGTTACACTGGTTGTGGGAGGTGAATGTGGTGGAGTTGGAGGCAGGGGTGGCAACGGGGGTGACGGAGGTGCACTTGATACATGGGTTTCCTCAGTATCGTGGACAGTGTGTGCGGTGCCCGTGGTTGTGGATGTGCCTTGTGGTTCTGATACTAGTACATTCATCTGCTTTCCTGCTCGAGGGGGGCGTCTGCCATATCTTCCTTCCGTTCTTCGTGCTTGTGCAAGGGCGGTATGCACCGTTTCAGGTACTCCCAAAGCCTTAGATATCATGTCAAGCGTGGCGCGGTATTGCTCGTCTACGCCTTCCTCCTCAAGGATTTGATTCATGAGAGCCTTGCCTGCTGCTAGGGACAGTCTATGTTGCTCTTGCACTCTGTTCATGGTATCATAGAGCTTCTTCAATGCCTTCGTGTAAGCGGGGGCACCTTCAAGTACCTGCAGGGCTTCCTGATCATATTCCTGCTCTTCTTCCTTGGATTGTCCATCATGTTCCTCCTCTTGTCCTTCTTCTTCTTCGCCCTCCACATCGACGATTTCTGGTTGTCTGGGATGGGGTTGGTCTGTAGCAGTTTGTTGTCCACTAGCTTGTTCTGCCTCGACTTCTGCGTTAACAGACTCAATGATTCTGGCTACCTCCTCATCAGTTAAGTCTTCTAAAGTGAATCCGTGAGGAAACTCTAGGTCGGTTGGTACGGGTGGGAACACCAGATTAGGTCCGTCAGTGCTGTGCCTTGGTAATCTGATAGTGAAGGGTTGCACCCGCCTTGGAAGTCGTGGAGTGGTCTCTGGAGTCAATGTTGCACCGCGGGGTTGTGCGCAGGGCATCTGAACGGCGCCTCTCATTTCTTGGGTGGTGGTCCTACGGAGGATAATCGGCGCTGAAACTCTTGTACCCTGGTCCAAATGAGTGCCCTTTGCACTGGTACATCATATGCGAGACATCTGTACACAATCTTGGTCAGAGCACAACATCCGTACAGTACCGACTTTTGTTTTTTATACCACCTTTGATGAGCCAAGTGGATTTGGTCGATAATCCAGTGGGGCATGTTGATTGTCAAATCAAAGGCATCAGCCAAGTATAAACTAAACCATATCTTTTTAGGTGGCATTGTGAACCTCTCCTGGGCGGGAAATGCAAAGTGCTGCATGACCATTCGCAAATGAATAGCGATTGTAGGCGTCATTGCCACCATGTCTTTTAACTTTGTCAGATTCCTGTTCTTCATATTGTCGGGGACCATAGTCTCTTTCTCCGTAGGAATATGCATACCTTTCATGTCTAGAGCTTCCCTTACCAAGTTGATAGTTAATCTAAAACGCTTGAGCTCATTGGCCCTTGTGAGAGATGGGAGGACAAAGGAGCTGTATCCCTTTTTGTCTTTGCTCGGAGTAAGGGTGCTAATCAAATAAGAGCATCTTAGAAAATCCGGCTTTGGCAACTGGAATTTGAAGTACTCGTAGAGTCCTACCTTCTTCCATATAGGTTTCAATCCTTCTTTATTCTGCAGTCTCTCAAATTCCCTAGTGAAAAAGTGATACCTCCCCCAGCGCCCATTGAATTCTATCTCGGCCTCCCACATATAAGTGCCTTCACCTAGGGGTCCTGCCACATCACTGAACCAATGAGAGTTTTTACTGACTGGCATAGTGTGCCCTTGTGGAGGGTTCTGAACCGGTATGGCGTGTAATGCTCTCAATGCTATAGGGCGTTCCTTCAATTCCTCCTCAACGGGAAGACTTTCAATATCCACGACTTGGGGGCTGGTGCCTATCTGGGAGCTAGTTCCTGCCGTATCTGCCATGTTACTTCTTGCCTCCTGATTCTGTGAGAATATAGAAACATGTGTTAACATTGTAAAGGACAAGATAGAACCGTTTTTGTCCCCCTTACAACATTAACATGAGGTTCGGGAGAGATTAGTGGGTTAGTAAGTGCTCGGTGCTTGTGTGTGTAGTTAGGGATTGGTTAGACCTAGGAGCTAAGTGGAATGATGTGGTGTGAGAGTGACGTAGTTAGTAGGTGGGCATGGATTTACAACTGGTGTCTGGGGGTTTATTACAAGTTTTAGGTTGCCAAATGCAATGGATAGGTTTTGATTTTGACTTTGTGGAGGCTCTGGGGAGTGTGATAGGGTATTTACTTGAAAAATGGGGCTTTTTAGGAACCCATTTACAAGTGATTCCACTTGTGCTCATGGAAGAATATGTGTTAGTGCGTGATGTGTAAGACTGGGCCTCAGATGCTCGAGTGAGTGAAACATGTTGTACCGGTTGCGGCCGTGGTGTAGCTATTTGAGCCCGCAAGCAAGCCTTAGGCACCCAGATTTGTCGTGATTGTGGGCTGGCCTTCATTGACTTCTTGGGTACCCAAATAGACTTCACTTTTGCAGAAGAATTAATGAAGGACTTCTTATTAGTGTCGTGTTGTTGACTACTAATAAGAGGTTTTGGGCGTGGGGTTGGCCTGGTCTGAACAGGGAATTCACCTTTTCGCCTCCATACTTGTTTCCATGGATGAAACAATCTGCTTTGCTCCTTTTTTTGGCATCCAGTATCGGTAGTGTTCTGCTTCTTCTGTATTTGATCTGCCGTTGGTTGTTGCAACCTTCTGGTCTTTGGAAAAGAAGGGAGTTCCGTCCTCTCCCTGGCTCCGTTGTTGAGACAATCCTCTTTCTGCATCATACATTTTTGGACAAGAGTAGCATTGTCAACTTCATGTGCACCCCTGGAAGGACCAGGAGTTTGTGCTTTACCTAGTTCCTTGAGTGCCTCCTTTTCCAATTCAACTGTAATTCGGCTATGATTTACCCATACCTGAAGAAGTCCACTTCTTAGGTTTAGGTTGACTGCATGATCATAGATCCAGTCCTGGCCCAAGACAAGAGGCTCAGTGAGGTCCTCATCTTGACACACTAATACTTTGACTATCATCACTTCTTCTTGATTGGAGATGGGAAGATCCACCTCGCCCATGCAAGGTGTTTCCACACCTCCCAATCCTATGAGATATGCTTCTATAGGATTGACAGTTAATCTCAATTCTTGACAGTAAGACAATTTAACCGCACTAGTGGCTGCACCTGAGTCAATCAAGGCTCTTACAGTCCTTGCACCCTTTCTTTGTCCTATCTCTAAGGTTATAAAAGGACGTCGATCAATTATCCTTTGAGCGCTGATACCTGAAACTTCACACATAGCCACATGATATCCTTGATCTGCATAGGCATCCGTCCTAGGTTGCTCCCTATTCTGTCTTCTCAACTTCATTCTCCGGATGCGTTCCAATGCTTCTGCTTGGGCTTCTTCTAAAATTCACTTTTCTTCTTCTTTGCGTTTCTTAGCAGTATTGAGTCGACTTAGCATTTCCTCTGTGAGAGGTTCCTGATACAACTTGACCCTGCATCCGCTAATGTAGCTCGGGAGAACGTCGCCTTCTAATGTGGCAAGTTGCACTGCTCCACTTGTTGAGATTCTGTTAATAATCATGGGTCCATAGCCTCTCTTCTCCAGTTTTCTCGCATGTTGCTTCAATGTGTAGACTAAAACTAAGTCTCCAGCCTTCAAGCCTTTATCCTTCACGTGGGCATCAAAGTATGCCTTCTGTCGTTTCTTAGCTGCATATATCCCTGCAGCCGTCCTCAGTCTTGTTTCTCCTAATCGTTCAAGGTCGAAAAGTCTAGAGGAGAGTTCATGACCCGTCCATTCATGCTCTTGTGCTACTTTCAGTGTAGGTATTAGGAAGTCCAACGGTAGCACTGCATTTTGGCCAAATACCATCTGAAAGGGGGTGGCTTGGAGTACCGTTTTGTAGGCGACTCGGTATGCCCAAACAGCATGGTGTAGCTGTTTGTCCCAATCAGAGCGTTTATTGTTCACTAATTTTGTCAGTACATTGCATAAGATCTTGTTGGTGCTCTCAGCCTGGCCATTTGCTTGAGGGTGATAGGGGGCAGACTTCTTATGTACTACCAAAAATTCTTGGAGCAGATTTTCAATAACTTCATTCAAGAAGTGAGTGCCTCTATCGCTAACTAGCTCTATGGGTAGCCTGTATCTAGTGAATACATTCTCAAATAAGAACTTAGCAGTAGTCTGAGCATCGTTCTTTGTCGTAGCTTTTACCTCTACCCACTTGGTGAGATAATCTGTGGCCACAATGATATATTCAGCATGTGAACCCTTGGCTGGGGGATTAATAGGACCTACAAAGTCTATTCCCCACTTAGAGAATGCACGTCCACCCATCATAGGTTTCAGTGGCATCTCATCTTTGCGTATAGGATACTGAGTTCTTTGACACACATCACACCGTTTCACATAGGTATGTGCATCCATGTGAAGGGTTGGCCACCAAAAACCTGCAAATAGTATTGACTTGATCACCCGATCTGGTCCAAAGTGTCCCCCTGCTACACCTTGGTGAGCAGTATCCAAGATTTTGAGATATTCACTCTCATGGACACATAGTCTCAGGTAACCATCTTTACCACGCTTGTATAGATTATCACCAATGAGTGAATAATCCTGGGCTTCTTGTTCTAAACTCCTTTGCCTAGCCAGAGTCATGTCTGGAGGGAATGTTCTCGTCCTTAAGAACGATACTAGAGGTTCACTCCAATCTGGCACTATGGACACATGATAAAGAGTGGCATGTTCCACAGGTGGTTTAGTGCAGCAGATTGGGCATTCCTTGCACAACTTTTGGACATCAGCCTCCATAGTCGGCCAATGCACTCTGAGTCTCCTTAGTGTCTGTAAGGTTCGTTGCTTTGAGTAGTGTTGCTCTAATGCACCTACATGTGCTAAATGCAACCATTTAGTGTACTCGTCCTCTTCTACACAACAAGCCAAGATCCCTTGATCTGTGTGCTTGTACATACTTCCTGCCATGATGTGATACTTTTGGGCTTTTACTACCTCTCTATCCTGCATGTTTATTACTGGGTGGTTAGGTCCGTATGTCAACACTGGTACCAATGGCTTAGCCCACTGCGGCACCACTTCCAAATTAAACAAGTAAGCATTAGGAAGGTCATCTGACACTCCTTGTGGGGCTTCTCCCAATGTGAGCCTAGAAAGGTGATCTGCTCTCAAATGAGTCTTCCCTTTCCTTACCACGACCTCAAAATCATATTCCATTAGTAAGAGAAACCATCTTACTAATCTTCCTGTATTGCATGGCTTGTTTACGAAGTATAGCAATGCCTGATGATCAGTAAAAAATTTAAACTTATTTGCAAGCAAATAATGTCTAAACTTTTTAACCGCATACACCATGCCTAGTCCTTCTCTCTCCGTAGTGGTATAATTTCGTTCAGCTGCATTCAATTGTCTACTAGCATAGGCAATTGGAAGATCCATATTACCTTCACCGGTAGGCTGCGCGAGTACACACCCAATAGCATAATTGGATGCATCAACATGAACATGGAAAGGCTTATTCCAATCTGGTGTGGTCAAGATCGGTGCTGAACATAATCGTCGTTTAAGCTCATTGAAGGAATTCTCACATTCATCAGTCCACTCAAAGTTAGTCAGAAGTCCATACATGGGCTTTGCAATGACAGCATACATGTGAATGAACCGGCGGTAGTAACCACAATGCCCCATGAAGGCCTGTACTTCCTTGACGTTCTTTGGCCT
The DNA here is from genome assembly GCA_020310875.1 of Ceratopteris richardii. NCBI lineage: Eukaryota > Viridiplantae > Streptophyta > Polypodiopsida > Polypodiales > Pteridaceae > Ceratopteris > Ceratopteris richardii. The sequence continues at coordinate 6,559,565 of CM035418.1, forward strand.
AGGTAACTCGGCTATGGCTCTTACTTTCTCTTCATTGGTGGATATGCCATTGTTTGACACTATGTGTCCTAAAATCTTACCTTGCCTGACCATGAAAACACACTTTTCTGGGTTCAGGCAGACTTGATATTCTCTACATTTGTCAAAGATTTGTCTGAGTTCAGGAATATGGGTTTGTCTAATGTTGGAATGAGCACAAAGATCATCAACATAGACTTCTAAATTCTTCCTCAGGAACTCCTTAAATACATGGCACATTAGTCTCTGGAAGGTTGCACGAGCATTGGTAAGCCCAAATGGCATTACACGAAAGGCAAATATACCCCACTCTGTGGCAAAAGCTGTCTTATGCTGATCTTCTGGAGCTATGGCTACTTGATTGTAGCCCGAAAATCCATCGAGGAAGCTGTACACTTCCTTGCCTGCTACTCTTTCTAAGAGATGCTCTGTGATAGGAAGCGGATAGTTATCTCGAATTGTGGCTGCATTAACCTTCTTCAAGTTAATGCATACACGTAATTTACCATTCTTTTTGGGCACCACAACAATGGGGGATACCCATTCAGTGTGCTCAATTTCATAGATAAATCCAGCTTCAACCAGTCTATCTGTCTCCTCTTTGATCTTGGCAGCGTAATTATCATTGTATGTATATGGCTTTTGCTTAGAGGGTTTGGCATCTGAGGTCATGGGGATGGTGTGTGAGCATATGTCAGGGTCCACACCTTTCAAGTCCTTGTAACTCCAAGCGAACACGTCTCTGTATTCTCTTAGCAAGGGTATCAATTCTTGCTCTTCTTCTTCCGTCAGGTCATGTCCTATGTAAGTGCATCTCTCTTCTCCCTCTTCCATGGCTACCACAATTTTGTTTGTGGTTTCTTTGTTATCATAGGCCTCTCCTGATTGTGCCTCTCATTTAGGCATTCTGATCATGACTCTCCTCTCATCTATCTCATACTCCTTAAAATTTTCTGGGACCTCAAACAAAGATTCCTCCTCTTCTTGTGTGACTTCTTTCTTCTTCCTTTTCTTTCCTTCTTCCTTAGGAGTTACATGTGTGGCTAGCCTTACGTCTTTTGTAAGCTCTCCGTGCCTCTGGGGTTGAAATTCTGCTTCATAGAAGTATTCTTCATCTGATGCAAAAGGTGGGTCCATAATGATTGACTCTAGATCGGAGTCACTTGCATCCTCAAATGCATCAGGGCTAGGTTCGCACTCTTCTAACACTGCCTCTCCCATGATTGGCTCTATGGAGAAGACTGAAATGTCATAGCCATCCTCATCACAGTGGGGTGTCCATTGTTCTTCATTGATGGCTACATCCATTGTTGCTAGGATTTCTGCCTAGCCGTGGGGTTCAAATTCTTCGTCAGGAAAGACTACAGGTGCATAGGCTGGGTCTTGAATGGGTCTATGTGTTTCGTTTGCACCTATTTCTCTGGCCTTTTCTCTCTTCTCTTCTTCTACTGCTACTTTGCACATCCATAAGTGTGTGTCTTCATGCATCCATGAGGATCTTGATCCTATGGAATGCACCGATTCCGTATCATCTTTGGATCTATGGATGGGGTTCCATTGGATAGGAGGGACATCTCTATGAGAGTAATCCTTGAGATTGACTTTGGTCGTAACACCTAAGTGCTGCAGGTACAAAGAATTGGTTCCCCAATCCTGTACCACTTGCAATTGTCGCATAAAGGGTCGTCCCAAGATCATTTCATAGGCATGGTTCTTGCTAAAATCACATATAGCAAAGGTATGCTCGAACTCGACACCACAGGTGGTGAGAGTTATTCCTTCTAGCAATCCTAAGGGCCTCTCAATATGACCATCGGCCATCTGCAATTTCATTCTCGTTGGCCTGAGTGCTGGCTTGCCCCAACGCTTCCATAAGAAAGTGGTGGCAATTGCAACTCCTGCACCTGAGTCCAAAATTGCCTTGGTGGTGTACTCCTGGTAGGTAATGGGAAGATAAGTGTTCCCTTCTTCACCTTCACACATATCTCCTATCTTATCCAAGGGTATCTCTGGCACTGTCCTATGTGATCCTACCTGGGAATGAGGTTTCACTATCGCTGGTACTTGTTTGGCGACATGTTTCCATAATTCAGGTCTAACCTTGAGTAGCTCTTCTAACTTGAGATTGCACTGCACTTTAGTGTTTTTCACTACCTCCGTGTTCCTAGGTAAGACTGAGTCCTCATTTCGTACCATGACCGTGGGTGCTCTCATACAAGTAGACTTAGCTTCCCATGGGCCTGTGAAGTGGGGTAATTCTTGTAGAGAGTTAGACTCAAAGTCTAGTCTTTCCTAAGAGTGGGTGCTCTCCTGCTCCTCATAAATGGATGGGATATCTTGTGGGAATTGGTCGCGTGCATCATCCACAAGTTCAATAGGAGGAGGGACTTCACTCTCTTTAGCCCATTTGTCTTCTTGAATCTCGCGTAGGAATTCTGGTGTGAACCGATTCATAGAAGATGATGTGTCTGGCTCCGTAGAGTTAGGCACATAGGCTTCAGGCACATAGGCTTCCTGAGCAGGAATGCTTACTCTTTCACTTGCCTTGTCCTTGTGTTGAGAGGCGGGTTCCTTTTCTGATTGTGCAATCAGCTTCTCTATTCTTTCTAACAGTCCATCAAAGTGCAACTGTGTCTTCGCTGAACTAGAGATGTTAAATAGGCGACTGGCTTCAAACATGGTCTGAGCCAATTCCACCATCTTAGCACAGATTTTGGTTCGTTCTAGCTCTAGTTCTGCTCTTGGGTAACACTTTTCATGATCAGTTACGTTTGGCCCTTCTTGGATTCTGGCCTGATATGCTTTAAGCATCATATTAAGGTCTTCGGGAGTGGGATCTGCTAGGACTGATCCTACTCTAGGGGGTGGTGGAAGTAGGTGAGGCGGGTTGGAAGGTGGCGGGTCAGATGGAGTTGGGAATGGTGGAGGTGGGGTAGTGTGAGAGGGAGTTTGAGATGTGAGTTCAGTTATCCTGGCCTTTGTTTCTCTGAGGCTTTCCTCGAGTTCACTCATCTTTTTTGCCCATTGTCTTTTCATTCTTTCACGACTATCCTTCCAAGCTCTAGTCCTTTTCTTTGTCATGCTCTCTGTTTCACTAACATCTGGGCTCTTTTCCTGGCCTACCCCTTGATTTTGCTGCAATGCTTGAGCTCTAGTGATCACTTGCACTGGTGTAGTGGACATCACACTTCCTGTGGAGTCTACAACTAACCCAATAACATTAATGGGAGTTATTTTTGGCATATTGCTGGGATTCTTTGGACAATCTCGTAAGAGATGCTGCTTTCCACATTCCTGGCAATAGCCCTGGATCATCACTGATTGGGGTTGTGGAGGTGGAGGCAAGGGACAATCACGAATGAGATGATCTCCCTGACATATGTAGCATGGTCCTTTAGGGAATGGGGGTCTTACTTGCCTAGGTTGAGGCCTAGGGTTGGGGTTTGCATACATGACGTTTGTGTAATCTGACTCCCAACTAGGTTCATTTGGCTCTTCACTATAGTAAGACTCACCATATTCAGGAGACTGCATGTAGTAGGTCTGGGGGCTATCAACATGTGTAGAATCGAAACTATGGTCACTCGGGTCACTTTCAGAAAGCAAGTGGGTTACCGGGACTATAGCTCTATTCAAATTTTCTTCTGCCGCTACATGGCATGCACAATGGACTCAGACCCTAAACTAAGGATTATTAGTATTCAAAGAAGGATTGTTGATTCTACTTAAGTCATACAAAAATTTGTCAAAAACTTCATGGAGAGTTAAGACTCCAGAATCAATCAGCTCTTCAAAACTTTTTGCATCCAAATTGGACTATAATGTCGAAGTCCAAGTGGTAGTTTGTACAATAGCTTCCATAAAATCATCTTTAAACTTTTTCAAACATTCGAGCATTGTTGCCTTTCCTTCTTCATGATATGTTTGCAATTTCCGAAATGCGGCATTTTGTTGTTGTAATTCAATATCTACTAACTTTTTTTGCAACTCATCCTTATTCTATAGCAAAGAAGAAATTTATGTTTCCTTATCTACAAGCATTTATACATTATCTGTTGTGGTGTGATTAGCTTCCTGCAATTGAACCTCAAACTCTTTGACTCCATCCATTTTAGCCATCGCCACTTGGAGACTCGCGAGACTACCTGATCATTAGCAAAATTTCTTTTTGTCAGTAATGTAGCTGCTTGATTTTGAATATCATCTTTATTCTTTCGGACTTCTTGAAGTTCTTCTTTAACTGCAACTAATCGTTCAACAATTTGAGCATGATCTTCAGTTAGGTCCTCAACCTGTACTTCCAAAGTAGCAATCTGATCCTTGAAAAATTGTAGTTCCTCAAGAGAGCAAGTGGCTCTACCTGCCAGAGCATCTTCTAATTCTGCATTTTGTTGCTTTAATAGCAACACTTCACCTTGTAATTGCTCGAACTGAGAATGCACTAATAAATGATTATTTTCCTCCTCCTCCATTTGCAATGAACACATGGCTAATAATCTAGCCACATTCGCCATGGTGTTGGCTTGAATTTGGTAGTCGTTAAAGAACCATAGATAAATAGTATTTGAGCAAGTAATAGCTGGCATCTAGACTTTACCTGCTTTATTATGCCATGGATCTAGATTTTTCTGATTGAAGGCCAAAAATATCTAAAAATGTGTTATTGGTTGCATTATGCTTGGTAGATAGAGTAACTTGATGTGTCTTATGTTTTGACTAGAAAGTCAAAGATTGTTTGTGGTTTATGTTTTGATTAGAGAAGAAAAGAGGACATCGAACACCTCTTCTTTTCTTGATTGAAGTAAAATAGGGTGCCCCTTCATGTAAAAATTTCTCGAAATCATGAGATCATTATACTATATGCAACTCAAAAAAGAAAGTTTCCAATTTGAGACCACACATACAAATGACCTTGGTGAATGAGGAACCTATAAAAAAAGTAGAACAATGGTGTTCTCCTACAACATGAATAGTCCACTTGGAAAAGATTCCTAGCTTGGAAGTACAAAACTGAGGAAGAAGGACTAAAGATGAAGAAGTTAGGCGCCACCAAGAAAACCCTATTGGTGAAGAGAATATAGTTCCAAAAGATGAAGACAAGAAAATTACTCTTGCAACAATTCATCAAGTATATCAGATAGCTAGAAGGGAGTTGGAAGAGTAGTTCAAGCAACAAGTGAACCTAAAGAATTGGACATGAGGAGATGGATAAAATTGGTGCACAAAGAAGTAAGTATGAATGACTTGCTAAGATTTAATGCAAACTTCCATTATGAGATTCTTCAAATTTTAGGCGATTTCTCAACATTGTCTATGGTAGCTATAATAGAAGTAATGCAAGAAGAGAAAGGGGATAGAGAAGGTCCACTAAAAAAATTATAAAGCCACACATTGACCATGAGAATCCATGGCACATATTCTCAAGAATGATATTTGATAGAGGATTTGGCATAAATACAATGCACAAGCATACTATGGAGTAGTTGGGATTATTTCCAACTAGGTTTACGGACAAGGTACTCTTTGGTTGGCATTTACATTTTTTACATGATTGCATGTGAACTTGCTTTTGCTTCGTGTTTGCACATTTGCACATGAAAGGGACCCTATAATATTTGTATAAGAACCTAGATGTTGTTGTTTGACATGTCACACTCATCCATATGCTTGTGGATGGATCCATAGACCTATAGCTAGATAGGCCAATTTTTTCAATCTAATTTTTTCTTGCATATCATAAACACAATAAATTATCCATTTGGAAAATCTAATGTTCAAGTTCCAATCATGTGTTTTATTATCACTATTGCTTAATGGTGCAACATCTGATTGTCCATGTCAAAATTTTATTCTCAATTGAGAAAAGTTGATTTTCAAATGGGGGAATGTTATCACTTATGAAATTATTGGATTTTATTTATGCTATTTTCTACATAACATTCAATCTTTATATGTTAAAACATGTGTTATTGGATGCATTATAGTTGGTAGATAGAGTAATTTAATGTGGCTTATACTCTTATTAGAAAGTCAAGGATTGTGTTTAATGTTTTGATTAGAATGTAATGTTGTTTATGTTTTGATTAGAGAAGAAGGAACGAAACTGGCCACCTCTTCTTCTCTTGTTTGAGTAAGTGCCCTTTACAAGAGGGTGTCCGTCCCTATTAAAATTGCATAGAATTTGAGATTATTAAACTATATGCCACTCGAAAAAAAAGATTCTAGTTTGAGATCACACATCCAAATGATATTAGTGAATGAGGAACCTAATAAAGAGGTAGAACAATTTTTTTTCGTGCAACTCAAATGGTCCAGTTGGAAAAGATTCCTAGCTTGGCAATACAAACCGAGAAACAAGGATTCCAGAGAAAGAAGCTAGGCTATGTTGAGGACATGAGTTCATCTACATTATTTCCTTTTGTCTCCATATGAGTGCATCTCCATTTTGTATCTAGCAGACACTCAATTTCATATTATTATAGTTGTATCTGATTGTGTTTGGGTATCTTTCCATTTGCTTCTACCCTTATATTCATTCTCCTTCAAGGGGAATTATCCCACATTTGTTGTACTTTGGGGAGCCTCCCCCAACTCTATATAAAGAGGGCCTCTCCCCCACTTTGTACTTGGTTAGAAGCTTGGAAAGCCTACTACTTGCTCTTGTAAACTCATTTCTAATCCACCTAATTTTACCCATTTCTTGATCTACTCACTTTGAGTCTCTCACACTATTTCATTTTGTGAGTACACTCTCTTTTCATGTCACTTCCACACGTGCATGTCTACATAGTATCAAATGATTAGACAAAGATCTTGGTGACTCTTCTATTGATGGTACTTTTGGTGTGGTGGTGGTGATGTTGTTGGCAACATTATTTTGGTGATGAATTTGTTTCATCATCTACCCCATGCTTTAAGAGAGTTTTGAATGCTAGTTGCCCGCCCACCTACCCTTTCAAGGAGAACTACGTAACAATGCCCTCATGATAGAAAATAGAGCTTCGATTGCCAAACACAATACTCCACATGATACCTAAAGAATACATAGAAACCACACAATACACAGAGAACAAAGACACATATTTCCTAGTTCTCACAAATGCAGTCAAACCTTGAGTCCGTGGTTGACTAGGCCACTATATGTTTTATTACATAGCATATAAAAAAGTTTCCAACAACCATTTGGCCTTTGACATGGTCACTGACAATAATAATATCCCACTAAAGGCCAATATGGCCAAAGTGACTAGGAGAGAAAAAATAAACAATGATAAAGAATACATGAGTTGAAGTATACAAGCTATACAAAGAATACTTGAGTGTAAGTATACAAGCTATATCTCCCACTTGATGGGCATGTTACAATGTACAAGTAACTATGCAAGATTAGGAATCAAGTAACCTCCATCAAGTGACAACAATATTGAAAACTATCATGTGGTAGAGCTTTAGTCAAAGCATCTATAACATTATCTCAGGTATGAAACTTTTCAAGAATAATGTGTTGAGTGGCTAAGCAATCTCTAATGAAGCAATACCTCACCTCAATGTTATTGGTCTTTGCACGAAAGACTAGATTCTCAGCCAAAGTTATGACACTTTGATTATCACTAAGCAAACGAGGTACACGCTGAGGTAGACCCATATCAAAAGCAAGATGAGAAAGCCACTATGCTTCCTTACATGCCTCACTTGTTGCAACATACTTTGGTTCTATAGTGGAAACAATTGTGCATTTGTGAAGATGAGATGTCCAAGAGATAGCCCCTCCATGAAAAATGAACCTTGATTTTGGCTTTTGATTGTCTACACAACTAGCATAATCATTATCTGTGTAACCGATAATGGATACCTTTACTATACCCAAGCATGGACACTTTTTGTTAGTTCCATCCACATATCTCAAAATCATCTTGGCCGCTTCCCAATGCTTCTTGCTAAGATTACACATATATCTACTCACAACTCCCACTACAAATGCAATGTTTGGTCTCATAGCTACCATAGCATACATAAAACTACCAACAATAGATTGATAAGGAGTTTTGGCCATGAATTCCTTTTCCTCATTTGATTTGGGGCAGTCATCCTTGCTCAATTTCACATATGTAGATAAAGGTGTACTCAATGACTTGCCACCCTACATATTGAACCTATGAAGTACTTTGGATCTGTACTCACTTTGAGACAAGTAGATGCAACTTTTACTCCTATCATGAGTAATGTGCATGCAAGGAATATGTTTGGTATCCCTCAAATCCTTGATGTCAAATGTATCACTCAACTTCTTTTTTATCAATGACAAGTCATCAAAGGACTTCTTAGCAATCAACATATCATCGACATAAAGAATCAAGCATATCTAGCTGCCATCTCAACGTCTCTTTGTGTAGAGACAATGATCCTCATTACTTCAAGAATAGCTTTGAGATTGCATAAAAGCATCAAACTTTTGGTACCATTGTCTAGGGGACCGTTTAAGTCCATATATGTTCTTCTTTAGCTTACAAACTAGAATTTCTTTGCCAAGAACTATATAACCCTCTAGTTGTTCCATATAGATCCCATCCATAAGATATCCATGCAATAAAGTAGTTTTCACATCCATTTGGACTAGCTCTAAGTCCTTCATTGCAACAAATCCAAGAAACATGCACAATGTAGTCATCTTTACTACTAGAGAGAAGATTTTCTCAAAATCAACACCATGTCGTAACTTAGAACCTTTTGCAACAATTTGTGCTTTATATTTTGGAGAAGCACTATGTGATGTGAGTTTTAGCTTATATACCCATTTACGTGGTAAATCTTTCCTCCCCTTTAGCAAAGGTACTACATCCCAAGTACCATTCTTGTGAATAGAATCCAATTCACTCTTCATGACATGCTACCACTTGACACGATCCTCTATTTGCATAGCCTCTTTGTAGCAAGAAGGCTCACCAACATTTGTTGGCATAAAAAAAAATCCGAACCTGAAACATATCTATTAAGTGGATGCAAGACACGTGAGTGTTGGAGTTTGAGGTCTGTAGAAGCACACAAACAACACAGAGGAAGAAGAAGAAGCTTGGAGCACAACACAATACTGAATGAATTACCAAGTGAATCTAGAAAGATAAGTGACCCATTAGGGTTATAGGCTTATATACAAGCCGAGGGAAAAAATCTCCTAAAGTAGGAAAAAAGTGCCTTGGCAGTCCTAAGTGTGTTCACTCACATCACTACCAAAATATATGAAAAAAATCCCCCATGAGAGTGATGTAGTGAACAAGGAGTTGGCACTCATGTATAAGGAACTGCCAAGCTATGTGGAAAGACATTAGTCCACAAAAGGAAGTAAGCCGAGAGCTTTGCGAAAAGCTTCAAACTTGTTCCTAGGTAGAGCCTTTGTGAAAAGGTCTACAACATTATCTTGTGTGCGAACATGTGCCAAACTGATCTTCCCAGTAAGGAACACCTCCCTAACATAATGATAGTGCACCTCAATGTGCTTAGTGTGAGCATGGAACAAAGGTTTCTTTGCAATTGCCAATGCACTCTAATTATTAGTGAAGATGGTGGTGGCAGAAGATTGACCGATACCCAAAACAGTCAAAAGGCATCTGAGCCACACACACACACTCAATAGTCATTGAGAAATCTTCCCTTTACTCAACTTCACAACTAGAAATGACCACAATAGGATGCTTCTTTCTCAACCAAGATATGCATGAGGCAAAAATCGCCCATGGACACATGAGTTTCATAAAAAACAACCCATTCAGAGTAAGAAAAAGAATGTAAATTTGGCAGTAGTGATCCCCTATTGGGATAAAACAATTCAAGTACTTGGATACCACTCAATTAGCAAAAGATGCACATAAATATAATAAAGTAAGTCTATGATCTAAGGGTCGAGTCGGCTGAGATAGATCTAAAATCGGACAATGTTATTCACCCGTATGTATGACCAAAGATCGGGAGACTAGACTTACATAACAACTCATGCGTTCTTGTAAACAAGTGGTCCACTTATCTCAGTGGTTAAGTCTCAAGCTTCAGAGGAGGTCTTGGGTTCAACCTCCATGGGCTACAGGGGGAGAGTATTTTGTCCAAACATCTCTAGATCCTTCTAGAAGCATCCACTTGAGTTAACTCTAGTTAGCTAGGAAACTTGGCACACATGTAGTTACATGGCTGACACATGGATGGATCCACCTACCCAAGAAGGTAGTCCCTTGGAGAGAGCTATATATAGAGGCATATGGTTGGGAGGAAAGTCATCTCTCTAGCACATGGTGGTCGTAACTCTTGCATTGATAGCAAAGCTCACAATTTTTACCAAAAATGAAGATTTCTCCACACATATATTGCGAGAACCAAGGACCCAAAAATGTGAAAAAGTGTAGAAATCATAGCAATGGTGATTGTCAAACCTTGGCTTGGCGGGTGTTGAACCTATAGCTTGTACAAGAATGGATGATGTTGTATTATATTGTCTACTTATCTATTAAATTATATTTCACAAGCTGTTGTTATGCATCCGCTATGTTCTCTTTAGAGGTTTTTTCTCTACAACAAAAGGTTAGGTGATCTCGGACATAGTACAGAGTAATTATTCTATCATGCAACTTGCAAGTAGCAAAAATTGGTGTTCTCTTTTTGAGATCCGATTGCTTGTGAAGCTCGAACACATAGCAACCTTGTGATAGGATACATAGCAATCTTGTGATAGGATATATCCAAGACCTAGACACATCAAAGAAGGTATGGGAGTGTCTAGAAAGGTTATAATCTACCTCTACCAAGTCTAGAAAGAGTCACCTCATGAATGAGTTAAATGACCTTAGGAAAGTATCTAAGCAAAGCATCAATGACTTTATCCTCAAGATCAAGGAAATATCAAATGAACTTGGTTAAATAGGATGTGTGGTAGATGATGATGATGTCTTGGTAACCCATGCTCTCAATGGCCTTTGAGAGGATTATAAATGGAAAGATTCATCACATCTATCTATGTTAGATAATCTTTTCCATATTTTGAACACCTCACCTCTCTCATGGTGATTGAAGAACTCAACCATGGAGGCATAAAGTCAAAAAGAAAACAAGAACAAGTTTTCTATGTAAGAAAAGGAGGAAGAGAAGCATAACAGAGGAAAATCAAGAGGAAGAGATAGAAGAAACTACAAACAAGGAAAGTAGAGCAATTAAAGGATCCAACAAAACTAAGATGAAGTCCAAATTTTTCAAAGATCTATTTGAGATCTAGGATGTGTGTTTGCCTTATGTGGGGATGGTCACATACATCATCCACATAGACCTCTAAGTTCTTCCTCAAGAATACCTTAAACACATGACACATTAGTCTTTGAAAGGTAGCAGGTGCATTTGTGAGCCCAAAAGGCATGGAAGAGGTAGAGGTAGATGTAGAAGAGGTAGATATTGATCAAGAAAGAATGATAACTCCAATAAATGTTACAATCATGGGAATATAGGGAGTTGTACCAATGATTGCAACCAAAAGAAATGAGAAAACAACAAAAAAGGGCGAGTTAATTATGATTACACATCCCATGCATTATATAATGAACATTTACTTGCCATGAGACATAGTAGTGAGAGTAAAACACTTCATGGAGTATGGTACATAGATATGATTGTGGTAACCACATGTTGGGAAGGCAAGATTTCATTAGCTACAAGCAAAAAGGATTTGTGGACATAGGATACCACATAGAGCATGGGATTGAACAAATGGGAGATGTCTTACTTGAAGGCAACCACAAAGCAAGGAGCTTATCAAAGGTACTACATTGTCCCACCATCACGTAGAACTTAATTCTCAATGGAAAAAATGGTTGAAAGGGGTTATCAAGTTAAATTCATCAACAAAGGGTGTTAACTAGAGGATCCAAGGAATGATCTGAGCTAATATCTAGAAGTAACAAGGAAGGAATTAATGTTTACACTTGATTTAGGTAAATCAATCAATAGCATAGCAATGTTCATCTTCCATAGGGATAAGAAGATTGAATATTTGGATATGTGGCACAAGATATGTGGCCACATCAACATTCAAAGGCTCAAGGATATGGAAAAGAAGTAATTAAATAGATTACCTCCCCACTTTCATTTCAAATATTGCAAGAAATCTGTGAAGCTTGTCAATTAGGAAAATCCACTAGGCAGCCATTCAAGAGGAGTGGCTAGGTATCATGATGTTCTTGATCTTGTGCACACATATATATGGGGTTCAAAAAGGATCCCTCCTGTGCATATAATAAATATTTTTTGAAATTTATAGATGACTATCCAAGGAAGGTATGGCTATATTGTAGGAAACAAAAATCAGATGTGTTGACATGTTTTGGAGCTTCAATCACAAGTCAACAAGGAATCAACATGCTACATCAAAACCCTAAGGTCAAATAGAGGGGAGAATACTTCTCTAATTATCTTTTTGACTTCTTGCAAGACCAAGGGATAAGAAGACAAGTGACTTGCAAGAATACATCCCAAAAAAATGGGTTTCCTAAAAGGAAGAACATGTATATAGCAGAGATAGCTAGGAGTATGTGTAATGAGATGCATTACTTTATTCTATTGGGTATGTTTGGTTGCTATGAATTCTGCAAACACGGATAGATTTCGGGAATGGGGGTTATCAGAATGTTTCCAGTGCATTTCTATTCCCTATTATTATAGAAACTTAACAAACTATGAGAATCATAATATTAAACAAAATGATTTGGACTCGACGATGGTACACAGATTTTGGCATAAAAAACAATTTTTCATTACAATATAGAGATACAATTGTCTACATATACAATAGGCCATAGCTTTGCTATTTGGGTTCTCTCTCTCTCAATTTGGGATTCCAATAGTCATAGGAACATTCATTCCCATTACAAGGTACTTAGTACCTCTGTTGAATTCACTAGAATAATAATCAATTGATTTATAAAATTACATATATTAAGATTATACAAAATATCCATACTAGCAGCTAACACTGGCATGCACAATGGACTGAGACCCTAAACTAAGGATTATTAGTATTCAAAGAAGGATTGTTGATTCTACTTAAGTCATACAAAAATTTGTCAAAAACTTCATGGAGAGTTAAGACTCCAGAATCAATCAGCTCTTCAAAAATTTTTGCATCCAAATTGGACTATAATGTCGAAGTCCAGGTGGTAGTTTGTACAATAGCTTCCATAAAATCATCTTTAAACTTTTTCAAAAATTCGAGCATTGTTGCCTTTCCTTCTTCATGATATGTTTGCAATTTCCAAAATGTGGCATTTTGTTGTTGTAATTCAATATCTACTAACTTTTTTTGCAACTCATCCTTATTCTGTAATGAAGAAGAAATTTATGTTTCCTTATCTGCAAGCATTTATACATTATCTGTTGTGGTGTGATTAGCTTCCTGCAATTGAACCTCAAACTCTTTGACTCCATCCATTTTAGCCATCGCCACTTGGAGACTCTCTATAAGCGAGACTACCTGATCATTAGCAAAAATTTTTTTTGTCAGTAATGTAGCTGCTTGATTTTGAATATCATCTTTATTCTTTCGGACTGCTTGAAGTTCTTCTTTAACTGCAACTAATCATTCAACAATTTGAGCATGATCTTCAGTTAGGTCCTCAACCTGTACTTCCAAAGTAGCAATCTGATCCTTGAAAGATTGTAGTTCCTCAAGAGAGCAAGTGGCTCTACCTGCCAGAGCATCTTCTAATTCTGCATTTTGTTGCTTTAATAGCAACACTTCACCTTGTAATTGCTCTAACTTAGAATGCACTAATAAATGATTATTTTCCTCCTCCTCCATTTGCAATGAACACATGGCTAATAATCTAGCCACATTCGCCATGGTGTTGGCTTGAATTTGGTATTCCTTAAAGAACCATAGATAAATAGTATTTGAACAATTAATAGCTGGCATTTGGACTTTACCTGCTTTATTATGCCATGGATCTAGATTTTTTTGATTGAAGGCCAAAAATATCTAAAAATGTGTTATTGGTTGCATTATGCTTGGTAGATAGAGTAACTTGATGTGTCTTATGTTTTGACTAGAAAGTCAAAGATTGTATGTGGTTTATGTTTTGATTAGAGAGGAATAGAGGACATCGAACACCTCTTCTTTTCTTGATTGAAGTAAAATAGGGTGCCCCTTCATGTAAAAATTTCTCGAAATCATGAGATCATTATACTATATGCAACTCAAAAAAGAAAGTTTCCAATTTGAGACCACACATACAAATGACCTTGGTGAATGAGGAACCTATAAAAAAGGTAGAACAATGGTGTTCTCCTACAACATGAATGGTCCACTTGGAAAAGATTCCTAGCTTGGAAGTACAAAACTGAGGAAGAAGGACTAAAGATGAAGAAGTTAGGCGCCACCAAGAAAACCCTATTGGTGAAGAAAATATAGTTCCAAAAGATGAAGACAAGCAAATTACTCTTGCAACAATTCATCAAATATATCAGATAGCTAGAAGGGAGTTGGAAGAGTAGTTCAAGCAACAAGTGAACCTAAAGAATTGGACATGAGGAGATGGATAAAATTGGTGCACAAAGAAGTAAGTATGAATGAATTGCTAAGATTTAATGCAAACTTCCATTATGAGATTCTTCAAATTTTAGGCGATTTCTCAACATTGTCTATGGTAGCTATAATAGAAGTAATGCAAGAAGAGAAAGGGGATAGAGAAGGTCCACTAACAAAATTATAAAGCCACACACTGACCTGAGAATCAAGGACACATATTCTCAAGAATGATAGTTGATAGAGGATTTGGCATAAATATGATGCACAAGCATACTATGGAGTAGTTGGAATTATTTCCAACTAGGTTTACTGACAAGGTACTCTTTGATTGGCATTTACATTTTTTACATGATTGCATGTGAACTTGCTTTTGCTTCGTTTTTGCACATTTGCACATGAAAGGGATCCTATAATATTTGTATAAGAACCCAGATGTTGTTGTTTGACATGTCACACTCATCCATATGCTTGTGGATGGATCGATAGACCTACAACTAGATAGGCCAATTTTTTCAATTTAATTTTTTCTTGCATATCATAAACACAATAAATTATCCATTTGGAAAATCTAAGGTTCAAGTTCCAATCATGTGTTTTATTATCACTATTGCTTAATGGTGCAACATCTGATTGTCCATGTCCAAATTTTATTCTCAATTGAGAAAAATTGATTTTCAAATGGGGGAATGTTATCACTTATGAAATTATTGGATTTTATTTCTTCTATTTTCTACATAACATTCAATCGTTATATGTTAAAACATGTGTTATTGGATGCATTATCGTTGGTAGATAGAGTAATTTAATGTGGCTTATACTCTTATTAGAAAGTCAAGGATTGTGTGTAGTTTAATTTTTTGATTAGAATGTAATGTTGTTTATGTTTTGATTAGAGAGGAAGGAACGAAACTGGCCACCTCTTCTTCTCTTGTTTGAGTAAGTGCCCTTTACAAGAGGGTGTCCCTCCCTATCAAAATTGCATAGAATTTGAGATTATTAAACTATATGCCACTCAAAAAAAGAGATTCTAGTTCGAGATCACACATCCAAATGATATTAGTGAATGAGGAACCTAATAAAGAGGTAGAACAATTTTTTTTCGTGCAACTCAAATGGTCCAGTTGGAAAAGATTCCTTGCTTGGCAATACAAACCGAGAAACAAGGATTCTAGACAAAGAAGCTAGGCTATGTTGAGGACATGAGTTCCTCTACATTATTTTCTTTTGTCTCCATATGAGTGCATCTCCATTTTGTATCTAGCGGACACTCAATTTCACATTATTATAGTCGTATCTCATTGTGTTTGGGTATCTTTCCATTTGCTTCTACCATTATATTCATTCTCCTTCAAGGGGAATTATCCCACATGTGTTGTATTTTGGAGAGCCTCCCCCAACTCTATATAAAGAGGGCCTCTCCCCCACTTTGTACTTGGTTAGAAGCTTGGAAAGCCTACTAGTTGCTCTTGTAAACTCATTTCTAATCCACCTAATTTTACCCATTTCTTGATCTACTCACTTTGAGTCTCTCACACTATTTCATTTTGTGAGTACACTCTCTTTTCATGTCACTTCCACATGTGCACTCTCTACATAGTATCAAATGATTAGACAAAGATCTTGGTGACTCTTCTATTGATGGTACTTTTGGTGTGGTGGTGGTTATGTTATTGGCAACATTATTTTGGTGATGAATTGGTTTCATCATCTATCCCATGCTTTAAGAGAGTTTTGAATGCTAGTTGCCTGCCCACCCACCCTTTCAAGGAGAACTACGTAACAATGCCCTCATGATAGAAAATAGAGCTTCGATTGCCAAACACAATACTCCACATGATACCTAAAGAATACATAGAAACCACACAATACACAGAGAACAAAAACACATATTTCCTAGTTCTCACAAATGCAGTCAAACCTTGAGTCCGTGGTTGACTAGGCCACTATATGTTTTATTACATAGCATATAAAAAAGTTTCCAACAACCATTTGGCCTTTCACATGGTCACTAACAATAATAATATCCCACTAAAGGCCAATATGGCCAAAGTGACTAGGAGAGAAAAAATAAAGAATGATAAAGAATACATGAGTTGAAGTATACAAGCTATACAAAGAATACTTGAGTGTAAGTATACAAGCTATATCTCCCACTTGATGGGCATGTTACAGTGTACAAGTAACTATGCAAGATTAGGAATCAAGTAACCTCCATCATGTGACAACAATATTGAAAACTATCATGTGGTAGAGCTTTAGTCAAAGCATCTATAACATTATCTCAAGTATGAAACTTCTCAAGAATAATGTGTTGAGTGGCTAAGCAATCTCTAATGAAGCAATACCTCACCTCAATGTTATTGGTCTTTGCATGAAAGACTAGATTCTCAGCCAAAGTTATGGCACTTTGATTATCACTAAGCAAACGAGGTACATGCTGAGGTAGACCCGTATCAAAAGCAAGATGAGAAAGCCACTATGCTTCCTTACATGCCTCACTTGTTGCAACATACTTTGGTTCTATAGTGGAAACAACTGTGCATTTGTGAAGATGAGATGTCCAAGAGATAGCCCCTCCATGAAAAATGAACCTTGATGTTGACTTTTGATTGTCTACACAACTAGCATAATCATTATCGTAACCGATAATGGATACCTTTACTATACCCAAGCATGGACACTTTTTGTTAGTTCCACCCATATATCTCAAAGTCATCTTGGCCGCTTCCCAATGCTTCTTGCTAAGATTACACATATATCTACTCACAACTCCCACTACAAATGCAATGTTTGGTCTCATAGCTACCATAACATACATAAAACTACCAACAATAGATTGATAAGGAGTTTTGGCCATGAATTCCTTTTCCTCATTTGATTTGGGGCAGTCATCCTTGCTCAATTTCACATATGTAGATAAAGGTGTACTCAATGCCTTGCCACCCTACATATTGAACCTATGAAGTACTTTGGATCTGTGCTCACTTTGAGACAAGTAGATGCATCTTTTACTCCTATCATGAGTAATGTGCATGCAAGGAATATGTTTGGTATCCCTCAAATCCTTTATGTCAAATGTATCACTCAACTTCTTTTTTATCAATGACAAGTCATCAAAGGACTTCCTAGCAATCAACATATCATTGACATAAAGAATCAAGCATATCTAGCTGCCATCTCAACATCTCTTTGTGTAGAGACAATGATCCTCATTACTTCAAGAATAGCTTTGAGATTGCATAAAAGCATCAAACTTTTGGTACCATTGTCTAGGGGACTGTTTAAGTCCATATAAGTTCTTCTTTAGCTTACAAACTAGACTTTCTTTGCCAAGAACTATAACCCTCTAGTTGTTCCATATAGATCCCATCCATAAGATATCCATGCAATAAAGTAGTTTTCACATCCATTTGGACTAGCTCTAAGTCCTTGATTGCAACAAATCCAAGCAACATGCACAATGTAGTCATCTTTACTACTAGAGAGAAGATTATCTCATAATCAACACCATGTTGTTACTTAAAACCTTTTGCAACAATTTGTGCTTTATATTTTGGAGAAGCACTATGTGATGTGAATTTTAGCTTATATACCCATTTACGTGGTTAATCTTTCCTCCCCTTTAGCAAAGGTACTACATCCCAAGTACCATTCTTGTGAATAGAATCCAATTCACTCTTCATGACATGCTACCACTTGACATGATCCTCTATTTGCATAGCCTCTTTGTAGCAAGAAGGCTCACCAACATTTGTTGGCATAAAAAAAATCCGAACCTGAAACATATGTATTAAGTGGATGCAAGACACGTGAATGTTGGAGTTTGAGGTCTTTAGAAGCACACAAACAACACAAGGAGGAAGAAGAAGAAGCTTGGAGCACAGTGTATAATGCCATATACATCTCAATAAAATGGAGTTGCTAAAAGGAAGAACATCATGTCACTCATGGACATGGCGAGATGTATGGTCAAGAGTTAGGCTTTACCACATAGTTTCTAGCTTGAGGCTATTATGTGTGCAACATATGTACTTAATAGGTGTCCCACTAAAGCATTGTAGTCTATCACTCCATATGAGGCTTGACATGGTTTCAAGCTAGCTTTTGGTTACCTGTGTGTCTTTAGTTGTCTTGCATATGCATTAGTGCCTGAACAACAACACAGTAAATTGGATGATAAAACAGTGAAATGTATTTTTGTTGGGTATAGTTCTAAAAGCAAAGGATATTGTCTATATCATCATCAGACTAAATGCCTTTTGGTTAGCCGTGATGTTGTTTTTGTGGAAGATGCTATTCAGCCATTACTTTCATGTACTAAGGAGACATCATTTGGCTCCAAAGATGTGTATGAAACTTTTCTCCCTCTGCTTATAGGTGGATAGTCTAGTGTTGGTCCAAATGAGGCGATTTCTTAGCCTTTACACATTTCACATGATGATATAGATCATTCCATTTTTGATGTAGATTTACATGATGCACTTATTGATGAGAGAACTGATATAAAGGAGGTCAAAACTGTGCCTAAATGGCTAGTGTAGACTTTGTGAGTTAGCAATATACCTTCATTGATTGTACCTTTGAGATACTTAAGTACTCTCTTAGATGCATCCATGTGTGGTCTTCTTGGAGAGTGCATGAATTGGCTTAGCACTCCCACACTATATGAGATGTTTGCCCTTGTATAAGTAGCATATATCAAGCTACCTACCAAGCTTTGATATTCTTTGATGTCTTCAATTTTCTCACCTTCATAAACACTAAGTTTATGATTCATTTCCAAAGGTTTACCTGCAATTTTTGTGTTCTCCATTTTGAACTTGAGAAGTAGATCTTGAATGTATCTCCTCCGAGTCAAATACATTCCTTCATCTGTGTATATGACATGCATACCTAGGAAATATGTGAGCTCACCTAAGTCACTGATTTTGAACTCCTCTTGCATGTGTCTCTTGATCCTTTGAATGCCATTCAAATCATCACATGTCACAATAACATCATCTACATATACACATAAATAGATAACCTCATTGTGATCCCTTTTGAAGAATAGAGAAGGATTTGAGCTACTAGCTTTGAACCCTTGATCTTGAAGATATGTAACCAACCTATAATTCCAAGCTCTTGGAGGTTGTTTTTATCCATACAATGCTTTCCTAAGTTTGCAAACATAAGATGGATGATTAGGGTTTTCAAAACCTGGTGGTTGTGACATGTATACCTCTTCACTTATCCAACCATTCAAGAATGCATTTTTCACATCAAGTTGGAGGAGTCTCCAATTCCTTGCAGCAACTATACTTATCAATGTTCTGATTGTATTCATCTTTGCAACTGGTGAGAATGTTTCCTCATAGACTATACCATGAGTTTGAGAGCATCCTTCGGCAACTAATCTTGCTTTGTACCTGCAAAGTGATCCATCTCAATCTCTTTTAACTTTATATACCATTTGCAACCAATTACCTTTTGATTCAGTGACATTGGAACCAAATCCCAAGCGTCCATCTCCTTCAATGCATCTGTTTCTTTTTCATGGACTTTTCCCAATTAAGGTTTCCCTTTTCCTCTCCATAGGTTTATGGTTCTTCTAAAATTGAATCTTTTGCCAAGTAGATTGAATGCTTTGTAACAAATGTGGAATCATATCCATACCTTTCTGGTTGTTTCTTCTCTCTTGCTGATCTTCTAGGAGCTTGTTTGGAGCATTCTACAACCTCTTGCATCTTTGCTTTGCCTCTTGACTTCCATAGCTTCTAATCCTTTTCCTTTTCATCTTGTTCATCATCTATATCACTTCTTGGATCTTGGACCTGTGTATCATGTTTGCTTCCTAATTGATGAGAATCAGAATCAAGATCATATGGTAGAGTTACCTTTTTTTTTCTTCATCATACCAAGACCTATGTTTTTCAAACACAACATCTCTACTTATAGTGAATTGCTTGGTTGAAGGATTATAGAACCTGTAACCCATCTGAGTTGAATCATATCCAATAAACACTACCTTTGTTGCCCTTTCATCTAGCTTACCTCTTATTTGTGATGGCACATGAACATAAGCTAAACAACCAAAAACCTTGCAATGTCCAAGACTAGGTTTTCTTCCATGCCATGCTTCATCATACCTTGAAGTGATTTGGATGGTAGTCTATTGACAAGGTACACAACGGTTGAAATAGCTTCTGCCCATAGATAATGTGGCAACTTCTTCTCTTCAAGCATTGTTCTAGCTGATCCAACCAATGTCTTGTTTCTCCTCTCGGTGATTCCATTCAATTGAGGAGAGTACCTGGTAGTCACTTCCCTTTTGATACCTTTATCCTGCAAGAACTCATCAAAATCTTTGGAGAAGTATTCTCCCCCTCCATGAGATTTGAGCTTCTTGAGTGATCTACCTGTATGATTCTCCACATGTTCTAGATAATTTTTGAAGCAATCAAACACTTCATTCTTAATCTTGATAAAGTATAGAATAGTCCATCTACTATGGTCATCAATAAATGAGAGATAATACCTTGATCCTACCAATGAAGGTTCTTGACTTCGTCCCCATACATCTGTATGTACTAAGTCCAATAAGTTGTTGTGGATGTAGCCTTTGTAGTTGAATGGTTGTGCTTGTGCCTTCCCAATTTGACATGCATCACACCTGTTGATCATGTGTTGCTTTGATATGTTCGACAGTCCTAGAACACTTTGATCCCTGCATATATCCTTCAAGGTTCTTTCATTCACATGAGCAAGTCTCTTATGCCACACTTCAAGCTCACTTAGGGTTTGAGACCCAAATTGGAATAGAGCTATGCTCTTGGTTTCTCCTACTTCAAAAGTAAAGAGCCTACCATGCTTCTCACCTCTGGCTATCTTCTTGAAGCCTTGACATGGATCTTCCACAAAAGCTCCATGTTGCGTGAACCTAACTTGCAAGCCTTTTTCAACTATTTGGCCTGCACTTATTAGGTTTCTAGTGATAGTGGATACATAGAGAACTTTACTTAGAATGTTTATCCTACCATTGGAAGCTTTGACACTACCAATCTTCTCCACATTGTGCTTTGTGTCATCCCCTATTTGTACTTCATGTCTATGCTTTGGACTTTCCAAATTAGATAGAAGAGCAATGTTGCCTGCAACATGATTTGAACATCCTGAATCTATGTAGAACAATGATCATCTTCTTTACCTTCTTTGTGGGTTAGATTCATAAGAATCGATGAGTCTTCATGTGGTTGATCTTCTGAATAATCATTGAAGTCCCTTCTATTATAGCCTCTATTGTTACTATTGAAGTTGTGTCCACCTCTGCCTCTATTGTTGCCATATCGACCTTTTCCACTTCCTTTTTGGGTCTTCCCATTGAACTAGAAATTTTGAGTGATGTGGTTGGTCTTATTGCAGATAGCACAAGGTTGAACATTCTAACCTTTGAGTTTGTCATGCTTTGGTCCTTTCTTCTTCCCTTTCCACTTGCTCTTGCTTGCGAAGTGGGCTTGGGAAGTCTCCTCTTCATCTTCTCCCTTCTTCTTGCCTTTCTGCTTCTTATCCTTCTTATCTACATATAGAGCACTATTTGAATTACCATGATAGGAGTTACATTCCTTTATGCTATTATTGGCCTCTTGATGGAAGAGTTGTCCAAGAGAGATGTTGAAGTCTGGAGTTTGCGAATCCATGATGAGATCGTAAGCCGTGGTGAAGGATTGCCATTGCTTATCACTTCGAATCCCATTGAGAATCTTCCTCATGATAGCTTCTTCTTCAGTCAACTCTCCAATGGATGCTAACTGATCCGCAACCTCCTTGACCTTGGTAACAAAATTCATGATGGTTTTTTTAGGTGTGTTCTTCATTTGGTTGAACTCATTCCAAAGATGATTCTTTCTTGCTTTGGTACTAGCAGAAAAGAAAGTCTTGAGGGCATCCCAAGTCTCTTGAGATGTCTTGCATCCTCTAATATGTGGTAATAGAAAGTGAGAGAGAGATCATAGTATGTAAGACCTTGCTTGAGCATCCCTTGCACACCAAAGTGTGAGCTTATCTATCTCCTCTTGTGTAGGTCCTCCTTTGGATCTTGGAATAGGCATAGCTTCATCACTTGCTACAATCCCATAAAGATTTCTACCTTGCAAATAGGCCTCCATTCTGATTTTCCAAGCCATGTAGTTGTGTTGATCAAGATTCACGATCATTGAGGGAAAGTCGTCACCCATCTTGATCTAGCTCTGATACCACTGAAAGAACTTGGAGAAGCTTGTAGGAGGTAGAAAAGTGAGTTTCGAAGCGATGAAGTTTGGTCCAACCAACCGGCACAAGACTAGCCCTTAAGCTTATGAAGAATCAAATAGATCTTATAAGCATGGGATAATTGCAAAGAAATGCATTATGTACTTTGGAGCATCAAGGAGAAGGAGTTGATACAAAACAGATAGGTTCACATATTGACTAGCTTAGAAAACTTACTATCTATGTAAGAGACTATGAACTTCAAATGCTCATAACGACCAACGTGATTACAATTATAAAAAATCCTTTTATGGGAGTGATACACATAGGGTTGAGTGTATATAATGTGCAAGATTATAAGGAATAAGCAAAATATGCTATAGGAATGAATCAGACACTCAACGGTGGTACCTCCTATTATTCAGGAATACGTAGAGATTGACCCTGAGACAGAAAAACTAAGATTTCTCCCGATCTACAAAACAAAATGCTATGAAAATTTATAGGCATAAACTAGAAACTAATATCTTTTCAATGAGCCATCTATCACCTAGTTTAGAGCTCTGTAGAGAGAGCAGCAACCTTTGCATGATTACTATTGGCGAAGAAGATGATGCAGAGAAATGAAGGAGCAAGACAATGATGGTCACAAGTGTATGTATATTGCTTCCATGTATTGTACAAGATTTCAAGTCTTTATATAGACTTTAGAAGTGTTCCATGAGTTCTACAAGTGGGTTTTGAATTCAAATGAAGGTGGGAAATTTTGTTGGAGGGAATCAATTCACTTTCCTACAATCTAGGAAAAGTGAAAATTTAGTTTGATCTACTTTTAAGTGATTGATTGATTGATTGAATGCAACTCAAGCACCATAAATTTATGGAATTTGGGCTCTATCTTTCTTATTTTACATGTGTAAAGCTCAAGGCTTTTACAATGGTAAAATATTCATGAAAAAATATTTTCAAAAAATACAATAAGTGAGCATAAAGAAAAGAACTCTCCAAGCGATATTCTTTTCGACATGATAGCCTTTGATGTAGATCAAATCCACCTCAAGCACAGTGCATGCTTGCATAAGAAGCATATTTTTGATTTTAAGGCTGATTTGTATGCCTCATTTGAGATGTCAAATTTGGGGCATTTGCATCATTATTTGGGAATTCAATTTATGCAAGTTGATGGAAGAATAGATTTGTGTCAAACAAAATATATTGACACATTATTGCAACATTTAGGCCTTGAAGAATGCAAAAATATTTCCACTCCTATGGAGACAGGTTTATGATTGAGTCTTCACGATGCTGGGGATGTATTTGATGCTCTTCTCTATCAATGCGCTATTGGATGCTTGATTACGTATGCATTACTCAGCCAGATATTCAGTTTGCTCTCTCACAAATGTGCAGGTTTATGCATTTCCCATGTGTAAAGCATTGGTAGGTGGTTAAATGCATCTTTTGCTACTTGAGTGGTACCGGAATGCTTGGATTGTTTCATGCTAAGGGGGGATCACTATTGCCAGATTTACATGCTTTTTCTAAATCTAACTAGGCTGGTTGTTATGACACTCCTATGTCCATCAATGGTTTTTGCTTCATGCTTGGTAGCTCATGCATATCTTGGTTGAGCAAGAAGCAGCCTACTGTGGTCACTTCTAGTTGTGAGGCTAAGTATAGGGCAACTTTCACAATGACTGTTGAATGTGTGTGGCTGAGGTGCCTTATGGTTGATTTGGGTGTTGGTCGGTTTTCTACCACCACCATCTTCATCAATAGTCAGAGCACATTGATAGTTGCGAGGAACCCTGTGTTCCATGCTTGCATTAATCACATTGAGGTGCACAATCATTATGTCAGGGAGAGGTTCTCTGCTGGAGAGATCAGTTTGGCATATGTGCCCACACAAGAGAACATTGTAGATCTTTTCACAAAGGCTCTGCCTAGGGAGAAGTTTGAAGCTTTCCACAAAGCTTTGGGATTACTTCTTTCTATGGATTGGTTCCACATAGCTTGGTACATCCTTATACATGAGTGCCAGCTCCTTGTTCACCACATCACTCCCAGGGGGGATTTGTTTATATATTTAGGTAGTGGTGTGTGTCAACACACTAGGACCGTTGGGACACTTTTTTCTTGCGTTAGGAGGTTTTTTTCCCCCAGATTGTATATATGCCTATAACCCTAATGGGTCACTTATCTTTGTACATTCTCTTGGTAATACATTCAATATTGTGTGTTGTGCTCCAAGATTTGTCTTCTTCTTCCTTATGCTGCGTGCTTTTGCAGACCTCAAACTCCAACACTAGGTGCAAGAGCTTACATTGCCTCCAAATATGTGAGATTTGGAACTCACAAGTTCTAAATCTGAGTACGATGCTCTTGACCATATTGCCTCTTGAGTTGCGATGGTCAAAACTCTATACTCTGCTTGAGTTGAGGATAAAGCAACTATTGGCTGCTTCTTGGAACTCCATGACACTAGCTTTGAACCTGCAAATGCTAATTAACTAGAGGTACTTCTTCTATCATCCTTAGCTCATGCCCAATCTACAGCTGAATATATCTTGAGATCCAAATTGGATGAGTAAGGATAAAATATACCTTCATTGAGTTTTCTCTTGAGGCACTTGATTACTCTCTTAGCTGTATGCATATATGGTTTTCTTGGAGAGTGCATGAATTGGCTTAGCACTCCTACACTATATGAGATCTCTACCCTTGTATGACTAGGATAGATCAAGTCTCCTACCAAGCTTTGATACTCTTTAATGTCTTCAATTTTCTCACCTTCATAAATAGTGAGTTTATGAGTCATATCCAAAGGTGTACCTATATGTTTATTGTTCTCCATTTTGAACTTTAGAAGTAGATCTTGGATGTATCTCGTTTGAGTCAAATAAATTCCTTCATCTATGTATATGACATGCATACCTAAGAATAATGTGAGCTGACCTAAATCATTGATTTTGAACTCCTCTTGCTTATGCCTCTTGATCCTTTGTATGCCATTCAAGTCATCACCTATAACAATTATGTCATCTACATATGCAAACAAATAGATAACTTCAGTGTTATCCTTCTTGATGAACAAAGAAGGGTCTCGATTGCATGACTTGAAACCTTTGTCTTGAAGATGGGTTACCAATCCGAAATTCCAAGCTCTAGGAGCTTGTTTCTATACATAAAATGTATTTTTAAGTCTGGAGATATAAGATGTGCAATTAGGGTTTTCAAATCGAGGAGTTTGTGACATGTATACCTCTTCACTAATCCAACCATTGAGAAACATATTCTCCACATATGAAATTCCAATCTATAGGAGATTGTTTCCATATATGCAATGCCTTTTTAAGCCTGCATACATAAGATGTGCAATTAGGGTTTTCAAATCTAGCAGGTTGCACCATGTATACCTCTTCACTAATCCAACCATCAAGAAACATATTCTTCACATCTAGTTGAACTAGTCTCCAATTTCTTGCAATATCTACACTTACCAATGCCCTCATCGTAGTCATCTTTGCAACTGGTGAGAAGGTCTCCTCATAGTCTATGCCATGAGTTTGAGCACATCCTTTAGCAACTAATTTGTCTTTGTACCTAAAAATTGATCCATTTGAATTTCTTTTTAGTTTATAGACCCATTTCCAACCTATTACCTTCTCATTAGTTTGCACTGGAACCAACTCCTAAGTGCCCATTTCTTTCAATGCTTCTATCTCATCTTTCATAGCTTTCACACAATTAGGGTTACCTCTTGCTTCTTCATATGTTGAAGGTTCCTCTGAAATTGATTCTGTGGCCAACTAAATTGAATGTTTTGTAACAAATATAGAGTCATATCCACACCTTGATGGTTGGCTTCTCTTCCTTCTTGACCTTCCAGGAGTATACTTGGAGCATTCTCCACATTCTTGCATTTTGGCCTTTCCTCTTGACTTCCAAAACTTAAAGTCTCTTTCCTTCTCATTTTGATCATTATTAGATTCACTTCTTGGATCTTGGACCCATGTATCATGCTTGTTACCTAATGAAGGGAAATCAAAGTCAAGATCATATGGTAGGTTTACATTTTGTGTGTCCTCATCATACCAAGACCTATGTTCTTCACACACAACATCCTTGCTTGTGGTAGCTTTCTTGGTGGATGGATTATTAAACCTATAGCCCATTTGAGTTGAATCATTGCTAATGAATACTGCCTTGGTTGCCCTTTCATCTAGTTTACCTCTGATTTGAAGGTACATGTAAAATAGCTAAACAACCAAATACCTTGCAATGACCTAGAGTTGCTTTTCTACCATTCCATTCTTGATAAGGATTCATACCTTGAAGAGATTTGATTGGGATTCTATTCACAAAATATACAATCGTTGAGATTGCTTGTGTCCTTAAATAGTGTGGCAACTTCTTTTCTTCAAGCATTGTTCTAGCTGATCCAACTAGGATCTTGTTTCTTCTCTACGCCATTCCATTCAATTGAGGAGAACACATGGTAGTCACTTTCCTTTTGATGCCTTTATCTTGCAAAAACTCATCAAAATCTTTGGAGAAGTATTCTCCCCTTCTATCAGATCTCAATTTCTTCAATGATCTACCTATATGATTCTCCATATGTGCCAAGTGCTCCTTGAAGCATTCAACCACTTCATTCTTATTCTTGATAAAGTACAGAATGGTCCATCTACTATGATCATCAACAAAGGAAACATAATGCATTGAGGATTCCAATGAGGGTTCTTGACTTGGTCCCCACACACCAATGTTTACTAAGTCCAAAAGGTTGTTGTGGATGTAGCCCTTGTGGTTGAATGGTTGTTGTCATGCCTTCCCAATATGAGAAGCATCACATCTATTGATCATGTGTTGATTTCATATGTTTGGAAACCTCAAAACACTTTGATCCATGCATATATCCTTCAAGGTTCTTTCATTCACATGAGCAAGTCTTTTATCCCACACTTGAAGCTCACTTAGGGTTTGAGAACCAAAGTTGAATAGAGCTATGTTCTTGGTTTCTCCTACTTCAAAAGTAAAGAGCCTACCATGCTTCTCACCTCTAGCTATCTTCTTGAAGCCTTGACATGGGTCTTCCACAAAAGCTCCATGTTGGGTGAACCTAACTTGCAAGACTTTTTCAACTATTTGGCCTAGTCTTATTAGGTTTTTGGTGATAGTGGGTACATAGAGAACCTTACCCAAAGTGTTTGTCTTGCCATTGGAAGCTTTGACATTACCAATCTTCTCCATACATCCCCTGTTTGTACTTCGTCTCTATGCTTTGGACTTTCCAAGTGAGATTGAAGAGCAATGTTGCCTGCAACATGGTCTAAACATCTTGAATATATGTAGAACAAATGATCATATTCTTTACCTTCTTTGTGGCTCAGATTAATTAGAATTAATGAATCTTCATAAGATTGATATTCAAGGTAATTGTTGAAGTCCCTTCTATTGTGACTTCTATTGTTGTTGTTGAAGTTTTCTCCACCTCTACCTCTATTGTTTCCAAATCCACCTCTTCCACCTCATTTCTGGGCCGTTCCATTGAAACAACATCTTTGAGTGGTGTGGTTGGTTAAAGATGGCACAAGGTTGAACATCGTAACCTTTTGGTATTTCATGCTTTTACTCCTTTCTTCTTCCCTTTCTACTTTCTCTTTACTGCATAGTTGAATTGTGAAATCTCTTCTTTATCATCTTCCTTTTTCTTGCATTTGTGCTTCTTGTCTTTCTTATTTGCATAAATAGTACTTGTTGTATTGCCTTGATAAGAGTTACCTTCCTTTAGATTATTGTTGCCTCTTGGCTGAAGATTTTTCCAAGGAATATATTGAGATCTCGGGTTTGTACATCAATGATGAGATCATAACTTGTGATGAAGGATTTCCATTGCCTATGACTTCTAATTCCATTTAGAATCTGCCTCATGATGGCCTCTTCTTCAATCAACTCTCCAATGGATGCCAAGTGATGTGCAACCTCCTTGACCTTGGTAACAAACTCTATGATAGTTTGTTTTGGTTTCTTCTTCACTTGATTGAACTTATCCCATAGATGGTTCTTTCTTGCTTTGGTAGTAGCAGAAAAGAAGGTCTCAAGTGCATCGGAAGTCTCTTGAGATGTTTTGCATCCTTTTATATGCAGGAAAAAAAATATGAGATAGAGTTTAGTATGTATGACCTTGCTTGAGCATCCCTTGCACACCAAAGTGTGAGTATATCTATCTTCTCCTCTTTAGGTCCTCCTTTCGATCTTGAAGTGGGCATAGGTTCATCACTTGCTACTATCCCATAGAGATTTCTACCTTGAAAATAGGATTTCATTTTGAGTTGTAAAGCAGCATGAGTGTTTTTATAAAGCTGCTTAATCATTGAGGGAAAGCCATCACCCATCTTGATCTAGCTCTGGTACCATTGAAAAAACTTGGAGAAGTTTGCAAGACGTAGAAGAGTGAGTTGCTAAGTGATGTAGTTTGGCTCAACCAACTAGCAAAAGACCAGCCCTTGAGCTTTTTGAGATTCAAATAGGCCTTATAGGCTTGTTATTAGTGAAATAAAGTCTACTATGTACTTTGGAACATCAATGAGAAAGAGGATACAACATAGATAAGTTTGAACTTTGGCTAGCTCAAAAATCTTGCGATCTTTGAATGAAACACTCAACTTCAAATACTTAGAGCAGCCAACATGATTACAATTGGAAAAATTCATTTGGGAGTATGTTAAACATAGGGTTCCGTAATTAAAATGCATAAAAGTAGAATAAATAAGCAATATATGCTCCTGAAATAAACTAAACACTCAACAGAGGTGTCCCTAATTTTTCAGTGCTATGTACAGATAGAAATGGATAATTCTCAAAATCTACAAATTGAAATGCTCTAATACATCGTATACATAAAGTAGACAATGATAAATTGGTAGTGCATGCTCACTCATTAAATTTGGGGCTCTATAGAGAGAGAACCAACTCCTACAAGATAACTATTGTTGAAAATGATGGTGGAGAGAAATGAAGGAGCAACACAATGGTGAAATAAAGTGTATGTATATTGCTTCAACGCAATGTTCAAGTATTTGAGAGTCTTTATATAGACTCTTGGATTGTTCCTTGAATTCTTTCAAGTGGTTTTCAAATTCAAACCAAAGTGAGATAGTTTGTTGGAATGAAGAGAATTTATCTCCTACAATCTAGGAAAAGTAAAATCAAGTTTGATGACTTGATTTAGGTGAATTGATTGATTGATGAAGCTTCAAGTTCAACTACCTCAAAATAGTGGAATTTTAGTGTTTTCTTTTATCCTTTTACAAAAATAAAGCTCCCGGATTTTTCAAGAATAAGTGATCATAAAAAATCCTTAGTAAATACCAAAAAATCATAAATAGAAACTCTTTAATGGGAAATAATCAAAATGATATTTCTTATGTAGATCAAATCATCTCAAGCATAGCATAGATGATCTAATAGGTTGAACACCTACTATTGATTTAAATATGCAGAGTTGTATCCCCTCAATTGCCTTTGTCTCCCTCAAGCTAAAGTATGCTTGAGGCTTCATTCTCTAATAGGTTGAATACCTACCATTGATTAAAATATGCAAAGCTTTATCCCATAAAGTGCCTTTGTCATCATATTTGCTACTTGATTTTGAGTTGGAACAAAAGAAATTTCAATCTCCTTTGTCATGAGATTTTCCCTTATGAAATAATTATTAACCTCTATGTGTTTGCAGCTTTTTCCATGGAAGATAGGGTTCGTTGCTAGGTGCATAGATCTGACATTGTTTCCAAATATGTGAGGTTTGGAACTCACAAGTCCCAAATTTGAGTACAATGCTCTTAACCATATTTCCTTTTGAGTTTCTATGGTCAAACCTCTATACTTTGCTTCACTTGAGGATAACAAAATTGTTGGTTGCTTCTTGGAACTCCATGACACTATCTTTGAACTTGCAAATGCTAAGTAACTAGAGATACCTCTTCTATCATACTTAGCTCCTATCTGATCGACATCTAAATATATCTTAAGATCCAAATATGATGAGTAAGGATATAATATACCTTCATTGAGTGTTCCCTTGAGGTACTTGAGTACTCTCTTAGCTGCACCCACATGTGGCCTTCTTGGAGAGTGCATGAATTGGCCTAGCACTCCTACACTATATGAGATATCTATCCTTGTATGACTAGCATAGATCAAGCTTCCTACCAAGCTTTGATAATCTTTAATGTCTTAAATTTTCTCACCTTCATAAACACTAAGTGTATGATTCATCTCCAAAGGTGTACTTGTAGGTTTAGTGTTCTCCATATTGGACTTTATAAGTAGATCTTGGATGTATCTCCTCTGAGTCAAATACATTCCTTCATCTATGTATATGACCTCCATACCTAAAAAGAATGTAAGCTCACTTAAATCATTGATTTCGAACTCCTTTTGAATACACCTCTTGATCCTTTGTACGTCATTCAAGTCATGACCTATCACAATTATTTCATCTACATATACACAAAAATAGATAACTTCATTGTGATCCTTCTTGATGAGAAAAGAATGGTGTGCATTGCTTGACTTGAAACCTTGGTGTTGAAGATAAGTTATCAATGTGTAATTCCAAGCTCTGGGAGCTTGTTTCAATCCATACAATGCATTTTTGAGTCTGCATCGATAACATGTGTAATTAGGGTTTCCAAATCTGGGACATTGTGACATGTATACCTCTTCAATAATCCAACCATTCAGAAATGCATTCTTCACATCTAGTTGAAGTATTCTCCAATTTCTTGTAGTAACGACACTTAACAATGTCCTAGTTGTAGTAATCTTCGCAACTAGTGAGAAGGTCTCCTCAGAGTCTATGCCTTGAATTTGAGCCCATCCTCTAGCAACTAATCATGCTTTGTACCTACAAATTGATCCATCTAAATTTCTTTTTAGCTTATAGACCCATGCACAATCTATTAGCTTATAGACCCAGGTGCGATCTATTACCTTCAGATTAGTTTTCATTGGAACCAACTCCCAAGTGTCCAATTCTTTCAATGCTTATATCTTCTCTTTCATAGATTTCTCCCAATTATTGTTACCTTTTGCTTCTTCATATGTTGAAGGTTCCTCTGAAATTGAATCATTGGCCAAGTAAATTGAATGAGTTTTAACAAATGTAGAGTCGTATTCAAACCTTGATGGTTGCTTTCTCTCCCTTGTAGACCTTCTAAGAGTATGCTTAAAGAATTCTCCACATTCTTGCATTTTGGCCTTTCCTCTTGACTTCCAGAGCTTATAATCTCTTTCCTTCTCATTATGGTCATCATCAAATTCACTTCTTGGATCTTGGACCTATTTATCATGCTTGCTACCTAATCAATAGAAATCAAAGTCAAGATCATATGGTAGGTTTACCTTCTCTTTGTCCTCATCATACCAACACCTGTGTTCTTCAAACACAACATCTCCTAATTGTGGTAAATTTGTTGGTGGATGGATTATAAAACTTTTAGCCCATCTGAGTTGATTCATAGCCATTAAATACTACCTTGGTTGCCCTTTCATCAACTTTACCTCTAATGTCTGAAGGTACATGTACAAAAGCTAGATAGCCAAATACCTTGCAATGACCTAGACTTGGTTTTCTACCATTCCATGCTTCATAAGGAGTCATACCTTGAACATATTTGGATGGGAGTCTTTTCACAAGATATGCAGTTGTTGAGATTGCTTATGCCCTTAAATACTGTGGCAACTTCTTCTCTTCAAGCATTGTGCTAGCACATCCAACTAGGGTCTTGTTTCTTCTCTCTGCAATTCTATTCAATTGAGGAGAACACATGATAGTCACTTCCCTTTTGATACCTTTATCCTCCAAGAACTCATCAAAATCTTTAGAGAAGTATTCTCCCCCTCCATCAGATCTCATTTTCTTCAACAATCTACTTGTATGATTCTTGACATGTGCCAGGTACTTGAAACATTAAGCTACTTCATTCTTATTCTTGATAAAGTACATAATGGTCCATCTACTATGATCATCAACAATGGATGCTTACTGATATGCAACCTCCTGACCTTGGTAACAAACTCTTTGATAGTTTATTTTGGTGCCTTTTTCATTTGGTTGAACTCATTCCATAGATGGTTCTTTCTTGCTTTGATACTAGTAGAAAAGAGGTCTCAAGTGCATCCCAAGTCTCTTGAGATGTTTCACATCCTCTAATATGTGGCAACAAAAAAATCAAAGATAGAGTTTAGTATGTATGAACTTGCTTGAGCATCCCTTGCACACCAAAGTGTGAGCCTATCTATCCCCTCTTGTGTAGGTCCTCCTTTGGATCTTGGAGTAGGCAAAGCTTCATCACTTGCTACAACCCCATAGATATTTCTACCTTGCAAATAGGCTTCCATTTTGATTTACCAAGTAGCACAGTGATTGAGTCAAGATGTTCAACCTTGTGCCATTTGTAAAAAAAAAAACCACACCACTCAAAATTGTTGGCTCAATGGAAGGACCTAGAAAGGAGGTGGAAGAGGTGGATTTGGAAAAAATAGAGGTAGAGGTGGACATGTCGAGTTAACACAAAACACCTCCAAAGGAAGAGATTCGAGAATGGGGATTAGGATTACAACATCGTAACCATAACATGCATTTCTATTCCATTAATTTACCACTGCACACTTAATATGATTAAGTTTCATTGACACAAGTTAGACTATAGCCAATAAACCGTAAGGTTCAAGATATTTTGGAAAGATTTATAGACTTTGGTGATACAAGATAGTCTGAAAATGATACCAAAACTCAGTATAAAACACCATACATTTCACAGTAAGCACCACATATAGATATCTGTGTTTTGCCTTCAGACTTCTTTTCATAACACAAATAGAATACCGCAATTATCAATAGTTCCATAAGATCCTCTTTAATCTCTGTAATTATGGACTCACCGTCTTCTTCTCTTCATTCCATATAGTTATGTTCTTTTGCTATGTAACACTATTCCAAACTTCCAGATATACAAGATATTGTACTCCTAAAAATTACTCCTCGGATCTCAAATAAGACCCCTTCTCCTATTACAAAGAAATATGAGTTACAAAATATCAGTCAATCTATTCCATCGGCTAACACTCGCATGCACAGTGGATCCGAACCCACAAAGTAAAAAATTTTTATATATCATCTTCATCATTATTTCAGAGCTCGGCATTCCTTATCCTTTCTATATCCCACTGAAGCTCCTAAACATTTCTTCAAGATTTTCTTTTGCTACCCACAATTCCTCTGCAAAAAACTCCTTAGGCTCTAACATTGGCTGACTCGCACTGCGGTAGCTTATTGCCATTGCCTCCAATTTTGGAGTTCGGTTTTGAAGTTTTTCTAACATATTATCAAAAGCTAATGTTACATCATACAATTTTACAAGAGTTTCTTTGGTTGATTTCTTCACCTTTTCTAATTCTATCTTACGTTTTAAGTCCATAATGGCCACATTTCTTTTCAATTCTTTGATTTCTATGTTTTCTCCTTCCAAAACGATATTGACATCAGCACCTCTATCTTTCTAGTCTACTACCTACTTTTCAAAATCCGTAATTCCTAACAATTGCACTTTGATGGTGTCATATCCTTCCTGCACAATGCGAAATTTTTCTTCCAATATGGTGTATTTTGGGTTCCACACTACAAATTTCTCTTTTAAATTTGCTAAAGCCACTTCCTATTTGGAAAGTTTGTTTACTTGATTATTTACCTTCTTCTTCAATCTCTGAACTTCTTTTTGGAGCTTGGCCAATAATTCATTTTTATTTTTCTTCAACTTATGGAGTGCCCTAGATCTCTGCTCGGCTTCTGCTTGCAACTATTCTACTCTCTTGACTTCTCTTCTGATTCCACTTTGAGGTCGGTATTGTCCTCTAAAGCTTCTATTAACTCATCAATGAGTTCTTCATGACTAGCAATGTCTTTATTTGCTGGGTTATTCTCGAGTTCATCAATCTCTACCCTTAGGTGGCTAATTTCTTCATCTATACCCTTCCTTTCCTCTAGCCACTCTTGTTTTTGCTGAACTAAAGACTGATATTTCTTTTGTAATTCCTCCATATGGAAAGCTATCCAATGGATGGCCCTGACCATATTGCTTATATACTCGGGTTTACAGGGCTCATGTGGGAACATCCATGGATATAATGTGTGAGTGCACCATACCGGAGGTAGCTTGAATCTTATGTCCAATCGCTTCCACTTGTCGAAAAGGTTAGAGGAGATGAAGATAGGAATTATTAGAAGTTTTTGGGAACTCTCCACATTTTGTTCCATCTCCACTCTTTGCTTTTTGAGGCATTCTACTTCTGCCTCTCCTTCCCCTCTCTAGAGCCTTTCTTCTTCTTCTACTTTCCTCCTTGCTTCTTCTTCTTCTTTTGCTTTTTGCTTCTTCTTCTTCTTCTTGCTTCTTGGAAATTTCTTCCTCCATCTTGTGGCGATTCTCTTCCACTTGATTCCATGGAGATTCTTCCTCCACATCCTTGTCACTCACCTCTTGATCATTAGAAGTCCCTACGATAGGGTTTCTTTCTATAGGTCACTTTTTGAGTGCTTGGAGAAATACTTCTATTGTAAGAATGGAACTTCTCTGGGTAGGAAAAGAGGGTTGTCGAGGATGAGTAAGGAGAAAAGTACTCCTACTTTAGTATCCAATGTAGCATTAATTGCTTGAACTGTCCTTCGATAGATTCTCCAAATCTCCTCCATCTTTCGGAAGATCCACTCTGCCCAACCAACTTGTGTCTTTGCAGATTCTTTCACTAGCGAATAAAGCTGCCAGGATACTTCGTAGTGCTTTCCTTACACATTGATGATCATGGACATGAATAAGAGTGCGAGCTTTAGTGGGTTGTCACTCACAAGTTGGGAGAACTTGTATTCTTTGGAATATGGTCTTCTAAGGACACTGATTATCTTTGCTGCATTGACTATTTCTACAACTATTGTTATTCCCTCGTTTGCTAATTATAGCCATTTTGCAATCACTTCTAGTGATAATTGGAAGGATTCTCCCTTTCTAATTTGCAAGCAGACCTGTGGTGTGTTAAGATCGCTTCCATCTATCTAGTGAGCTATCTCTTCCGCTATCTGCTTTGAGCTGGGTTGCATTTATTCGATCGAATAATAAAAAAATACCGAATATGTTCATTTTATTCGTGGTTTTCTGAATAAACACCAAAAAAAACGGAGATGGATACTTTTTTTATCGAAATATTTTTTGATACACTTTCGATCGAAAAGCATTTTCTAGCAAAAAAATATATATTTTTGCATCAAATCAAAATCTTATTCCGCACGTGATTCATTGATATTCTAGAGAGCTTTAATCCTGCAATTTTTATGAAAGAGAGCTTCCTTCACCGTATCATTGAGGTATTGATTTAATTTTTATTTATTGTTTATTTTATTGTTTTGCTCATTGTATCATGCATATTGTATGATTCACATATGTGTCTCTTACATATGCTTGATTTTTATTTATATAATTTGTTTTGTGTCTTTTAATCATCAATTCTATACATGTTCGACTCGCGCAAGCGTTTCTTACTTGTATACATCCATGAAAAACATTTAAAAATAAACCACTACTATGATTGTCTGACTCACTACATCGATTCTTACTCTCACAGTAGTATAGGACATATCAATAGATCTATTGAGATTGTTTGAATCGCCACATCGATTCCTACTCTCTCAATAGTATAGGGAGTGTGTAGGGACTATTGTGATTGTCTGATTCTTTGACCCTTACTCTCACAATAGTCACTTAAATTCCGATGAAACACTTAGTGTAGGTCATAAGGTGTACCCACTTAGTGTAGGTCACAAGGTGTATAGAAACTATTGTGATTGTTTGATTCTTTAACTCTTACTATCACAATAGTCACGTAGATTCCAATGAGAATACTTAGTGTAGGTCACAAGGTGTATAGAAACTAGTGTGATTGTCTGATTCTTTGACTCTTACTATCACAATAGTTATATACAATTATGTGACAAAACTCATACATAGTATAGCGAATGTATATGAACTTTATAAATGTTTGATTCTTTGACTCTTACGTTCTTAATAGTTACATAGATTCACTTCAAGGTTATAATTACACTTTCTATTTAATTATAAATCTACTTATTTAACTATGCATATGTCTATCATTTGTGTACATATGCTATTGATTTATTTATCCATACACTTACTGATAGTCTATTTTTTATTTTTTCATAGATGGCAGGTAAAATAAACAAGCATGAGCAAAAATTTTTAGAAGAATTTGTGTGCTCCTACGTGTATCGAATGAGAGAAGATGAAATCACTATAGCCATGGACACATCTAGTTACAAAGATTTCATTGCGCAATTATCCAAAACAACATTTATTAATATTGAAGATAAATTTGGCAGTGTGTCAGGTGGAGCACATGTCTTAGATGAGAAAATGTCAAAAGAGCTTACACATTTCTTTGGACAAATCATCAAAGTAGCAGAGTTATATGGATTACATGTTATGAATTCTCTTGAGGTAAAATTAATGTTTTTATTTTGCAGATTTGAAAGTAAAACATGGCAAGAATGCCAGATGTGAATGATGATCTTGATCATATTGAATCTCAAAGGATTTTATCGGAGCAGAATGCTCAATTTTCACAATCAAGATTAGCATTTTTATTCCATCAAGATTTAGAGCCAGATTCGGATTACAGGAAGGGTAAAAGAAACAACACCCTTAAAGCTTTCAGAATTACAACATAAAGGATTAGCAAAAACACTACTTTGACGCTTTGTGCAAGTTGAGAGATCATTACCAAATAATAATCAAATAGCATTATATTTAATTCAAAATGTTTTTGTACAAGATATTCTTCATCGACGTGTAGATTGGGATGACTGTCTGAAGAATGCAGGTATCGGTTTGGGTCGTCCTCAAAATCGAGCAGAATTTTGTAATCAAGGAAACAAAGGCCCTCTTCCTCAAAAGCGGCCCTACATTTTTCCACATGAAGAACATAATCTTATACATGATTTGCCGTCACAAGGGTAGAATTATACAATGAAGGATTAACAATTCCTGCATTACGAAGAACAATAGATGATCAACAAAAGAGGATTGATGATCTAGAAAATCAAGTGAAAAATTTACAAATTTTTGTGGATGCTTATGAGAGCAAATATGGAAGACTCTCAGAGGCATCATCATCTTTTGATCGGTTTACTGTCAATGAGTTATTGAATCAAGAAAACACTGAATAGGCAAGCTTTTTTTGTAATCAAAGACATGAATTGTATTCAATTTTGCAATTGAATATAATAGTATTCATAGTACATCATTTTCTTCATTTTGAACATCATCATCTATGGCAGGTACCATGTCAACTATTTCTTCCATGTCTGAACCATCATTGTGATCTACATC
This sequence comes from Ceratopteris richardii, assembly GCA_020310875.1. Taxonomy (NCBI): domain Eukaryota; kingdom Viridiplantae; phylum Streptophyta; class Polypodiopsida; order Polypodiales; family Pteridaceae; genus Ceratopteris; species Ceratopteris richardii. Next base: position 6,597,818 of record CM035418.1, read on the forward strand.
TCAATCATGATCACTCCATGAATCATTTGTTAAACTTTCATGAGTTTGAAATTCTCCAAAAGTTTGTTGTGCTGCTGTAGAAGCTATCTTGGTTGGAGCATGTAACAAATGCATACTACAAAAAAATATATACCAAATCATTAGCACGTGATACACTTAAGCAATTTCTTCGTTTTGAATGAAGAAAATCATAGGCACTCCAATTACATTCACAACTACCACTTGAAGCTTCTATCGAAAGCACTCTCATAGCTATATGTTGCAACACCACTGCTTCACCTCCATACTCTTTCCACCAAATAGGAGGTGGATGCTTTTGAACCGCGTCAATGTGCCATAGATATCCAAAAGATCCTTCTCGATTTACATACGCCACACTTTGGTGGAATGCATCTTGACCATCTGTACTTGGAAGTAATAACTGACATGTGATTTTGAAGTTTGCCATGACTTCTTTGTTTGATGCATGACCATTGAGTTGAAATGTTGGATCCAAAACGAATGCTGTTCCATGCAAATGAGTATGCATTTGCATCCGTCTCTTCTCTGCTAATGATACAATCTGTGTTTTCTCTCGTAATGAAAATTGATTAAAGTATTTTACTTTTTGAATAGATTTTGACATAATCCAATAAACTTTTCCAATCACGAATTTATCATTATCAACCATTTGTAAAAGTTCCACAAAAGGTTTAGTGATACCAACAAATTTTTCAAGATTATGCCAAACATTTTGTGATTGAAATTAGACACGTACATTTGGATGTTGCAACTCGATAAGAAGGATACTTCTCTAGACATGCCTCCCATCTTTGATCAGCAATCATTTCTACAAGAACTTCTAATAATCCACTGAGCACAATGTAAGCAGTTGCGAATCGTGTGGCGCAAAAAATCTGAAGTGATTTATTGGGAGATTTGGATCGAAAGAGTGAATATGAAAATTGATGCTCTCTAATAAATTTGACCACATGATTTGCATCTAATAATCTTTGTTTAATGAAAGATAATCTAACTATATCTTTCAATAATAAATTTAATGTATGAGCTACACATGGAACCCAAGTAATGCCTTCCTCATTAGAGGCATTATCCATCACTATCACAGTCACATTCTTCGGACCACCCACACGTGATATAGCATGTTCATATACCTTTACAAGAAAAGCCGAACTTTTCTCTTTGAGAGAAGTATCACTAGCTTCTAAAAACATGTTTCCTTTTGGATATATAACCATGACATTAATCAATGGTTTCTTTTTACAACTTGTCCATCCATCCAATGCTATTGTGCATCCATACATGGGTGAATAATCAAGTACTATTCGCTTTAAAATAGCTTCAATAATTTTTTCTACATACTATGTTCGCATTTTGTTATAATCTGGCATGGGGAAACCTTTTCATGCAGTTGACATTAAAGCATCTTTGAAAATGGGATTACGAATAACATTGAAAGGAATCCTACATGCTAAGAATGCTGGAGTCCATTTAAGATGAAGCTGGAGACAATCTTGCTTTTCAAAAGTTACATGTATAGTATTTTGTGATTTATTACAGACAAAGCATGGTGACAAAGTATTAGATCCACCATTTTTACTACATTTGCAACTCCACTCTTTTTTGATGCAGTTGGAGAAAATGGAGTACATGTATCTTGGTTATTCTCAAAAAAAGTTTGAGAGACTTGAGTAGAAATATCATGATGATCCTCTACTATCATCGATGCATCTACTCGTTCTTGCTCTACACTTGGGCTACTTCGAAAGTGTTGTGAACTACTCATGCTTTTGAATCTTTTTTATGTGATCCCTTGAGATTTACATTTATTTGTATAACTTGCAAAATGTACCCATATATCACTATCTGGATTAGAGCATCCTGCCACATTATTACCTCTACTAAAAAGATGCTCTTTTATTCGAGTTGCATTTACTAAATAATGATGCCCACAACATTTTCATTGTATTGTGGATACTGTTTTACACTCTTGATGAACAATTACGTATGACCATTCTTTTCCCTTTTCCATAGTGCTTGCAAATCGCTTTATGAAGACTATGCCTACAAAAAAAACAATATAAATCAATATCAAATAAGATATTTTGATCAACATTGAGTCAAACAATTACGATAGACTTTAATTCTCAATCATACACCCATATACAATTACACATACTATTGTGAAGTAAAAATAGTTGCTGAGTTAAACAATCACAATAGATTTTAATTATCAATCATACACACATACATTTATGCATACACATACTTATGCATACTATTGTGAAATATGAATCAATATTGAGTCAAACAATCACAATATATTTTAAATTCCTGATCATATGCACATACACTTACACATACTATTGTGAAGTAAGAATCAATATTGAGTTAGACAATCACAATAGATTTTTCATTCACAATTATACATTCATATGCATACACATACTCATACACATACATACATATACTATTATGAACTAATTCTCAATGCTGATTCAAACATAATCTACCTATATCTTTCAATAATAAATTTAATGTACCACAATAGATTTTAAATTCCTAATCATATGCACAAACACTTACACATACTATTGTGAAGTAAGAATCAATGTTGTATCAGACAATCACAATAGATTTTAAATTGCTAATCATATGCACAAACATTTACACAAACTATTGTGAAGTAAGAATCAATAGATTCAAACAATCACAATAGATTTTTCATTCACAATTATACACTCATATGCATACACATACTCATACACACACATACATATACTATTATGAAGTAAGAATCAATGTTGAGTCAAACATAATCTACCTACATCTTTCAATAATAATTTTAATGTATCACAAAAGATTTTAAATTTGTAATCATATGCACACACACTTACACATATCCTGGTGAAGTGAGAATCAATGTTGTATCAAAAAATCAAAATAGATTTTAAATTCCTAATCATATGCACATACATTTACACATACTATTGTGAAGTAAGAATCAATATTGAGTCAAACAATCACAATAGTTTAAATTATTTAATATTTATAGCAAAAATTTATACCTTCTTCTCTCTACGACACTTTAAGTTTGTAAAGAACAAAGTAACTTTTATGAAAAATGAGTAAGAATCAATCATAATAGATTTTAAATTCACATACATATACTATTGTGAAGTAAGAATCAATGTTGAGTCAAACAATCACAATAGTTTCAATTATTTAATATAGCAAAAATTTATACCTTGTTCTCTCTATGAAACTTTAAGTTCATAAAGAACAAAGTAGATTTTATGAAAAAATGAGTATAGTTCTACTCTTTTATAAAATATTATTCGATCAAAATTTTTTTTATTGAAACCTTTTTCGATCGAAAAATTATCGATCGAAAGCGTTTTTGATAAAAAACTTCTGAATTCTTGTGCAAGAACTATTCGGGCATGTTCGAATAAGCTGACATGTCACTGAATAATTCGATCGAATAATAAAAGCTTATCGCAAAATTCCATAATTATTCACGAATAAACAAATTGTCGAATAACAAATAATGCAACCTAGGCTTTGAGAGAGGATGTGGTTGGATGCTATGCCAGTCAATAAGTGCAATTTTAAGAAAGCCACGACATTTAAACCACTCCGCTTTCTGTTGTGAGAGGCAATCTGGAATATTCAACACCTGCATATCACAAAAATTGATCGCCATCATTGATCTAGTATTTTTGTTTCTCTTGTAGTGTGCCCAAGAATGAGCATTTGTAGACTCTATTCGCTTGTTTAACAAATAACATGGATTAAGGAAAGTCCACAACCATTTATTGCCTACCTTTCTGAGTTGTGAGCATCCAATATGCATCATGTTTGCCACATATACTATCTTTACTCTGCCAGCTCTATGTTTATCATGCACATCAAAATGAAGACCATCATAATAAGGGAATCAAATATGAATCAACCAACAACCCACATATGCATACACATATTCATACACACACATACATATACTATTATGAAGTAAGAATCAATGTTGAGTCAAACATAATCTACCTACATATTTCAATAATAATTTTAATGTATCACAAAAGATATTAAATTTGTAATCATATGCACACACACTTACACATATCCTGATGAAGTAAGAATCAATGTTGTATCAGACAATCATAATAGATTTTAAATTCCTAATCATATGCACATACATTTACACATACTATTGTGAAGTAAGAATCAATATTGAGTCAAACAATCACAATAGTTTAAATTATTTAATATTTATAGCAAAAAATTATACCATCTTCTCTCTACGACACTTTAAGTTTGTAAAGAACAAAGTACCTTTTATGAAAAATGAGTAAGAATCAATCATAATAGATTTTAAATTCACATACATATAATATTGTGAAGTAAGAATCAATGTTGAGTCAAACAATCACAATAATTTCAATTACTTAATATAGCAAAAATTTATACCTTGTTCTCTCTACGACACTTTAAGTTCATAAAGAACAAAGTAGATTTTATGAAAAAATGAGTATAGTTCTACTCTTTTATAAAATATTATTCGATCGAAAATTTTTTGATCGAAACTTTTTTCGATCCAAAAAATATCGATCGAAAGCGTTTTCGATAAAAAACTTTCGAATTCCTGTGCAAGAACTATTCAGGCATGTTCGAATAAGCTGACATGTCATCGAATAATTCGATCGAATAATAAGAGCTTACAACAAAATTCCATAATCATTCACGAATAAACGAATTGTCGAATAACATATAATGCAACCTAGGCTTTGATAGAGGATGTGGTTGGATGCTATGCCAATCAATAAGTGCAATTTTAAGAAAGCCACGTCATTTAAACCACTCCGCTTGCTGTTGTGAGAGGTAATCTGGAATATTCAAGACATGCATATCACAAAAATTGATCGCCATCATTGATCTAGTATTTTTGTTTCTCTAGTAGTGTGCTTAAGAATGAGCATTTGTAGACTCTATTCTCTTGTTTACCAAATAACATGGATTCATGGAAAGTCCACAACCGTTTATTGCCTACCTTTCTGAGTTGTGAGCATCCAATATGCATCATGATTGCCACATATACTATCTTTACTCTGCCAGCTCTATGTTTATCATGCACATCAAATGAAGACCATCATAATAAGGGAATCAAACATGAATCAACCAACTGCCCACATATGCATACACATACTCATACACACACATACATATACTATTATGAAGTAAGAATCAATGTTGAGTCAAACATAATCTACCTACATATTTCAATAATAATTTTAATGTATCACAAAAGATTTTAAATTTGTAATCATATGCACACACACTTACACATATCCTGGTGTAAGAATCAATGTTGTATCAGACAATCACAATAGATTTTAAATTCCTAATCATATGCACATACATTTACACATACTATTGTGAAGTAAGAATCAATATTGAGTCAAACAATCGCAATAGTTTAAATTATTTAATATTTATAGCAAAAAATTATACCTTCTTCTCTCTACGACACTTTAAGTTTGTAAAGAACAAAGCACCTTTTATGAAAAATGAGTAAGAATCAATCATAATAGATTTTAAATTCACATACAAGTGTTGCGACATCTCAGCACGTAGCGTGTGTCTCGGGACCTCAAGTGTTGCGATATCTGACAAGTGTCACGACATCGGCCAGATGTCGAGTGTCATGACCATTTAGGTGTCAAGTGTCGCGATATCACTTGGGTGTCGTGTGTCATGGAATTCCAAGTATCGTGTATCGTCTATTTCCAAGTATCACCGATACTTACTAAGTGTCGTGTGTCGCTTGTTTTGAAGCAATCCCAGAGAGGTCTTGTTTCCCTGTTTTCACCCCCAGAACCCTGAACTGGCATAACTTTCTCATACGAAATTCATTTGCAGTGATTTTGGGACTAGGAAACCAAGGAGTTCCAAAGGATTTTGAGCAATACAAGGGGAAATTTTGGACTTGTAGACAAAGCTTATGAACCTGAGATCTGGTAGACACTTAGGCAAGGATAGGAAAAGCATTAGATCATCTGAGGCTAGTGTCAACCATACAACCAAGTCTTGGGCTCAACAACTAAGTGGTTATCCCTACGTGCTAAGTTCCGACACAAGTGACTCAGAAATGTCCTTCAACATCCAGAGATCCACATGTACCTCCGATACTGCTTATTTACAAGTGTTCAAACAAGTGTTAAGAGCTAAACAGGTTGAGGACTTGTTCACCCAGTTCGAGGCATTTGGTTTGACTCTTAAGGGTACTGCCTTAGCTTGGTTTCAACCCCTAAATAGTCGCAACTATCGAGACATAGGCCAATTGCTAGAAGCATTCATTGTAGAACTCTCCAAGAGTGGTATCAGGCATAACACATCATCCTTGATCCACAACTTCAAGCAGACACCCCAAGAAACAGTGTGACTTGCAAGAAGACGATTTAGGCAATACTTAGAAAGATGCCCTATTTGAGAGTTACCCACACCAGCCAAACAAGTGGCCCTATTTTTAGATGGCTTACCGAGCACAAAGTTAAGGTCATATGTGTACTTGAAAGAGCCTAGATCCATAGAAGAGTGTGTGCGAATGTGCATTGACATAGAAGACAATTTGGGTGAAGAATTAGAATTGTCCAAACTCTATAAGGATTCTGACAGTTCTACTAGTCATACCTCTAGAACTTCCACAGGGAATAGATGAGATAGCTGAGCAGGTTGAAGAAGCTAGGAGTTCAAAATAGACAAGCACCAAGGGCCACCTCATTGAAGTGGTGTTCTACTTGTGGAGGAGACCACATGGCTAATGTCTGCCCAATGATGGCTCAACCCCAAGAAAACCCTAGTTCTCCATAATGCACCATTGAGAGAAAATACACAAACCACACGGCTCAAGACTGTCCATACAATAGGCAGGCTGTTAGGCAAAATTATCAGCAACCTTACCCGCAGGGTAGGTATCAGAATCAATACCAACAGCCATATTATAGGCCGCAACAACAATATCAGGCACCATATAGGACACAACCAGTCCTAGGAAACCAACCACCAGCTCCTGCCAATGTGATTCCAGTTAAGTATGCAGTGGTAGAGGAGAACCTTAATAGAGCATTGGTGCCACTAACCCCATTGATATCAGAAAATGACTCTCATGCTCATAGTTCAGACTACTCCCATGAAGGTAGTCCACATGCTTATTACATAGAGTCACCAGAGCATAGTGAGGCTTATTCTTATCAATACGAGACACCACTTATGGAAAAAATTTGGGAGCCAGAATACTCCAATGTCATGTATACAAATCCCAACCCCAGGCCCCAAGCGAGACAAGTAAGACCACAAGCCCCTAGAGGTCCATGTTTTAGATGTCATGGTGACCATTTCATTCGCGAATGTCCCCACCAACCATTTCATTCAAGGCTTTTGTCCTGAGTCTGGCAAATAACATCTTCCAAGAGAGTGTCCTAGGAATCCCTCTAGTGTGCCCAAGGTTACACCCATCAATGTGGTAGGCCTAGTTGCGGAGTCAAGTTCAAGTAGCATTAATGTGGCCCCTGTACAGGTAGTTACTAGGGCACAAGCATTAAATCAGGATAAACCAGCTGAGCAATCAGAGCCAAGTGAATCAGAAGAGCCGAGTAAGAGGAAAACAAGAACATGGAAGGATACCAGGAAGAGAACCAATCGTAAGTGGAATAAAAAGTTATCTGAAATAGAAGAAAGCCTGAAAGATGCCAAAACAAAAATAGAAGACATTGCATCTCAAAGCCCCTCACATGCTGAAGCTCCATCCACTCCACCTCATCCCGCCCCACCACCCATTGTAAATAAACCACAACTAGGGTCTGTACTTGCAGATCCAACCCCAGAAGACTTGGCCATGATGTTCAAGGCCTACCAAGCTTGACTTCAAGAAGGGCCAACAGCTACAAACCTGGACGAGAGTTACCCTAGAGCAGATTTAGAGATTGAACGGACCAAATGTGCATGAAAATGGTAGAAGTAGCTCAAGCTATGCTCGAGACTAGTCAAAAGTTCAATCAGACAAACTCTGTCAAACCGGATTTGCATTTCCAGGGCTTACTAGAAAGATTAGAGCAGTTGGTAAACAAACAGCAGGTTTCTTTACCTCCACAGGCTCAACTGATTATTGAAAGAGGAAGATCACCACCAATGAAAGCTTATGTTCCTGATTTTGTGGATGAGGGAGCACCTCTTTCAATTCAGCAGTACTCTCAAGAGTTCTTGCGGGAAATACAAGAAGAAAAATGGGCCAAGGAGAAGGGTAATCCCCCTCTTATTCCTAAAATTGATGACCTTCATGATCAATTTCCCCAAGACATTCCGTCTATCTATGGAGACCAAGAAGAGCAACAAGAAGATGAGAGATTTGATTTTGAATCTAATTCTTTACAAGAGTTGCCACAATTCACAGGCCCATGGGAATCTGAATCTCTTCAGATTAGAGCTCCCACCATATTGGTAAGAAATGAAGACTTAGTGGTTTCAAGAAACACTGACGTCGTGAAGAACACTAAGGTTCAGTGTCATCTCACCATAGAAGAGCTACTCAAAGCAAAACCTGAGCTATGGAATCATGTGAAGGATCAGGTTCTAGAACTTGATTCCAATATGCCAAAAGCAGGCTCTAAGCAAAAAGTTCCAGAGATACCTCTCGATAAAATAGGAGACATGAGTGAAGGTGAAGAAGGTAATACTTATCTTCCGATCACCTATCAGGGTTACACAACTAAAGTAATCATAGATTCATGTGCTGGTGTTGCTATTGCGACCACCTCTTTGTGGAAGCGATGGGGCAAACCCACATTAAGACCAACTAGAATGAAGCTTCAAATGGCCGACGGTCATTTTGAAAGACCTCTGGGATTTCTAGAAGGGATAACTCTAACCACCAATGGCGTAGAGTTTGAGCACACCTTTGCTATATGTGACTTTGAAAAAAATAACGTCTATGAGATGATCCTAGGAAGACCCTTCCTACGATAACTACAAATAGTACAGGATTGGGGAACCAATTCCTTGTACTTACAGCACTTAGGGGTCACCACCAAGGTCAATTTGAAGGATTACACCTTCAGAGATGTACCACCCCTACAGTGGAATCCTATCCACAAAGCAATAGAAGATTCAATCTCTATGCATTTTGGAAGTTCACCTGATCCATCATGGCTGCATGAAGATACTCACTTGTGGATGTGCAAGGTTGCAGAGGAAGAGGAGAGACGCCTAAAAGCGAGAGAAGAAGGAACTTCTCAAGGAGAAAGACCAATTAAAGACCTAGCCTATACACCAATGATCTTTCTAGATGAGGAATTTGAGCCTCACGGTTGGGCAAAAATCTTAGCTACCATAGACATTGCTATCAATGAAGAACAATGGACACCTCATTGTGATGAGGAGGGTTATGATATCTCAATGTTCATGTGTCAACCCTTGTTGGAAGAATGTGACTTGAGTGATGTCATAGAAGAAGAAGAGAATGATGATGACCTAGAGTCCATTGTGATGGATAGTTGCTTTAATTTAGAGAAGCACTATCTAGAAGATGTAGGAGTGTTTACCCAGAAAGAAAAAGAACCTCTCACAAGCATTAAAACGATAAATTCAAAGGATGGAAGTGAGGGTAGTCGAAAGAAAAAGGAAAGAAAAGCAGTGAAACAAGAAGAGGAGGAATCATTGTTGGAAGTACCACAAAATTTCAAGAAATACGAAGTGGAAGACTGAAAATTTTTGGTACGAATGCCTAAGAGAGAGGCCATCATAGGGGAAGCATATGATAACAAAGAAAAGACCAAAAAAATTGTAGTAACCATTGAAGGAAACAAAGAGAGATGTACGTACATAGGAGATGACCTAAGTGCAAAAGAAGAAGCAGAGCTTGTAGCTCTATTAAGGGAATATAGGGACATGTTTGCATGGCATTATAGAGACTTGAAGGGAGTAGATCCAAAAATTTGCTCTCATACTATTCCCATGACTGCTGATGACAAACCCACCAAACAAAAGCCCTACACATATAATGACACTTATGCAACTAAAATCAAAGAAGAAATCGATAGGCTGATTGAAGCTAGATTTATCTATGAGATTGAGCATACTGAATGGGTGTCCCACATTGTAGTAGTGCCCAAGAAGAATGGAAAGTTGAGAGTGTACATCAACCTTAAAAAAGTTAATGCTGCTATGATTCGAGATAGTTATCCACTTCCAATCACTGAACATCTATTGGAGCGTGTTGCAGGCAAGGAAGTTTATAGCTTCCTTGATGGATTTTCAGGTTACAACCAAGTAGCCATTGCCCCAGAAGATCAACACAAAATAGCTTTTGCCACAGAGTGGGGAATCTTTGCATTCTGTATGATGCCATTTGGACTCACCAATGCACCTGCAACATTCCAAAGGCTCATGTGTCGTGTCTTCAAAGAGTTCTTGTGAAAGAGCTTAGAAGTATATGTGGATGATTTATGTGCTCATTCCCAAGAAAGAAGATACCACATTCATGAGCTCAAACAAATCTTCAACAAGTGTAGAGAATATCGAGTGTGTCTGAACCCAGAGAAGTGTGTGTTCATGATATGACAAGGTAAAATCTTAGGTCACATTGTTTCTAAGAACGGAATATCTACAGATGAGGATAAAGTAAGAGCCATTGCAGAGCTACCAAGACCAAGGAATGTTAAAGAGGTACAAGCCTTTATGGGCCATTGTGGATATTATCGTAGGTTTATCCACATGTATGCCATCATAGCTAAACCTCTCTATGGGTTGTTAACAAATTTTGAGTGGACTGACGAATGTGAAAATTCCTTCAATGAGCTGAAGAGACATTTGTGCACAACACCAATACTGAACACTCCCGATTGGAATAAGCCATTCCATGTCCATGTGGATGCATCCAATTATGCAATAGGATGTGTGCTATCACAACCAACAGGTGAAGGAAATTTAGATTTGCCTATAGCATATGCTAGCAGGCAATTAAACACTACTGAACAAAACTATACCACAACAGAAAGAGAAGGCCTAGGCATGGTATACACTGTGAAGGAGTTTAGAAACTATCTATTGGCCAAGAAGTTTAAGTTTTTCACTGATCATCAAGCTTTATTATATTTGATCAATAAACCTTGCAATACAGGACACTTAGTAAGATGGTTTCTCTTACTAATGGAATATGACTTTGAAGTGGTTGTTAGGAAAGGTAGGACCCACCTTAGGGCGGACCATCTTCCTCGCATCACTTCAGGAGAGCCACCGCAAGGTGTGTCTGATGAACTACCTAATGCTTATTTGTTCAATTTAGAAGTTGTTCCTAAATGGGCAAATAAGTTAGTACCGGTCCTAACCTTCGGACCCGCAAATAAGAATGTAAAAACAAACAAAGAAGAAATTGCAAGATCACGAAAATATCAAATATTGGCAGGAAGCATGTACAAACAAGATACAGAGGGTGTATTAGCTTGTTGTGTCGAGGACGACGAACATAGTAGTTGGTTGCAACAAGCCCATGAAGGATTTCTAGGAAATCACTATTCTAAACAACGAACATTGCAGAATCTACAACGTTTAGGAGTGTATTGGCCTAGCATGGACAAAGAAATACATGAATGGATTAAGAATTGACCAGTGTGCAAGGAGATACCCCCAGTGGAGCATGCCTCACTTTATCACGTGTCATTAATTCCAGATTGGGGTGCTCCATTGGTTGAATTCATGAGATCGGGGACATTACCCAAGGAGGCTAGTCTAGCAAGAAGGCAAAGCATGGAGCAAGAGGCTCAGGACTATGCTTTAGTAGGAGACAACGTATATCGACGAGGCCAAGATGGTTACTTAAGACTATGTGTTCATGAATCAGACTATTTGACAGTCTTAGAAATGGCACATAGCGGTGTTGCAGGTGGACACTTTGGGCCTCACAGAGTAATCAAGACCATTCTATTCTCAGGACTTTGGTGGCCCACTCTTCATATGGATGCACATACATATGTGAAGAAATGTGACACATGCCATTTTGCACACTATCCGATCAGAAAAGATGAGATGCTTTTGAGGCCAATGATGGGAGGACGTGCATTCTCAAAGTGGGGTTATAGACTTCGTTGGTCCCATTAACCCCCAAGCTAGAAACTCACAAGCAGAGTACGTTACTGTAGCCACATATTACCTTACAAAGTGGATGGAAGTAAAAGCCACAACAAAGAATGATGCTCAGACGATGGTGACGTTTTTATTTGAGAACATGTTCACTAGATATGGGTTACCAATAGAGTTAGTAAGTGATAGAGGTACACACTTCTTGAGCGAAGTCATTGAAAATCTCCTTCAAGAATTCATGGTGATACACAAGAAGTCTGCCCCCTATCATCCCCAAGCTAAAGGACAAGCCGAGAGCACAAATAAGATCCTATGTAACATGTTGACCAAACTCGTAAATAATAAACACTCTAATTGGGACAAACAGCTTCATCATGCTATTTGGGCTTACCGAGTTGCTTATAAATCAGTACTCAATGCCACCCCTTTTCAGATGGTCTTTGGACAAAATGCGGTGCTACCATTGGAATTTTTAATCCCAGCTTTAAGAGTAGCACAAGAGCATGAGTGGAATGGACACGAGTTGTCTTCCAGGATCTTTGATCTAGAATGCTTAGGTGAGACGAGGCTACGAGCGGCAGCAGGCATCTATGCCGTAAAGAAAAGACAAAAGGCATACTTTGACGCACATATCAAGGATAAAGGATTGAAAGAAGGAGACCTAGTGCTGGTTTATGCACTAAAGCAGCATGCCCGCAAATTGGAGAAAGGAGGATACAGACCCATGATCATCAATAGAATTTCCACTAGTGGTGCGGTTCAATTGGCCACTCTAGAAGGTGACATCCTGCCAAACTATATTAGTGGATGTCGCGTCAAGCTGTATCAAGAACCTCTTACAGAGGATATGCTAATGAGACTCAACAATGCTAAGAAGCAAAAAGAAGAAGAGTTGAGGGTTAGAGAAGAAGCGCAAGCCGAGGCAAGAGAGCACATTAGGAGAAATAAGTTAAGGCGATTAGGGCTAGATGTCAACCCAAAAGCCCCAAAATATCACATGGACATGTGCCAAAAATCGGGCCTAATTACTTCTTGCATAATCGATCGACGTCCCTTTGTGACTGTAGAGGTAGGACGAGGAAAGAGTGTAAAGACGGTGAGAGCATTGATTGACTCAGGTGCAACAACTAGTGCAGTTAGACTTTCATACCGCCAAGACTTGCAATTGAACATCAAGCCCATAGAAGCCTATCTCATAGGTTTGGGAGGTGTGGAAACCCCTTGTTTGGGCGAGGTGGAACTTCCCATCTACCTTCAAGTTGTTCCAATGAAAGTCAAAATGCTAGTGTGTTAGGATGAGGACCTTACAGAGCCACTTGTCTTGGGTCAAGATTGGATTTACGACCATGCAGTCAACTTGAACCAAAGAAGTCAACTTCTTCAAGTTTGGGTACAGGAACAATGCATCACATTAGAATTAGAGAATTGCATGCTCACAAGTCCAGGTGTCACACATTCTCTTAGTTCTTCTAGCATTAATCTTAGCAAAACAGATGTTGTATGTGTCACAATCTCTATGTTCCAGAAGAACTCAATCATGGAAGAACATGCTCCAAGACAAGCGGACTCCGCCTCTTGCTCAAAGACTAAAGCAGTCACAACAATGCAACCAAAGAAGCAAGTAAAACAGCCCAAGAGAACCACTATATCAAATAGACAGATAAAATTCAAGAAGAAAGAAACTCGAGGCATGAAGCAGATCTGGGTTAGAAAAGGACAGCAACCACCAGCTTTGCCACAACAATTTCCAAGCACAAAGAACAAAAGAAGATAAGCTTAGCCCTTTGGCAAAAGTAATAAGACAATCATCAAGGATATGGGTTTGGAAGCCTAAGGTACCAGTAGCATCCCCAGCACCAAAGAACCAACCACTCCGGATACAAAATTTAAGCAATCAAACAAATATGAAGAAGTCAACAAGGACTTGTACGCAGCCCAACACTATTCTGAAACGGGTCCCTAAAATAAGTTGTCCTTTTGACATCTAGTGGATACCTCCAACAAAGGTTGCATCAACATCTGCAAGAACATTGAAAGCCTCGACCTACAACATCCATGTGCCTTTGGCATAACCTTGTCTTTTGCACCATTTAGGTCATGCATTTCCAAAGTATGCATTAATATAGGGCCACATTACATGGCCGTGCATAGACACAATTGAGAATAAAATATTTTATTGATGCTAACACCTTTCTTCTTGTTTTATGCCATTGTCCAAAAAAAGAGAGAGAGAGAAAAAAAAAGAAAAAAAAAAGAAAAGAAAAAAAAGAGAGACACAAGACTGTGCGCTTGAAGAACCTCATAAAGTGAACCATCCGGACAGGCATCCATCAACAAGGAAGCCAAGCCAATGGTCGATCACCATGATGGAAGTACAACATGAAGAGATGAAGATCGACAAACCTTTCACCATGGTAAGAATTGATGCCTTTCTACAAGAAACAAGCATCAAAAGAGAGGTAACAACGAGATACACACTTGAACTCAATGAAGTGGCTGAAAGAAGGAATATAACAATAGTTGAGGCAGTCAGATCCATGCTGAATGAAAAGGGTTTACCCAATTATCTTTGGGAAGAGGCTTTATCAACAGCCACATACCTTGTAAATAGACTTCCGTCAAAGTCTTTAGATAGTATGACTCCCTATGAGGTATGGAATGGAAGAAGGCCAAGTCTAGAGCATTGAAAAATCTTTGGATGTCTAGCTTATGCTCACATACCTTCTAAAATTAATAAGAGGGAAATTGGATTCCAACGCAAAGAAGTGTATCTTTATTGGACATGATCAAAACCAAAAAGGATACAGATTGTATAATCCCTCTAACAAAGGCTTTTTGGTTAGTAGGGATGTCGTCTTTGATGAAAATAAATCTTGGTTTGATGATGATAGTAAAGTGAAGCTACCCTATGACTTAGAACAAGAATTTCCATATCTTCCAACAAAGGAACCAAATCATCATGAAGATAGTGACTCTGAAGATGAGTTGACAAATTTAGAGAAATTGAAGCCATGGAAGAACAAAGGGAAGGCTAAGGTACAAGACGTAGCTCAAGGATCTGAAAGCTCTCATCAACCACTCAAAAGATCAATAAGAGAGAAAAAGAATCTAGAGAGATATGGATGTGATACCTCTTTGGCCACAAAGCACCTAATTTATATGGCAAAAGACTCGAACAATGAAGAACCAACATCATATGCAGAAGCTCAAAGCAAGAAGGGAATGGAAAGATGCAATGGATGAAGAAATTGAAGCCCTCATGGAGAATGACACATGGTAACTTGTTCCTAGCAAGCCATCAGTGAAGGTAATTGGATCAAGGTGGATCTAAAAAGTAAAAAGGAATTCACATGGTAGTATTAATAGATACAAGGCGAGGTTAGTGGCCAAGGGATTTATCCAAATCCATGGCATAGACTATGAAGAGACCTTCTCACTTGTTGTTAAAATGCCTACCATTAGAGTACTTGTTAGCATTGCTGCATCTAGGAATCAGAAGCTGTATGAACTAGATGTAAAGAATGCATTTCTCAATGGTTGGATTTTAGCGGAAGCTTATAAGGCACAACCACCTAGTTATGAAGATGCACATCATCCAAACTATGTGTGTAAATTGGAGAAGGCTTTGTATGGTTTGAAACAAGCTCCAAGAGCTTGGAATCATAGATTAGTTACCTACTTGCAAGACCAAGGATTCAAGGCTAGCAAAGTAGACACATCCTTATTCATCAAGAGGAATGGATCAGAGGTTATATATCTCTATATGTAGATGCCATTATAATTATAGGGAATGATGTCAATGGGATTAAACAGGTAAAGGCTGAAATGAAGGATGAATTCACGATCAGTGATCTTGGACCTCTCACTTATTTTCTTGGACATGAACTTGTCTATACAGATTCTGGTATCTACATCAATCAAAGGAAGTATGTACATGGCATGCTTTTGAAATTTAAAATGGAGAATAGTAAGTGTGCAGGTACACCCATGGAGTTGAATCATAAGCTAAGCACTTATGAGGGAGAACCTATCAAAGATATCACAAGCTATGAGAACTTGGTAGGAAGCTCGAACTATGCAACTCTCACTAGGGTGGACATATGCTATAGTGTTAGCATACTTAGTCAATTTATGCACAAGCCAAGGAGGCCACACATGGAAGTAGCCAAGAGAGTGCTCAAATAACTGAAGGGCACCATCAATGAACGACTTTTCTACCCCTTCACCTTTGAAAGTGATATCAAGCTTTACTCGGATGCAGATCGGGCTGGTTCAACGGATGACACGAAGAGTACTTCAGGATATTTGTCATTGATAGGATCAAAACTAATACCTTGGTCTTGAGAGAAGCAACCAATTGTTGCTCTATCATTAACTGAAGCTGAATACGAGGATTGGATTATGCAACATGAGAAGAAATGTGATTAAAATGCTTATACTCTGATTTGGGGCTACATACCCTAACTCCTCATATTTTTGGTGATAATACAAGTTCACTTCACTTAGCAGCTAATCCGGTTTACCATGCTAGAACCAAGCATATTGAAGTCCATTATCATTATGTAAGAGAGAAGTTGATGAGCAAGGATATTCAATTATTCTATGGTTCTACTAATATTCAATGTGGAGATATGTCTACTAGGTCATTGGATGATATCAAGCTAAACGGGTTTAAAAGAATGATTGGATTGAAAGAAATCAAGGAGGACAAAAGAATTGATCATACTAGGCTTCAGGGGAAGTTGTTTGTGTATTTCATCCAAGACTAGTGCTTGATCATGCATAAATGTAAAAATCTCTTATGCACACCCTCAATGAGAGAGTCATAGAAACATGCTCTTGTAATTCTTGAAAAGTTAATACCTCGAAAGGTAAAAGACTTTGAAGAAACACGTGGCCATGTTAGGCACAAATTACAAGCTGAGTTAGGAGTGATTGATTAGATAAGTGATCCCTCAACTTAAGGGGAACTGTTAGGTATAATCCCTCCAAGATTTGAATTCAAATGTATCTATAAAAACACCTATGTATAATCGCAGATTAGAGCAGCACTTAGATCTACATTTTGGAGAGATTTTGATCAAGCACTAAGCCAGAAGTGAAGCACACTTTTTGTCCTTCTTCCCAAGCTTCATGTCCATTCATATCATGTACAATATGTTCAATACAGGTTGATTTTCAACCTATACTTTGAAGTTGTTCTTATCTGCTGCTAGAGGTTCATATTCTCATTTTCTGACAACTTCAGTGAGTGAGTTCTCTGTGTATACTTGATCTTTTGCTTAGTCTTAAATTGGTATAGGTAACTTGATAAGTTTAGTTTCATTATACCGATTTTCACAATCATTTATTTATTACTCTGAGAGCTACAATCATTTGAAGCTAACTAGGTATACTAGCAGTTAATTCCTAAAATATCGGGATGATATTTGTGTGTTTTTAGATTTATTTCTCTCAATATGGTTCATCTAAAATCATCAAATTTGTTGCTTTAGATTCATTATCTATCTAATTAAAAGTGTGCAAAAGATCTCTATTCAATTTTCAGCAGACTATGAGCTCTGAGTGAATTTCCAGAGTGTAGTCCATCCCAAAATACCAAGTTTTTGCTTCATCGATTTACGTTTTTGCTTCATCCATTTTGTATCAATTAGTTTGTTTTGATGATCAATTTTAGATTGATACTCCAAAGCACTAGGATGGTTCATATGCATCCATAGCAAGCACAAGGTGTCTACTTATCATCTTTGAAGCTATCTTGGTAGGTATATAGCAGGTTTTTGCATCACCAGGCACATCTTTCGAGTGTATCACCCATCTTCCTTCATAGTGGTATCAGAGCAAAGATAAATCAATATGGGAGATGGATAGAAAACAACTAGTCAGCCTGGTCTTTGAGGATGGAGGCCTACCTTCAAGGGAGAAATCTACTTGGATACATATCTGAAGATGAAGTCAAGCCAACAATGAGAAGCAAAGGAAAACCATCACATGAAGAGCAAGAAAGGCTTACAACTTGGTGCTCAAAGGATGCACTAGCTAGGTTTTACATCTTAAACTCAATCTCTAATTTTCTCTTACCTCACGTGAAAGGATGCAAGACCTCAAGAGAAACTTGGAAAGCACTTGCTTCCTTCTTCTCTTCAAATACTAGAGCAAGGAAGAACAAGCTATGGATGGAGTTTACAACCTTGAAGAAAAGTCCCAAGCAAAGTGTGACTGATTATGTCACCAAAGTGAAGGAGATCTTTGATCACTTAGGAAGCATTGGAGAGTTAATTGAAGAAGAGCAAATCATCAATGGAATCAAGGCTGATGACAAGTGGGAATTTTCCACAACTGCTATGGACCTATACATGGACATGCAAGTGCGTGACTTCAACACTCTTATGGGCCAACCCTTCACATATGAAGCAAAGATAGTCAAGAATGGTGAATCCTCAAGAGGTAATCAATCTTTTCCCTTATACTCTGATAAAGCTAAAGCCAAGCATAAGCCAAAGTCTAAGAAGAATGAAGATGAAGGTAGCTCTTTCCAAACCAACTTCAGAGGTAAAGGAAAAGCTAGAAGAAGAGGCATATGAGGAAAGCAAGGCAGGGGCAGCCCAATCTTCTCAATCTTGTAGCATTTGGTGTTACTCTAATCATACTAATGAGGAATGTTATAGGCACCCAAGGAATTCCAGAGGAAGAGGATTCAATAGAGGTGGCTATGGATCAAATAGAGGAAGATACAATGGAGGATACAACAACAACTACTTCAGCAATAATAATCATCAAAATGGATATAGAGGAAGAAAGGATTACAAAAACTATACTGAAGATCAAAGTCAAGAAGACTCACTACTCCTCACATCAAGGGAAAAAATGAACTGTGCATGGGCCTTTTTGATTAAGGAGTGATTAGCAATGTACCAATGAGAGGAGGGTGGTGGACATAGTCTAGTCCCTTAATGACATAGGCTAGGCATAGGATTCCCTTTCTGTGTGTGGTCAAAGAGGAGAAAACCACCTAGGATTTGTGGTTTTAGTTATGTGAATAGTTTTGGAACTCTTAGAAATCAACTAGAGTCCTTGGATTGGCTAAATGATCAAAGGTTGAGGTTGAGTGGCAAAAGTCAAAGCAACTTGCAGCAAGAGCCCTTGGATTCGGAGGATAATGGAAGGCTATAATTTATTCGTTATTTGAAATTGTGCCATCACTTTGAGGCCCTTGGATTTGAGGCTCCATCAAATGACATAGAATGAAGATCTTGAAATTTAGGCACCTTCCCATATGGAACATTGGATGTGCTCTTTATCCAATGGTTGGGGATCAAATCTTGAATGAAACTGCACCTTTATTTGTAGACCATTGGATGAACCTCTTCATCGTACAAATGTCATCGCACATGCCATGGAAACGTCAGATCCCCCAAGATCCAAGGGTGCAGAATGCTGCAAAGTTTGATAAAAAAGGTTAGATCAGCCCCATTTGTGGGGAACCATTGGATCCTTGAATTCATATCAGAGTTCTGCTTCTACTCTTCGTTTGATGATGAATGGCAATCCAAATGCCTTGTCATTTGAAGATTTCTTTCTGTTCTACTACATGAAGATCAGTCTAGGCAGAACAAGTCCATTATGCATGTTGCAGATCAAGCTTTCCTGGCTAGTCAGAAGGGCAAAGGTAAATGGAGCTCATCTACTAGTAAGCAGAAATTTGCAAATGCTGCACATTTGAAGAAGGAAGACAAAGATGAGAAGAAATCAGAAAAGCAGAAGTTGTTTTGCAAATATTATAAAGCAAATGACCATGTCATTAAGAGCTGTCCAAAACTAGCTGCTAAAGAGGCAAAGAAGAAAGAGGCCGGAATGGTTGTTGTAGAGGCCTCTACACCAAAAATAAAGTCTGTTAATCTTGTGCAGAATGAAGAATGGGTGTTTACTACTGTTTGAAGTTTTGATCCATCTTCTTATGAGCAGTGTATATCTGCAGTAGACTAAGATGTTTGGTATTTTGATAGTGGGGCAACCAAACATATTACCTTGTAGCACAATTTCTTCACTTCACTTGAGCCTACCCCTATAGGGAATACTGTCACATGTGCCAACAACTCCTCTTATCCTATTATGGGAGTTGGTAAGATCATTCTGACTACTGCTGATGGTAGTTCTTTCACTTTTTCAAATGCTTTATTTATGATAGGGATGAAGAAAAATCTGTTATCACTTTCTGCATTAGCCAAGATTGGCTTGGTTGTGAAATTTATTGATGATAATTGTACAGTTCATGATTTGTCAAATGCCAACATGATTATTGCTTCACGCATTTTATGTCGTGGGCTGTATAAGCTCATAGATTATGAAAAATCTATGAATGATTTAGCATGTGCAGTAGATGATTCTCATGCTATGTGAGATGCAAAGGTTTGGCATGCACCCTTTGGTCATCAGAATTTTGCTAGTTTGCTATGCCTACACAAATCTAAAATGGTGTCCTCTTTGTCCAAACATGAGGCACCCGGAAAACATGTCTATGAAGGCTATATTTTGGGCAAAATGCAGTGTTCCTCCTTTCCAAGAGATGGTTCAGTTCAGGCTACTCAGAAATTGCAACTTGTACATAGTGATGTATGTATGCATACACCTTCTTTTGGAAACTATCTTTACTTTGTGACTTTTATTGATGATTTTTCGAGGCATGCATGGGTATATCCACTCAAAGCAAAGTCAAAAGTGTTTATGTTATTCAAATACTTTTTGGTTATGGCTAAAAATCTTTCAGCATGTAAAATTGATACCCTCCATTTTGATCAAGGGGGGGATATATGTCTTCTGACTTTAATGCATTTCTGGTTGAATGTGGGATAAAACATCAGTGTATAGTGCCATATACACCTCAACAAAATGGAGTTGCTAAATAGAAGAATAGGCCACTCATGGAGATGGCGAGGTGTGTGGTCAAGAGGCAGGCTTTACCACATAGTTTCTGGCTTGAGGCTGTCATGTGTGCAACATATGTACTTAACAGGTATCCCACTAAAGCACTACAGTGTATCACTCCATACGAGGCTTGACATGGTTGCAAGCCATCTGTTTCTCATTTGCATGTTTTTGGTTGTCTCGCATATGCATTAGTGCCTAAACAACATTGTAGGAAATTGGATGATAAAGCAGTAAAATGTATTTTTGTTGGGTACAACTCTGAAAGCAAAGGCCATTGTTTGTATCATCGACAAACTAAATGCATTTTGGTTAATTGTGATACTTTTGCGGAAGATGCTATTTAGCCTTTACTTTCATGTACAAAGGAGACACATGGTAGCTCCAAAGACATGTATGATACTTTGATACCTCTTTTTATTGTTGGAGATAGACGTTTGTGGAAGCACGCGAACAACATAAGGAAGGAGAAGAAGCTTGGAGCACAACACACAATGCTGAATGTATTACTAGAGAATGTACAAAGATAAGTATCCCATTAGGGCAATAGGCGTATCTACAAGCCGGGGGAAAAAACCTCCTAAAGAGGGAAAAAAGTGCCCCGACGGTCCTAGAGTGTTCACACACATCACTACCTAAATATATCAACAAATCCCTCCCAGGAGTGATGCGGTGAACAAGTATCTAGCACTCATGTATAAGGAAGTGCCAAGATATGTGGAAATCACTCCACAAAAGGAAGTAAGCCCAAAGATTTGCGGAAAGCTTCAAACTTCTCCCTAGGCAGAGCCTTCGTGAAAAGTTCTGCAATGTTCTCCTGCATGGGCACATATGCCAAGCTGATCTCCCCAACAAAGAACCTCTCCCTGACATAATGATAATGCACCTCAATGTGCTTAGTGCGAGCATGGAACATAGGGTTCCTCACAACTACCAATGCGCTCTGACTGTCAATGAGGATGGTGGTGGCAGAAGACTGACCAACACCCAAATCAGCCATAAGGCGTCTGAGCCACAGACTCTCAACAGTCGCTGTGAAAGCTTCCCTATACTCAGCCTCATAACTGGAAGTGGCCACAGTAGGCTGCTTCTTGCTCAACCAAGATATACATGAGCTACCAAGCATGAAGCAAAAGCCACTAGTGGACACACGAGTGTCATAGCAACTAGCCCAATCAGAGTCAGAAAAAGCATGCAAATCTCATGGTAGTGATCCCCCCTTGGGATAAAACAACCCAAGTACCCGAGTACCACTCAAGTAGTGAAAGATACGCTTAACCACCTACCAATACTTGACTCCTGGGCAATGCATAAACCTGCTTATCTGTGAGATAGCAAACTGAATATCTGGCCGAGTAATGCATAAGTAAATCAAGCATCCAACAGCCCGCTGATAGAGAACAGCATCAAATGCATCTCCAACATCATGAAGACTCAATCGTAAACCTGTCTCCATAGGAGTGGCAATAGGCTTACAGTCTTCAAGGCCAAAATGCTGCAATAATGTGTCAATATATTGCGATTGATAGAAAGCCATTCCACCATCAACATGCATAAACTAAATGCCCAAATAATGATGCAAATGCCCCAAATCAGACATCTCAAATGAGGCATGCAAATCAGTCTTAAAATCAGCAATATGCCTCTCATGAGGACCAGTGAGCAGCATGTCATCAACATAAACCACAATGATCAGAAGTACATCATTAGCACACTTAACATATAAGGTGCTTTCAGTTGGACTGTTCTCAAAACCATGTGCAATCAGATAGGCATGTATCTTTTCACACCAAGCACGTGGTGCTTGCTTTAAACCATATAATGCCTTCTTTAACCTACACACTTGGTTCTCATGCCCTTTCTGCACAAAGCCACAGGGCTGAAAAACATACACTTCTTCATGCAAGTCACCATTTAGAAATAGAGTTTTAATGTCCAACTGATCTACATTCCAACCATGATGGGCGGCAAGTGCACAGATGCTCCGAACAGTAGTCATACAGCATGTAGGTGCAAAGGTCTCATCAAAATCAATGCCTCTTTCCTATGCATAACCCTTTGCAACAAGCCTAGCCTTATACCTGTCAACTGTACCATCATGTTTATGCTTCATCTTGTATACCCACTTAGTGCCAATGCCCTTCTTGCCAGGAGGCAAGTCACATAAAGACCAAGTACCATTCTTCATTATTGCATCATATTCAAATTACATAATAGCCATCCAATTTTCTGAATTTTGTGCTTCATCAAACGAAACAGGCTCAGTCTCATCACAGAGACTAGATGCAGCCATAGCATAGCAATTTAATGCAAAAGAGGCACTATAAGAGCCTAATCGAGTACGATATGACAGAGGTGCATCTAATTTTCTATCACGCAAGGTCTGCACCAGCCATTTTGGCATAGTTCTTGCCTGCTCAATATCAGAGCTCTCATCAATAAGTGCATCATGTAAATCTGCATCAGAAATGGAATGATCTGCATCATCACATGAAACATGCAAAGGCTGAAAAGTTTCCTCATTAGGACCAGCACTAAACTGTCCACCTATAAAAAGAGGCAGCAAAGTATCATACATGTCTTTGGAGCTAACAAATGTCTCCTTAGTACATGAAAGCAATGGCTGAATAGCATCCTCCACAAAAACATCACGGCTAACCAAAATGCGTTTAGTTTGTGGATGATACAGACAATAGCCTTTACTTTCAAAACTGTACCCAACAAAAATACATTTTACTGCTTTATCATCCAATTTTCTGTGATGTTGTTCGGGCACTAATGCATATGCCAAACAACCAAAAACACGCAGATGAGCAACAGATGGCTTGCAATCATGCCAAGCCTCATATGGAGTCGCTTTAGTGGGACACCTGTTCAGTACATATGCTGCACACATGATAGCCCTAAGCCAGAAACTATGTGGTAAAGTCCGACTCTTGACCATACACCTCGCCATCTCCATGAAAGACCTGTTCTTTCGTTTAGAAACTCCATTCTATTGAGGTGTTTACGGCATTGTACAATGGTGTTTTATTCCACGTTCAGCCAAAAATGCATTAAAATCAGAAGACATATATTCCCTCCCTCGATCTGAATGGATGGTGTCCATTTTACATGCTGACAGATTTTCAGCCAAAACCAAAAACTGTTTGAAGCACATGAACACTTTGGACTTTGCCTTCAATGGATATACCCATGCATGCCTAGAAAAATCATCGATGAATGTCAAAGAAGTAAAGATAATTTCCAAAAGAAGGTGTCTGCATAAGACCATAGACATCACTATGTACAAGCTGCAATTTCTGAGTAGCCCGAAGTGAACCATCTTTTGCAAATGAGGAACACTGCATTTTGCCCAAAATACAGCCTTCACAAACATGTTTTCCAGGTGCCTCAAGTTTGGGCAAAGAGGACACCATTTCAGATTTCTGTAGGCGTAGCAAACTAGCAAAATTCAGATGACCAAAGCATGCATGCCAAAGCTCTCCATCTGGCATAGCCTAAGCATCATGTACTGCACATGCTGAATCACTTACAAATCTTTCATAGTCTATGAGCTTATACAACCCACGACATAAAATGCCAGAAGCAATAATCACGTCGCCATTTGATAGATCATGAATTGTACACCGATCATCGACAAATTTCACACTGATAACAACTTCTTCTTGATCCCTAGCACAAATAAAGCATCTGAAAAAGTGAAAGAACTACCATCAGCAGTAGTCAAAATGATCTTACCAACTCCCATAACAGGATAAGAGGAGTTGTTGGCACATGCAATAGTATTCCCTGTAGGGGCAGGCTCGAGTGAAGAGAAGAAACTGTGCTGCGAGGTAATATGTTTGGTCGCCCCACTGTCAAAATACCAAACATCTGAGTCTACTGCAGACATGCACTACTCATGAGAAGATGGGTCAAAACTGCAGACAGTAGTAAACACCCATTCTTCTTCCTACACAAGATTAGGAGACTCTATTTTTGGTGTAGAGGCCTCTGCAACAACCATTCCAGCCTCTCTCTTCTTTGCCTCTTTAGCAGCCAGTTTTGGACAGTTCTTTATGATATGATCATTCCATTTACAGTACTTACAAAACAATTTCTGCTTTTCTGATTTCTTCTCATCTTTATCTTCCTTCTTCGAATGTGCAGAATTAGCAGATTTTTGCTCACTAGTTGAAGAGCTCCATTTTCCTTTCCCTTCTGACTAGCCAGGAAAGCTTGATCTGCAACTCGCATAATGGACCTATTCTGCCTGGACTGATCTTCTTGTAACATAACAGAGACTAACTCCTCAAATGATAAGGCATTTAGATTTCCTTTCATCATCAACCGAAGAGTAGAAGCAAAACTTTGATATGAATCAGGAAGACCATTCAGAACGGTCTGCACAAGTGAGCTATCTGGTATAACCTCATCAAGAGAAATCAATTGT
Organism: Ceratopteris richardii; assembly: GCA_020310875.1. NCBI lineage: Eukaryota > Viridiplantae > Streptophyta > Polypodiopsida > Polypodiales > Pteridaceae > Ceratopteris > Ceratopteris richardii. The sequence goes on from CM035418.1 coordinate 6,623,310, forward strand.
TCCTTCAAGTCTTTGATCTTCGTTAGGAAACTGTCCATAGAATCACCTTCATTCATGTGCTCACTCTCCAATTGTTTTCGGAGGTAAGCAACATGAGCCTCATTCCTAGCTTGGTACAATGTGGTAAGTGTATCCCAAGCATCCTTAGTTGTTCAGCAAGAGCGAATGTGAGGAATAATCGCACGTTTGACAGACAAAGCTATCAATGCATGTGTCTAGGCATCTCTGCCATCCCAACGAATCTGCTCTATAGTAGGTGCAGCAAAAACCGCAGCACGAACAGGAATATGTAGAATATCATCATCTTCGACACCTTCTGCATCACCTTCAGTACCTGAAGTTGTACCACTTGGAGGCGTGATAGGACGTTTTTCGACACCCTGCACAATGTTCCACAGTCCTTTTGCAACCAACACATGTCGCATCATATAAGCCTATAACGGGTAGTTGGTACCATCCAACTTATCCTCAACAGCCAACATACAGAATACATCACTACTTTCAGCCATGCCCAATGACTAAAATACCTTGATGCAAAAAATTGATTGTATCTCAAAAATTTGAATAGGACTACCCAGACAAATTTTGCTAGACATGTAGCAGACTTTGAGACGCTTATACTGGCGAACAGAAATTGGTATTATATGTCTTTGGCTCAAAAAGACGAAATAGCTTGCACAAGCGCTGCGATAGTGCGTTCGGAGACTGAAACGAGCTCTCGGAAACACGCTGAGTATGCTCACCAAAATTTGTGCGATTATGAGACTGCAACCGGAGGAGTGTCGACGGTGCCCTAGATGAAGCGACGACCTGCTCTGATAGCAATTGTTGGAGATAGACATCTGTGGAAGCACGCGAACAACACAAGGAAGGAGAAGAGGCTTGGAGCACAACACACAATACTGAATGTATTACTATAGAATGTACAATGATAAGTAGCCCATTAGGGCAATAGGCATAACTACAAGCCGGGGGAAAAAACCTCCTAAAGAGGGAAAAAAGTTCCCCCGGCGGTCCTAGAGTGTTCACACACATCACTACCTAAATATATCAACATTTACAAATGGACAGTCTAGTGCTGGTCCTAATGAGGCAACTTCTTAGTCATTGCATGTTTCATGTGATGATGCAAATCATTCCATTTCTGATGCAGATTTGCATGATGCACTTGTTGATGAGAGAGCTAATATTGAGAAGGCAGAAACTATGCCAAAATGGCTAGTGTAGACTTTGCATGATAGCAAATTAGATGCACTTTTGTCATACTGTACTCCTTCAGGCTCTCATAGTGCCTCTTTTGCTTTAGATTGCTATGCCATGGCTGCCTCTAGTCTCTGTGATGAGACTGAGCCTGTTTCATTTGATGAAACACAAAATTATAAACATTGGATGGCTGCAATGCAATCTGAATATGATGCTATCATGAAAAATGGTACCTAGTCTTTATGTGACTTGCCTCCTGGCAAGAAGGCCATCGTCACTAAGTGGGTATACAAGTTGAAGTGTAAACCTGATGGAACAATTGATAGGTATCGGACTAGGATTTTTGCAAAGGTTATGTGCAGGAAAGAGGCATTGATTTTGATGAAACCTTTGCTCCTACTTGTTGAAGGACTACTATTTGTAGCATCTGTGCACTTACAGCTCATCGTGGTTGGAATGTACATCAGTTGTACATTAAAACAACATTTCTGAATGGTGATTTGCATGAAGTTGTTATGTTTTTCAACCCCGTGGATTTGTGCAAAAAGGGCATGAAAACCAAATGTGCATGTTATAGAAGGCATTATATGGTTTAAAGCAAGCAACATGTGCTTAGTATGAAAAGATACATGCCTATCTGATTGCATATGGTTTTGAGAACAATCAAATTGAAAGCACCTTATATGTTAAGCATGCTAATGATGTACTTCTGATCATAGTTGTGTATGTTGATGACATGGTGCTCACTAGTCTTCATGAGAAGCATATTGCTAATTTTAAGGCCGATTTGCATGCCTCATTTGAGATGCCTGTTTTGGGGCATTTTCATCATTATTTGGGCATTCAATTTATGCAAGTTGATGGTGGGATAGCTTTGTGTCAAATGAAATATATTGATATATTATTGTAGCGTTGGCCTCAAAGACTGTAAACCTATTGCCACTCCTATGGAGACAGGCTTACGATTGAGACTTCATGATGCTAGAGATGCATTTGATGTTGTTCTCTATCAGCAGGCTATTGGATGCTTGATTTACTTATGCATTACTCAGCTAGATATTCAGTTTGCTATCTCATAGATGAGCAGGTTTATGCATTGCCTAGGTGTCAAGCATTGGCAGGCAGTTAAGTGCATCTTTTGCTACTTGAGTGGTACCCGACTACTTGGGTTGTTTTATCCCAAGGGGGGAGCATTATCGCTAGATTTGCATGCTTTTTCAGACTCTGACTGAGTTGGTTGCTATGACACTCATGTGTCCACTAGTGGTTTTTGCTTCATGCCTGGTAGCTCATGCATATCTTGGCTGAGCAAGAAGCAACCTACTATGGCCACTTCTAGTTGTGAGGCTAAGTATAGGGCAGCCTTCATAGCGACTGTTGAGTGTGTGTGGCTTAGATGCCTTATGGCTGATTTGGGTGTTGGTCAACACCACCATCTTCACTGACAATTAGAGTGCATTGGTAGTTGCAACGAACCCTGTGTTCCATGCTCACACTAAGCACATTGAGGTGCATTATCATTATGTCAAGGAGAGGTTCTTTGCTGGAGAGATCAACTTGGCATATGTGACCATGAAGGAGAACATTGTAGACCTTTTCACGAAGGTTCTGCCTAGGGATAAGTTTGAAGCTTTCTGCAAATCTTTGGGCTTACTTCCTTTTGTGGATTGATTCCACATAGCTTGGTACTTCCTTATACATGAGTGCCAACACCTTGTTCACTACATCACTCCCAGGGGGATTTTGTTGATATATTTAGGTAGTGGTGTGTGTGAACACACTAGGACCGGCGGGGCACTTTTTTCCCTCTTTAGGAGGTTTTTTCCCCGGCTTGTATATATGCCTATTTCCCTAATGGGTTACTTATCTTTGTACATTCTATTAGTAATACATTCGATATTGTGAGTTGTGCTCCAAGCTTCTTCTTCTTCCTTGTGTTGTTCGCATGCCTCCGTAGATGTCTAACTCCAACATAATTTATCCCTATGAAAATCATAGCGAACCTAGTTGGGAGCCAGAATGCACTAATATAATGTATGCAAATCCTAATTCTAGGCTCCAACTTAGAGAGATAAGACCCCCAATAGCTAGAGGACCATGCGACAGATGCCAAGGAGATCACTTCATTCGTGATTGCCCTATACCTGCACCTATGCAACCCTAATTGGTGACAATTCAAGGTTTCTGTCAAGATTATGGGAAGGAGCACCTTTTACGAGACTTTCCTAAGAACCCAAATAATGGACCTAAAATCACTCCTATTAACCTCATTGGATTGGTAATAGACTCTATAGGAAGTGTGAGTTTCACGAACCCAGTGCAAGTAGTCACTAGAGCTCAGACATTACAACAAAACGAAGACTTAGGTCAGGAAAAGAGTTTGAAGGTTACTGAGACCGAGAGTCTAACTAAGAAAAGGACAAGAGGTTGGAAGAATAGTTGTGAATGAATGAAAAGACAATGGTCAAAGAAGATGAGTGAACTTGAGGAAAGCCTAAGAGGAAAAAAGGCCAAGATAGTTGAACTCACATCTCAAATGCACTCTCACACATCATCAGCACCATCATCCCCATCACCTTCTAATCCACCACCTTCTAATCCACCTCATATAACCCCACCACCACCTAGAGTAGGATCAATCTTAGCAAATTCCACTTCTAAAGACTTATACATGATGCTTAAAGCATATCAAGACACAATCCAAGAAGGACCAAATGTGATAGATCATGAAAGATGTTAACCTAGGGCTGATCTAGAGATTGAATGAACCAAGCTTTGTGCAAAGATGGTAGAATTTTCACAAACTATGTTTGAGGCCAGCCGCCTCTTCAATTGCACAACCTAAGCCAAACCTCAGTTACGCTTTGATGGATTATTAGAAAGATTGGAAAGGATGAAAGATGAGTAGGAAAAAAAGCTATATCACAAGTGAGTAACCTCAAAAGTGAAAGGATAAGTCTTTCTCCCAAGGATGCTTACATTCCCACTTCCACCGAGTCAGGAACCTCTACTTCTGTAAATCAATACTCACAAGAATTTCTAAGAGAGATATAGGAAGAGAAATGGGCAAAAGAAAGTAAAAATCCTCCTCCCATTGAAATTGCGGATTACCTATATGATCAATTCCCACAAGATATTCCTTCCATTTATGAAGAACAAGAGGATGCCCAGTCTAGTGAATGGTTAGACTTTGAGTTTAAGGGAAGGAGCTAACCCTACTAGTTTGAAAGTAGTAAGGTTGATGAGTTGCACAATCTACTATGATCTAGTCCATTGAGCTTTGAATTTACCTACAAACCAAAGCATGTTTGAATTGAAACGTAATATCAAATCCCCAATCTTAAAAATAGGATTACATAGATTATATGCGTGTCATCAAGCTTTTGCAAATAAGTCTTCAATTGTCCTTGATTTCCTTCAAGCCAATCATCATCTTGAATCTACTCAATTTTGTACCATCAAGAGCTTTAGTCAACATGTCTGCACATTCAATATCTATAGAGACATAGGATAGTTGAATATCCTTGCTTATTAGCTTCTCCCTTATGTAGCTCAATGATGAGTAGCACCTCCTTTAATGTCAATCCGGGAAGACGTGAGGATGGTATGAAGACCTTGAGCAAGTGGCGGCACAAGTGCATGAGTGAGAAGCACACAAGCATGCACACACATACACACACACGCGCACACACGGCAAGACAAAGAGTGAGAATCAATGGAGCTTTTAGATTACTTTCAAAATGCTCTTACAAGTTCGTTTTAATTACAATCTCTCCAAAAATGAGCTCTCTAGCTCCTTTTATAGTTTTTGACTAGCTTTGGCCCTGTTCAGACCTAGTGTCCGGCCTAGTTAAAAATTAGGTTCCAGGGCTTATTTGAGGGCTCAAACGAGATCTAAAAAATATGAAAATTGGTACGATGGTACTTCTAATACTCCTCAAGCTCGAGGACTCCCCGGCTTGAACAAAATGGAGTTACTAAAAATAGATAATGGTATTTACAATGGTTTTTAGTGATGAAAATCACTATTTTTGTAAGGGATTCTTCTGAAAATTTGACATACACTTCTTGGAGCTCCCTACTTGCTCCCTTTCCTTGTGTGTCCACCTTTTGATGTGCTTCCATGCTTTGTCCTTGACTTTGAGCTTCAACACTCCCCCCCCTCTCGAGTCTGTCGTCCCTGACAGACCCTTGTTGTGGTGGTCGTTCCATGTAGTACGTTGAGAGGTAGCGTCCTTTGCGTCCACCAGGGGCGATCCCTCTTCCCAATGTATCTTGGTCGTTTGTCTGGTTCTTCACTTTGCCACTGTTATCTCTTGCAGTTTGTAGTCCCTTTGTACGTACTTCTGCCTTGTATTCCATCTGGGTGGTGCATTTGTGAGTTTTCCAAAACTGCTAGCTGCTCAAAGGATGTGGTCAATGTTGATTGTGAGCAACTCTCAGTGGTGGATGGCTCCCTTGTTCTTGTAGTGGTCACCGTGATGTCCTCTGATTCTTCCAAAGATGGCTTTCATAGTTTTCGTGCCAAATACTTGTAACCCATAATGGATGATGGTTAAGTGCATTAGTGCATGGGTTGAACAAATTATGTGTCGTGTGCATGGCCTTGTAATGTGGCCCTACGTATGCGTACTTGGATAATGCATGGCAAGAAGTATGGTGCAAGAATTGCGGGTCTTGAGCTAAGTGCTCAAGGGTATGCTGATGAAGAGGTTTCCTAAACTATCATGGTTATGGTGTTTCCAGAGTAAAGATACTTACCATGGAGAAGGTTGATGGATGTTTGTCTCTTCGTGTTGTACGCTCGGCCTTTGGGATGGAACATTGTTGATGAATGTCCATGTTGATTGTCCACTGATGAGATCTTTTGAGTGGTGGATCCTCTCGCCTCATATGCAGGAGTCTTCTCCTTCAGAACTACCTTTTGCAGATATCTCCTTGGATGCTCTGGTACATGAAGTAGTTAAGCCTCACTCAAGTTGCGGACCTTCAAGCTCTTCATTCCAGATAAGGCAGCAATAATCTCACTACTGGCCGAGAAACACTTCTATCCAAATTGATAAATGCCTAGTAATCAACAGTTCCACCTTCAACTAAGCGTGACTCATTCATGTTTCATAAGCCAAACCTGGGAACAAGCTCTCTCCCACTTTTCTTTCTCCCCCCTTTTTTTTTTTTGAGAGAGAAAAGGATATCACAAAACAAGAACACAAAAGTTAGTATCAATAGAAATATTTGACATATGTCACTGTGCTCTTGAGCGTGGGAGTCTCAAGTGTGGCTATGCACGGCCGTGTAATGTGGCCCTATATTAATGCATACTTTGGAAATGCATGACCTGAATGGTGCAAAGGACAGGGTTGTGCAAGGAGCACATGGTTGTTGCTCGTTCGAGGCTTTTGATGTCATTTGTGGAGATTGATGCCGATCTTGGTAGAGGTATCCATTGAGTCTCGAACTGATGTGATCCTCCTTATTGGAGTCCATTTTAGAACATCATTTGGCACTGTAGAGGTCACTTCAGGCGTCTTTCTTATTGGATGCTTTCTGAACTGTGGTATCCAGTGTGGTTGACGCTTTGGTTCGGTGGAGACTACTTGCACTTTTGGCTTCCAAACCCATATCCTTTTTGCATGTCTTGTTACTAATGTTGAAGAGCTGATTTGATCTTCCTTTGGTCTCTGTACGTGGTTCTTACCCTTTTCTCTTTTTGGCTTCTTTGTTGAAACCTTTTGCATGTGGGAGAACAAAGGTTGTTGTGGATGTAGGAGCTTCTTAGGTACCCACATCTGTAATTGCCCTTGTTGAGCTGCAGCTAACTTCTTAGGCACCCAAACTTGTTGGATACCTTGTGATTGAGCTTGTCTGAGCTGCTTCCTTCGTCTTCTGGCCTGGTTGGTTTGCATGGATGGAATTTGTGGGGGCAAGGTTGGTGGTTGCTCTCCTTTGCGTACCCATATCTGCTTCATCGGTTGAGTTGTTCTGCTTCGCACGTTCTTTTGGTCTCTCGTCCGGGGAGTCTTTAGTGATTGATTTGCCCTTAGTTGCTGCCTCCTTCTGGCCCTTGGAAAAGAAGGGAGTTCCTTTGCATCTCTGACTCCTTTTTTGCGAATATCATTCCTCTGCAACACATAGTTTTGGACAAGAACAACATGGTCATCTTCATGTGTATTCTTGGAAGGACCAGGAGTCTGTGCCTTTCCTAGTTCCTTGAGTGCTCCATTATCTAACTCTACTATAATTCGACTATGATTGACCCAAATCTGAAGAAGTCCACTTCTTAGGTTCAAGTGGACTGCTTGGTCATAGATCCAATCTTGACCCAAGACAAGGGGTTTAGTGAGATCCTCATCTTGACACACTAGTACTTTAACTGTCATTGCCTCATCATGAATGTAGAGGGGAAGTTCCACCTCGCCCATGCAAGGGGTTTCCACGCCGCCCAATCCTATGAGATACGCTTCCATAGGATTGACAGCTAACTGCAACTCTTGACAGTAAGACAATTTAACAGCACTAGTGGCTGCACCTGAGTCAATCAAGGCTCTTACGGTCCTTGCACTCTTTCCTTGTCCTATATCTAGGGTTATGAAGGGACGTCGATCAATTATCCTATGCGAGCTTGTTCCTGCGACTTCACACATGGCCATAGGATATTCTTGATCTGCATTGTCATCTGTTCTAGTCTGATCTCGGCCTTGCCTTCGTAACTTCATCCTTCTGATGCGTTCTAAAGCTTCTGCTTGAGCTTCTTCTCGAACTCGCTTTTCTTCCTCTTTGCGTTTCTTAGCAGTGTTGAGTCGGCTGAGCATTTCCTCCGTGAGGGGTTCCTGATACAACTTGACTCTGCAACCGCTAATATAGTTTGGGAGAACATCACCTTCTAACGTGGCTAGTTGTACTGCTCCGCTCGTGGAGATCCTATTGATGATCATAGGTCCGTAGCCTCTCTTTTCTAGCTTCCTCGCGTGTTGTTTCAGTGTATAGACTAAGACTAGATCTCCCGCTTTCAAGCCTTTATCCTTCACATGGGCATCGAAGTATGCCTTCTGTCTCTTCTTGGCTGCATATATTCCTGCAGCGGCTCTCAGTCGTGTTTCTCCTAATCGTTCAAGGTCAAAAATCCTAGAGGAGAGTTCATGGCCTGTCCATTCGTGCTCTTGTGCTACTTTCAACGTAGGAATCAGGAAATCCAAGGGTAGCACAGCGTTTTGACCGAATACCATCTGAAAGGGGGTGGCTTGGAGTATCGTTTTGTAGGCAACTCGGTATGCCCAAACAACATGGTGTAGCTGCTTGTCCCAATCAGAGCGTTTAGTGTTCACTAATTTCGTCAGTACATTGCATAAGATCTTATTAGTGCTCTCAGCTTGTCCATTAGCTTGAGGGTGATAAGGGGCAGACTTCTTGTGTATTACCAAGAATTCTTGGAGTAGATTTTCAATCACTTCGTTCAAGAAATGAGTGCCTCTATCACTTACAAGCTCTATAGGTAGCCCGTATCTTGTGAATACATTCTCAAACAAGAATTTGGCAGTTGTTTGAGCATCGTTCTTTGTCGTAGCCTTTACCTCTACCCACTTGGTGAGATAATCTGTCGCAACAATGATGTATTCCGCATGAGAACCCTTAGCTGGGGGATTAATAGGACCTACGAAGTCTATTCCCCACTTAGAGAATGCACGTCCACCCATCATAGGTTTCAGTGGCATCTCATCTTTGCGTATAGGATACTGAGTCCTCTGACATACATCGCACCGTTTCACATAGGTATGTGCATCCATGTGAAGGGTCGGCCACCAGAAACCCGCAAATAGAATTGCCTTGATCACCCGATCCGGTCCAAAATGTCCTCCTGCTACACCTTGGTGAGCAGTTTCTAAGATCTTAAGATACTCACTTTCATGGACACACAATCTCAGGTAACCATCTTTACCGCGCTTATATAGAATATCACCAATGAGTGAGTAATCCAAGGCTTCTTGTTCTAAACTCCTTTTCCTAGCCAGAGTCATGTCTGGAGGGAATGTGTTTGTCCTCAGGAATGATACTAGTGGTTCGCTCCAATCTGGCGCAATGGATACTTGATAGAGAGTGGCATGTTCCACAGGTGGTTTAGTGCAACAGATTGGGCATTCCTTGCACAACTTGTGGACATCCACTTCCATAGTTGGCCAATGCACTCCGAATCTCTTTAGAGTCTATAAGGTTCGTTGCTTTGAATGGTGTTGCTCTAACGCACCTACATGTGCTAATTGCAACCATTTAGCGTACTCATCCTCTTCTACACAACAAGCCAAGATCCCTTGATCTGTGTGCTTGTACATGCTTCCGGCCATGATGTGATACTTTTGGGCTTTTACAACCTCTCTATTCCGTGTGTTTACCACTGGATGGTTAGGCCCGTATGTCAAGACTGGTACCAATGGCTTAGCCCACTGCGGCACCACCTCCAAATTAAATAGGTAAGCATCAGGAAGGTCATCTGATACTCCTTGTGGGGCTTCTCCAGACGTGAGTCTAGAGAGATGATCTGCTCTCAAGTGAGTCCTCCCTTTTCTTACCACAACCTCAAAGTCATATTCCATGAGCAAGAGAAACCATCTCACTAATCTTCCTGTATTGCATGGCTTGTTTACAAGATATAACAATGCCTGATGATCAGTAAAAAATTTAAACTTATTTGCAAGCAAATAATGTCTAAATTTCTTAACTGCATATACCATGCCTAATCCTTCTCGTTCAGTAGTGGTATAATTTCGTTCAGCCGCATTCAATTGTCTACTGGCATAGGCAATTGGAAGATCCATATTACCTTCACCCGTAGGTTGTGCAAGCACACATCCAATAGCATAATTGGATGCATCCACATGAACATGGAATGGCTTATTCCAATCTGGTGTGGTCAAGATTGGTGCTGAACATAATCTTCGTTTAAGCTCTTGGAAGGAATTCTCACATTCATCCGTCCACTCAAAGTTTGTCAGAAGTCCGTACATGGGCTTTGCAATGACAGCATACATGTGTATAAATCGTCGATAATAACCACAATGCCCCATGAAAGCTTGTACTTCCTTGACATTCTTTGGCCTAGGTAGCTCTGCTATGGCTCTCACTTTCTCCTCGTCAGTAGATATGCCATTCTTTGACACTATGTGTCCTAGAATCTTACCTTGCCTTACCATAAAAACACACTTTTCTGGGTTCAGGCAGACTTGGTACTCTCTACATTTGTCAAAGATTTGTCTGAGTTCAGGAATATGGGTTTGTCTAACATTGGAATGAGCACAGAGATCATCAACATAGACTTCTAAACTCTTCCTTAGGAACTCCTTAAACACATGGCACATCAGCCTCTGGAAGGTAGCTGGTGCATTGGTAAGCCCAAATGGCATTACTCTAAAAGCAAAAATGCCCCATTCTGTGGCAAAGGCTGTCTTATGCTGATCCTCTGGAGCTATGGCTACTTGATTGTAGCCCGAGAATCCATCAAGGAAGCTGTACACTTCCTTGCCTGCCACTCTTTCTAACAGATGTTCTGTGATGGGAAGCGGATAGTTATCTCGAATCGTGGCGGCATTAACCTTTTTCAAGTTAATGCACACACGCAGCTTGCCATTCTTCTTGGGCACCACTACGATGGGGGATACCCATTCAGTGTGCTCAATTTCATAGATAAATCCAGCTTCAACCAGTCTATCTATCTCTTCTTTGATCTTAGCGGCGTAATTATCGTTATATGTATAAGGCTTTTGCTTAGAGGGTTTAGCATCTGAGATCATGGGAATAGTGTGTGAGCATATGTCCGGGTCAACCCCTTTCAAATCCTTGTAACTCCAAGCGAATACATCTCTGTATTCTCTTAGCAAGGCAATCAATTCATGCTCTTCTTCTTCTGTCAGGTCATGGCCTATATACGTGCATCTCTCCTCTCCTTCTTCTATGGCCACTACTATTTTCTTTGTGGTTTCTTTGTTATCATAGGCCTCTCCTGATTGTGCCTCTCGTTTAGGCATTCTTATCATGACTCTCCTGTCGTCAATCTCATATTTCTTAAAATTTTCCGGGACCTCAAACAAAGATTCTTCCTCCTCTGGTGAGACTTCTTTCTTCTTTCGTTTCTTTCCTTCTTCCTTAGGGGTCATATGCGTTGCTAATCTTACATCATTTGTAACCTCTCCATGCCTCTAGGGTTGAAATTCTACTTCATGGAAGTATTCTTCATCTGATGCAAATGGTGGGTCCATAATGATTGACTCTAGATCGGAGTCACTTGCATCCTCAAATGCATCAGGGCTAGGTTCACATTCTTCTAGAACTGCCTCTCCCATGATTGGCTCTATGGAGAAGACTGAAATGTCATAGCCATCCTCATCACAGTGAGGTGTCCATTGTTCTTCATTGATGGCTACGTCCATTGTTGCTAAGATTTCTGCCCAACCGTGAGGTTCAAATTCTTCGTCTGGAAAAACTACAGGTGCATAGGCTGGGTCTTGGATTGATCTATGGGTTTCTTTCGCACCTACCTCTCTGGCTTTCTCTCTCTTCTCTTCTTCTACTGCTACCTTGCACATCCATAAGTGGGTGTCTTCATGCATCCATGAGGATCCAGACCCTATGGAATGCACAGATTCCGTATCATCTTTGGCTCTATGGATGGGATTCCACTGGATAGGAGGTACATCCCTATGAGAGTAATCTTTGAGATTGACTTTGGTCGTAACACCTAAGTGTTGCAGGTACAAGGAATTGGTCCCCCAATCCTGTACCACTTGCAACTGTCGCATAAATGGTCTTCCCAAAATCATCTCATAGGCATGATTTTTGCTGAAGTCACATATAGCAAAACTATGCTCAAACTCAACACCACAAGTGGTGAGAGTTATTCCTTCGAGCAATCCTAGGGGTCTTTCAATATGACCATCGGCCATCTGCAATTTCATTCTCGTTGGCCTGAGTGCTGGCTTGCCCCAACGCTTCCAAAGGGAAGTAGTGGCAATTGCAACTCCTGCACCTGAGTCCAAAATTGCCTTTGTGGTGTAGTCCTGGTAGGTGATGGGAAGATAGGTGTTCCCTTCTTCACCTTCACACATATCTCCTATCTTGTCCAAGGGAATTTCTGGCACTGTCCTATGGGATCCTCCCTTGGAACAAGGTTTTGCAACTTCAGTTACCTGACTGGCTACATATTTTCGCGCTTCTGGTCTATCCTTGGGCAGTTCTTCCAAAGTGGAATCGCGCTGCACCTTGGTGTTCTTTACTACCTCCGTGTTCCTTGATATGACCGAGTCATCGTTCCTTACCATGACTGTGGGTGCTCTCATACATGTGGACTTTGCTTCCCATGGGCCTGTGAAGTGGGGTAGCTCTTGTATGGAATTAGACTCAAAGTCCAATCTCTCATGAGACTGAGTACTCTCATGTTCCCCGTAAATGGATGGGATGTCTTGTGGGAATTGGTCGTGTGCATCGTCCACAAGTTCAAATGGAGGGGCGACCTCACTTTCGTTATCCCATTTGTCTTCTTGAATCTCTCGTAGGAAATCTGGTGCAAACCGATTCATAGAAGAAGAAGTGTCTGGCTCCGTAGAATTGGGCACATAAGCAACCTGGGAAGGAGGGCTTATTCTATCGTTGGCTCTCTCCTCGTTCCCATAGATGGCTGGAGCACAAGCTTCTTGGGGAGGATTACTTATTCTATTACTTTTCCTAACAGGCTCATGCGCTCTCTGAGAAGGAATGTAGGTCACCTGTGGAGGTACGTAAGCTTTCGAGGGAGGCTCATGTGACTTTTGGGGGGGAAGATAAGCTTCTTGAGGAGGCACATGGGCTTCCTGAAGAGGCTGGCTTATCCGTTCTCTTGCCCTTTCCTCTCTTTGAGGGGCAGGTTCCTTCTCTGATTGTGCAATTAGCTTCTCTATTCGTTCTAGCAGTCCATTAAAGTGTAACTGCGTCTTAGCTGAGCTAGAGATATTAAAGAGGCGGCTGGCTTCAAACATGGTCTGAGCCAATTCCACCATTTTGACACAAATTTTGGTTCGTTCAAGCTCTAGCTCGGCTCTAGGGTAGCATTTTTCATGATCGGTTATGGTTGGCCCTTCGTGGATTCTGGCCTGATATGCTTTCAGCATCATGTTTAGGTCTTCGGGAGTGGGATCAGCTAGGACTGATCCTACTCTAGGGGGTGGTGGGATTTGATGAGGCGGTGGGGGAGGTGGTGGGTCGGATGGAGATGGGAGTGGTGGAGGCGGGATAATGTGAGAGGGAGTTTGAGTTGTGAGTTCAGTTATCCTCGCTTTGGTTTCTCTTATGCTTTCCTCAAGCTCACTCATCTTTTTAGCCCATTGTCTTTTCATTCTTTCTCGACTATCTTTCCACGCTCTAGTCCTTTTCTTTGTCACGCTCTCGGTTTCACTAGCCTCTGGGCCCTTTTCCTGGCTTGCCTCTTGGTTTTGCTGCAATGCCTGAGCTCTAGTAACCACCTGCACTGGTGTAGTGGAAGTGACACTTCCTGAGGCATCCACAACCAACCCAATCACATTGATAGGAGTGATTTTTGGCATATTATTGGGGTTCTTTGGGCAATCTCGTAAGAGATGCTCTTTTCCACAATCTTGGCAAAAGCCTTGGATTGTCACGGACTGATTTTGTGTAGGTGGAGGTAAGGGACAATCACGAATGAAGTGATCTCCCTGACATCGGTAGCATGGTCCTCTAGGAAATGGTGGTCGTACCTGCCTAGGTTGAGGCCTAGGGTTGGGGTTTGCATACATGACATTTGTGTAGTCTGACTCCCAACTAGGTTCACTCGGTTCTTCACTATAGTAGGACTCACCATGTTCTGGCGACTGCATGTAGTAAGCCTGGGGACTATCGACATGGGTAGAATCAAAGCTATGGTCACTCGGGTCACTTTCTGAGATCAATGGGGTTACTGGTACTATGGCCCTATTCAGGTTTTCTTCTGCCACAGCATACTTTACTGGAATCACGTTAGCGGGGTTTGGAGGCTGTTGAGCTAGCACCGGTTGGGGTCTCTGTTGGGCCTGATATTGTGGTTGGTAGGTTTGTTGGGGTCTAGCATATTGTGGTGGTGGAGGGTACTGGTTCTGGTATCTGCCTTGTTGGTAGGGCTGAGGGTAGGGTTGCCTAACAGCCTACTTGTTGTATGGGCAATCTTGTGCAGTGTGGTTTGTGTACTTCCGTTCTATGGTGCAATATTGGCTATTTGGATTGACCTGGGGTTGAGCCATAATGGGGCACACGTTTGCCATGTGGTCGCCACCGCATGTATAGCACCTCTTCGCTGGAGCAAACCTTGGGATTTGTTTGCTAGTTACACCTAATTTCTGAGCTACTTTTTCGGCAAGTTCCTCAATTGATGTGGACTGCGTGGAAGAGTGACTAGATGCACTATCTGAATCTTTGTAGATTTTGGAAAGCTCTAGTTCTTCTCCTAGGTTATCTTCAATGTCAATGCACATGCGTACACACTCTTCTATAGTCCTAGGGTCCTTCAGATACACATAGGATCTCAATTTCGTACTCAACAATCCATCAAGGAATAAGGCTACTTGTTTAGCGGATGTGGGTAGCTCCGAAATAGGGCACCTTTCAAGATATTGTCTAAATCTCCTTCCGGCCAATCTGACAGTCTCTTGGGGGGTCTGTTTGAAGCTGTGAATCAATGAGGATGTATTATGTCTTATGCCGCTCTTAGAGAACTCTACAATGAATGCCTCTAGGAGTTGGTCTATGCTCCTGAACTGACGCTCATCTAATGGTTGAAACCATGTAAGTGCTGTGTTCCTAAGGGTTAGACCGAAGGCATTGTACTGCGTGAACAGATCTTCCACTTGTTCAGCTCTCAAGACTTGCTTGAACTCAGCCACATGATCATAGGGATCTCCTGTGCCGTCAAAGTAATTCTTCATGGACTTAACTAGTTGGGTGGGTCTCAAAGTTCTTGTGTGCTCTCTAGGCCTCGGCAGAGGGAATCCATCTACGTTTCTTTGGTTCCTGTGGGCTCTATGCATCTCAGGTTCTACCCTATTCGTCTCTGTTCTCGTTCTTTCTCTGCCCACTGGGTTGGCAAAACTTACTTCTGGTCTATCTCTACTTCTGTCTCTTTGCGTACCATGAGCTTGGGAAGTTCCAGCCCCAGGGTGACCATAGGATACATTTGATCTTGGTTGAGGGAAAATAAATTCACCCTTCCAAGTGTAAGCATGCCTATCATTTTCTGTCACCACAAAGATCCGTTCTGAAGCATGATCTAAGTAGGTCACTCTGCCTGGGCTATCCGGATCCTTG
Source organism: Ceratopteris richardii (assembly GCA_020310875.1). NCBI lineage: Eukaryota > Viridiplantae > Streptophyta > Polypodiopsida > Polypodiales > Pteridaceae > Ceratopteris > Ceratopteris richardii. Next base: position 6,638,826 of record CM035418.1, read on the forward strand.
AACTCATAGATCATGATATTTCCTATATCAGTTGGCTGATTGGATTTATACCTCCAAAAGGCTTCATCAGTTTCTCGATTGAGGAGCAACTCTATGCTCTCGTTGTCTTGGGGGACCCACTCAGGCGTGATAATCCTAGTGAGAACCGATTTACCTCGAGGGGTTCTAGGTTCCGCACCCATGTTCCCTTGTTCCAGGTCACCTAAGTCCGCTTCTGAGATTACATTACCAAATTCATCTGTCCTATCCGGGTGACTAGTGACTACATATATAGTTCCTTCTTTGTCCAGGTATGCACCGTTTTCGAACTTGACAGCTGGGTGCTCTAGTCCAATGGATTGATCAGGATTTCTAATCTGGACCACGGATCTTCCTAGGCCGTCCTCATAGATGCTAGCACCTAATCGGTTGGTCCTAAGGTACTCTAGCTGCGTTTTGTAAGGGCCTTCTACCCTGTACAGGTAAGGCACACCTGAACTTCCCGTAGGTCTGTCCATGCCTTGAGACATTTCTGACTCACTGGTCTCAGAGCTAGGGTAGTATGAGTGGTGGCTCAACTGCTGGGCCCAAGACCTTGCAGTATGATTGACACTAGCCTCTGAAGACCTAAGGCTTTGTCTTTCCCTTGCTAAATGTCGTCCTGATCTAAGGTTCATATGCCTAACTGATTAGCCCAATTTTTTCCAGAGTACAACCTCGTTGCCGATTAATTGGTACCAGTCACTTGATTCTTTTTAGTTATTTTATCACGTTTGAGTTTTTGTCTGATATCACGTCGTCGGAATACTTGAGTGTTCTTCGTACTTTTAGGTTGATCGTTCCACGTTAGGTTCTTTCCTTTATGTTACCGACCGTACCGAGATTAGATTTTTATCTTGAACTTGAGTTTTTAGGTAGTCTTCAACTTGATGACTGCCTATCGTCGCTCTGACTTACTCCTACCTCTCGTCGTTCTTAGCCTAAGCTATGAATTGACAGAGGGGGTTAAAAGTGTCCAACCTTTCGTTTCCTGCTCGGTTGCCCTTGAGTGTCCAGGAAATGTGTTCCCAAGCTCGCACTTACACTTGCTTAGAACGCCTCTCGATGCTCTGTAAGAGTTTCAAAGTTAGCTTTGAAATTTACATTCCAAAGACAGAACCAATTATTTTCATTCATGTAGCACAAACACAAACTTGCATAGTGATTTTCAAGAAAACAATCCTAAGGACCCCTGACTTTGATCCCCCCTAGAGCTCAAAAAATGGATCTCGTATGAAAAAGTTGTGACCGTTCAGGGTTCTAGGGTTACGACAGGGTTCAAACAGGATCACTGTGCAACAGGTTTTCCCCAAGTTGTTTTCCTAAGGCTTCCCCATGTGCTCAAGAGCATAATATTTGTGCCCAAAATTAGCCCAACTTTTCAATTAACAAACCCTAAAAAATTTGGCTAAAATTGGCTGTCAATCGCGATGGATAGGGCTGTCAATCGCGATGGACACTCAGTCAATCGCGATGGACAGAGAGTTCAGTCGGTCGCGATGGACACCCAATTCAATCAATCGCGATGGACAGGCAGTCAATCGCGATGGACAGAGACTTCAGTCAATCGCGATGGACAAGGGTTTCAGTCAATCGCGATGGACAGGCAGTCGGTCGCGATGGACAGAGACTTCAGTCAATCGCGATGGACAAGGGGTTCAGTCAATCGCGATGGACAGGCAGTCGGTCGCGATGGACAGAGACTTCAGTCAATCGCGATGGACAAGGGGTTCAGTCAATCGCGATGGACAGGCAGTCGGTCGCGATGGACTGGCAGTCAATCGCGATGGACAGAGCTGTCAATCGCGATGGACAGAGCTGTCAATCGCGATGGACAGGGCTGTCAATCGCGATGGACTGAAATTTTGCAAGATTTTCAAAAATTTTAGTGGGAATGTGGTGTGCAGGGTCTCTAGTCCACTGTGGTGCACTCAGATTTACCAACAAGTGAAAAGTTCTGTCAATCGCGATGGACAGAAGGCGGCGACTGCGAGACAGTTTCGTCGAGTTCCGTACCTGCGCGGAAGGCTGGAGATGGTGATGTGACCTGTACCTGCAAGATAGCTCAAGAAACATGCAAAAACAGCACATGCAATTTCGCTCTCTCGCTCTCTCTCACAAGTGAAATGAGGGAAATGAGGTGGAGGTGGGGATATAGTCAAAAAACTGAAATTTTCGCGATGATGGAGATGGACGTGGGAGATGGTGATGATGATGATGGTGATGAAGATGGTGAAGAAAGTAAAAGAAAATCTATGAGAGTGAAGAAAATACCTACAACTCCAACGCGTCAACTCTACGTCTTACCATCACACGCTCGTCCTCAAAGCTCGATCCCCGGCAACGGCGCCAAAATTTGGTGTAGCTCAATGATGAGTAGCACCTCCTTTAATGTCAATCCGGGAAGACGTGAGGATGGTATGAAGACCTTGAGCAAGTGGCGGCACAAGTGCGTGAGTGAGAAGCACACAAGCATGCACACACATACACACACACGCGCACACACGGCAAGACAAAGAGTGAGAATCAATGGAGCTTTTAGATTACTTTCAAAATGCTCTTACAAGTTCGTTTTAATTACAATCTCTCCAAAAATGAGCTCTCTAGCTCCTTTTATAGTTTTTGACTAGCTTTGGCCCTGTTCAGACCTAGTGTCCGGCCTAGTTAAAAATTAGGTTCCAGGGCTTATTTGAGGGCTCAAACGAGATCTAAAAAATATGAAAATTGGTACGATGGTACTTCTAATACTCCTCAAGCTCGAGGACTCCCCGGCTTGAACAAAATGGAGTTACTAAAAATAGATAATGGTATTTACAATGGTTTTTAGTGATGAAAATCACTATTTTTGTAAGGGATTCTTCTGAAAATTTGACATACACTTCTTGGAGCTCCCTACTTGCTCCCTTTCCTTGTGTGTCCACCTTTTGATGTGCTTCCATGCTTTGTCCTTGACTTTGACCTTCAACACCTTACATAATGGTAGTGGACTTCAATATGCTTGGTTCTATCATGGTATACTGGATTAGTTGCAAGATGTAGTGAGCTTGTGTTGTCACCAAAAATGTGAGGTGTTGAAGAATGAAGTCCAAGATCTGAATACAAAGATTTTAGCCACATGATTTCTTGAGTTGCATTAGACAAACCTCTATATTCGGTTTTAGTAGAAGATAATGCCACTGGTGGTTGCTTCTTGGATGACCAAGAAATGATTTTTGAACCTGCAAATGATACATACCCGGATGTGCTTCTTCTATCATCTCTAGATCTCGCCCAATCCGCATCTGAGAAGGCCTTCAACTCAATATCTAAAGTAAATGGATAAAAAAAACCTTCATTCATGGTCCCCTTTAGGTACTTGAGGATTCTCTTGGCCGCTTCCATATGTAGTCTTCTTGGCTTATGCATAAACTGACTCAATATGCTAACACTATAGCATATATCCACCCTTATGAGTGTTGCATAGTTCAAACTTCCAACCAAGCATTGATAGCTTGTGATATCTTCAATTGGCTCTCCTTCATAAGCACTAAGCTTATGATTTTGCTCCACAGGTGTACATGCACACTGGGTGTTTTCCATCTTGAACTTGATGAGCATGTCATGCACATACTTCCTTTGTGTGATGTATATACCTGAACCTGTGTAGATCAACTCCAATCCAAGAACATAAGTGAGTGGTCCAAGATCACTTATTTTGAACTATTCTTTATTTGATTCTTTACCTTTTTGATTCCTTCAAGATCATTCCCTGTGATAATAATACCATCAACATACACACATAGACATATCACTTCAAATTCATTGCTCTTTATGAACAAAGAGATATCCACCTTGCTAGCTTTGAATCCTTGGTCCTGCAAATAAGTCACCAATCCGAGATTCCAAGCTCTTGGACCTTGCTTCAATCCATATATGGCTTTCTTTAATTTGCATATATAGTTAGGATGATGTGCATCCTCATATCCAGGAGGTTGTGCCATATACACTTCCTTAGAAATCCATCCATTTAAGAAAGCATTATGTACATCAAGTTGATAGAGCTTCCAATTTCTAGATGCAGCAAGACTAATGTTGTAGGCATTTTTTCAACAGGAGAGAAAGTCTCTTCATAATCAATACCATGGGTTTGATCAAACCCTTTAGCAACTAACCTTGCTTTATGTCTATTTATACTTCCATCTGGATTCCTCTTGATTTTTTATATCCATCGAGATACAATTACCTTCATACATGGCTTGTTAGGTACAAGATCCCAAGTATCATTCTCCTTCAAGACTTCCATTTCTTCATCCATTGCATCTCTCCAAGATTTCTTGCTTTGTGCTTCTTCAAATGTGGTAGGTTCTTCATTAGTTGAATCATTTGCAATGTAGTTTGAGTGCTTGGTGACCAAAGAGGTATCATAACCATACCTCTCTGGTTTCTTCTTCTCCCTTGAAGACCTTCTAAGTGGTTGATGTGAGCTCTCAGGTCCATATGTAGCATCTTGCATTTTGCTTTACCTTTGCTCGTCCATAGCTTTAGTCTTTCCAAGTCTTCTAGGTCAATCTCCGACTCACTTTCTTCAATTTGCTTTGGCTCCTTTGGTTGAAGTGATGGAAAATCTTAATGCAAGTCATAAGGCAGCTTCACTTTCCTGTCATCATCAAACCATGATTTGTTCTCATCAAAAATTACATCTCTACTCACAGAAAATCCTTTACTACTTGGATTGTACACTCTATATCCTTTTTGGTTTTGGTCATAACCAATAAATATGCACTTCTTTGCCTTGGGATCCAATTTCCCTCTTACTTGAGAAGGAATGTGAGCATAAGCTAAGCATCCAAAGATTTTACAATGCTCTAGAAAAGGTCTTCTTCCATTCCACACTTCATATGGAGTGGTTCCATCTAGTGACTTAGATGGAAGTCTATTTATGAGATATGTGATTGTAGACACAACCTCTGCCCATACGTAGTTTGGCAATCCCTTTTCATTGAGCTGGACCTTGCGGCTTCAATAATAGCTCTATTTCTCCTCTCTGCTACACCATTGAGTTCAGGTGTATGCCTTGTAGCGAATTCCCTTTTAATGCCTCTTTCATGCAAGTAGGCATCAAATTCAGAAGAGAAGTATTCTCCTCCACCATATGATCTGAATCTTTTGAAAGTCCTACCTGTTTGGTTTTCAACAAGATCAACATACTTCTTAAAGCGATTAAAAACTTCATCCTTGTGCTTCATGAAAAACAGAATGGTCCACATGCTACAATCATCTATGAAAGACACATAATATCTTGAGCCTGATATAGATCGCTCCTTATTGGGACCTCACACATCCATGTGCACTAGATCCAAAAGATTTTGATACACATATCCCTTCCTATTCAAAGGTTGTCTATGAGCCTTGTCGAATTGGAAAGCTTCACACTTATAAATCATGTTGTTGCCTTGTGATATTAGGAAAACCAAGTGCACTTTGGTCCCTGCAAAATTTGTTTGAGTGTCCTCTCACCAATGTGAGCAAGCTGTTTGTGCCATATCTCCAACTCTCTGAGAGTTTGAGATCCATAGCTAAATAAATCTATGTTCTTTGTATCTTCCACTTCAAAAGTGATAAGCCTTCTTGTCATTTCTCCTTTACCAATCCTTCTAAAGCCTTGCCTTGGGTCTTCAACATATGCTCCAAATTGGTTGAATCTAACCTGCAATCCTTTTTCAACAATCTGCCAACAGTTATTAAATTTTTGGTAATTGTAGGGACATACAGGATTTTGCTTAAGAGGTTCGTATTCCCATCTGATGACTTTACATTAACTATCTCCTCCACTGAGTGTGTTGTATCATCTTCTGTTTGCACTTCATGTTTGTTGTGAGGATCTTCCAAATCAGAAAGTAGAGCCACATTTCTTGCTACATGATTTGAGCATCCCGAATCAATGTAAAAGATGTGATCATCATCCTTCCCCTTCTTCACTGATAGATTTCATAGTCAATAATGAATCTTTTTGACTTTGGTCCTCTGCATATGTATTGTAATCTCTTCTTCCCCTATGGCCACTTTGATAGTTGTTGTTGTTGTTGTAATTGTTGTTGTAGTTGTTGTTGTAGCCTGCATTGTATTTGCCTCTATTTGATCCATAGACACCTCTATTGAATCCTCTTCCTCTTGAGTTCCTCGGGTTCCTGAAACATTCTTCAGTAGTATGATTAGATAAGCCACATATATTGCAAGGGTGAGATGATTGGAATCTCCCCCTGCCTTGCTTTCCACCTCTACCTCTTCCTCTAGCTCTTCATCTACCTGCAAAGTTTGCTTAGAAAGAGCTACTTTCATCTTCATTCTTCTTATTCTTTGACTTGTCCTTTACCTTAGCTTTATCAGAATATAAGGTAGAAGTTTGATTACCTCTAGAGGACTCACCACCTTTGCTAATATTTGTTTCACGAGTGAAGAGTTGGCCCATGAGTGTCTGAGGTCGGGTACATGCATATCCATGTACAAGTCCATGGCTATTGTGAAGAAGTTCACTTATCATCTGATTTGATTCCATTTATGATTTGTCTAATGATTTGTTCTTCTTCAATTACCTCTCCAATGCTTCCAAGTTGATCTGAAATCTCCTTCATCTTTGTGACATAATTAGTCGCACTTTGCTAGGGGCTTTTCTTCATTGTTGTGAACTCTATCCATCATTGGTTCTTCCTTTCTCGAGTGTTGGAGGAGAAGAAAGAAGCAAGTGCATTCCAAGTCTCTCTTGATGTCTTGCATCCCTTGACATGAGGTAAAAGAAAATCAGAGATTGATTTTAGAATATAGGACCTTGCAAGTGCATCCTTTGAACACCAATTTGAAAGTCTTTCCTTTTCTTCATGTGATGGTTGCCCTTTGTTCCTCATGGTTGGCATAACTTCATCTCCAGATGTGTATCCAAATAGATTCCACCCTTGAAGATAAGCCTCCATCCTTAAAGACCATGTTGGGTAGTTGTTTCTATCCAGTTTGTCGATTGTTGATGGAAATCCATCTCCCATGTTGATTGACTATGCTCAGATACCACTGTAAAAAGAGATGGTGGATGCAATCCGTAAATGAGTTGGTGCTGCTACTACCAGCTTCCCACCAGCCAACTGAGACTTCAGATTTTGTTAGTAGATCCTTTGAGCTTCCTAAATCCACAAAAAATTACCCAAAGTATTTTGGAACAAGTATCTCAGAATTCTGAGTCAAGACAAATTAGTTGCAAAATGACTAGCTTCCAAAACTTGCTATTTTTGTACATCACCTGTTGCAAAAAATGAACAGTGCTCCCAACCTAGTAGGAATAAGAAAACTTACTTTTGGACATAGCAAATAGAATCAAATAGCTTGTTAATCCAAGTTAAAACACTTCAATTGATCAACTGAGCACTGAGAACAAGATTTAGAAAAATCTTGAACACTCCCTCCTTTTTTGGGGCTATGTAGAGATTCAACCAATGAGTAGAAAAACACAGATCTCTCACAATAGTAAATTCAATGACCATGAAATTTTGTGAGCATAAACTACACTTAGAGAGTATAGCAGAGAATAAAACAGAGAAGAAGTAAATGATGAATGTATAGATTCAGATATAATTACAACCATATTGGCAATGAATACTTGCACAATGGGAGTATAATGATAGAGCTATGGAGTAAGCTCTTCAATCTCTACAAATGAACATGAAGTGGGCACGAATCAAGCTCTCTAATGGTGACTTCCTTCTTGCCCTTTTTATAGCTACTTTTGGGGGTAGTGTTGAATTTGAATTCAAATCACTTCAAATCACTTCAAATTACTTTTGGGGGTAGTGTTCAATTTGAATTCAAATCACATATGACTACAAATGAACATAAATCAAATCATATCAAGCATGTAGGCTTGCGTAAAATGCACCAACAGTAGTTAGCCCATCACATGCCTAGCTAGGAGCTTGTGAGTTCAATTCCCAACATTGGCCATTAGATTTATCCTCTTGATAATTTGCATAGTCTAGAACTTTGTTTTTACTTCCAAATAGGCCATGGAAGCTAATTCTAAAACTAGCCCATACACTTTAGAGTGGATAGAGCTCTTTAAAAGACTAAGTGAAAGATCTATCATTTTTAGGGTTATCTTGTTTCATCCAAGAGGTTTTATGATCTTTGCATGCATTTTCTTAAGCAGTACAAGAGCTTCTTGAAACACATAGCCTCTTGTCTATGTGTGAGTGTGTGTATGTGCATGCATGTTTGTGCGTGCTTGTCTCTCTCTGGATACACACACACATATATATAGTGCCAACACAATTTTCCTTTGCATTGGTAGCATTAGGGTGGCTCTCACAGTCGAGTACTCTCTGTCTCTCTTTCTCTATCTCTCTGCGCAATCGAGTACTCTCTCAGTGTTGATTTTTGACGGCCGTATTGGCCCGATTTGCCCCTTTTAGACCGTAAAATAAAGCCATTAATTTTATTAGACCTTCAAAAAATACATTAAAAATGTGAAATACAGATAGGTTGTGTGAATAACCTTCAAAATTGAATGACATGGTAGACCGTCAAAATACAACACTGCTCTCTCTCTATCTCTCTCTGCGCGGTAGGATTAGGTTCCTCGATTAGGTTCCTCAATTGGAACACGAAAGCAGACAGCTCATCAATTCATAACGTGCGATGCTTTTCAGCAAATGCATTGTTGACGTCGGCCATCACCAATACACTATCGTCATCATAGTCACCGTCATGTAGTAGTTGCCATGTAAATCTTCTCCGCTGCGCAAATGTAGGCTAAAATATAGGCTTTTTTTTTAGCTTTTGTAAGCCTGAAGATTCTACATTTGCGTAATCACCTGCTTCTTCCTTCAGCTGCCTCGTCTTTACAAACATATGGTAGCAAGTTCCTGTCATGTCAGATATAGTCATCGCAAAAGTCTCATCATCACCTTTATGCATCGATACCCGGTCCCCAAGTCGAACATACATGAATCATGGTGCATGAAAACAGCACAATACACAAGATTGGTGCGCGGCCCATGAATGATGTAAACTCACAGACAAGCTACACCATACTTTACATGAAGAAGGACCACACGACACAGAACAGAGAACGGACAGCGGCGCATACACGGAGACGGAGAGACAAGCTACTCTATGCTCTCTCGAGTCCCCTCCCCAGCAAGGGCGAATGTGGTCACCGGTGCTGCTGTGTATTTACTAATTAGCATACGTCAATAGTATTTTGACCCACCATCCATTAGCTGGCACAAATCCTTCCAAGCAGGCGGTGGTACAATAACAGGATGGTATAGCAAATCAAGTATAGCCACCTCTCTCTCTGAATGACGTCCGAACTCTCTTTCTTCTTTCCCCCTCTTTTCACGTGGGCTATGTGAGAGGTGACGGAACCCCTCTTTCTCTCTCTCTCCTTCTGATATTTTCGCGCGCCTCTCATGATACTGATTCCGCATTTCGTGTTTCTCGATTCTCTCTCCCCCCCGGCCCCGGGCACATCGAGCTTCAGTTCGGTGACGTGAAAAATGTTTTTTTCTGGTCGTCGAAGAATATTGTTGGGGCACATGAAGGAATTAAATGAATGTACTAATTGTGGAGCACATGCATGAAGTTCATGTACGTGAACTTTAATTTAGTGAATTCTTTTGGAAAATAAAGATTGGGTGTTCCATTGTTGTAGTGGTTGAGTCATTGATTTTTCGATGCGGAGGTCTAGAGTTCAATCCTTGGACAAGATATATAATGACTTTGGTCAATCTAAACTAGTTGAAACCAGTTTTAATCTTATCTAACTTTTTTTTTGTGCGATATGGAGGTTCCATGAATACAATGTATTTCACCTGTACAATTGTTCTTTCAAAGTTAAAGCTCCCGAGAGTAAACACTTGCCGAACCTCCATTTCAAAAAAAAATTGAGTGTTCCAAACGGGAAAGTCACAAGATTGAAAAAATCCGTTCATGTCACCCATGGCACATAAACATATACACTTTACACATGGGCGAAGAAATGTCCAATACACTTTATTTCAGGTCGCCCCTTCTATCTGCCTCTCTCTCTCATGTTTTCATTGCCCTTGAGCAGCATGAGTAGATTCTTCTGCTCATTCTCAAATAGATCATTTTTTTTTCCATTGATATATTAAAGAGGGTAAACATACAAAAAAGCTTCTCAAGGGAAAAGAGAAGCAGTTAAAGCTAGAGGTACATATGATCCAGCTTAACACACATCAGAAAGCTTTCTGTGGAGTAGAGCGAGAGCATGCTATCTCTCCATCTATGGAGAAGAATATTTATAATGATCTGGACCAGTTGTTCTTGAATATTTCTCGCCCTCCAAAAATATCACATAGATAGATCAACATGACTACACTTTCCAACAAAAAGTCCCCGAGGAGAACAATTGTTGATGAAGGGAAGCATAATAACTATTGAGAATATTGATAATTTCCTCATCTTCTGCATTTTCCATCACCAAGACCAAATTCAAAGGCTTTGGCCACAATCCAAATGCCATTGTGGATGATCAGCCATTAGAGCACAAAATGCTTGATGAATCTGGGAAAAAAAAAAACCAAAACCAAATGCACCTAAGGAGGCACCTCCAAGGATGAGAGTTTCATTGTAGGCCCCATCTATTATTCGATTTTCCTCTTATTATGTCAATGCTACCTTTATTCTTTCTGAAGTCCTTGTATACGACTTGACTAAGTGCTTGGAACTTTCTATTGGTTGGCCATCTTTGAGTCACAAGAAAATATTGAAATAATTTCTTGAATTTTATGACCTTTAATTTGCAACAGCTAAATTAAGTGGATTTTTCAAGATATGTAATCATGAAGAAAAAAAAAAAAGAGTATTTATATTTATCAAATTAGCCGAATAATTAAAAAAAAAGATACTTCTCTCTAGGGAGACAACAAGTATCCTAAGCCACTTTGTTGACTATAGGAGTGGAGGTTTCACCGCTTTAAGGAAATCTCCTAGCCACTCAAGACACTTAAAAATTATTTTTTGGAAGGCCTCTAACATGATAAGAAATAGATAATACTTAGAAAGATATAGTGGTTGAGAACAAAAAGTGTAAACTACATTTCATAGAGTACCACTGCAAATCTTATTTTCCTTATCTTTTTCATGAGCCACTCCACCTTATGTTGAAAGACACATTGAAACCCATAGATATACCTAAAAGTCTTATAATCTTATCTTCTTCAATAATTTCACAACCAATTTTCAATATGCAATCAGAGACAACATTTTCTTGTGGTTCAACTATGATCCACTTGCAACAAAAAAATGTAGAGATAGTCAATAACATTTTGAGTAGATACACAATCAACATTAACCAAATCATTGGTATCATCAAGAAACATTTTTAGACATGAAGGGGAAGGTGAGATAGCAATATCAATACCTTTAATCTTGACTTGGTTAATATCATGTTTAATTAACCAAACTAGAGCATCACTAGTAATTGACAATAAAACACGAGCCAGAGGGCACCTCTATCCAATAGATATCTGAAGAAGGATAAGTTTGGAGAGGGAAACATTTAGGGGAAAATTTAGCATATGCCATTTCCAAACTAAACTTGAAGATACTTAATAAACTCTGTACCATCCCCATGATCATGCAACTACTAAAAATTAAACTCCCACTCAACTTCATCATAAGCTTTGTCAAAATCAACTTTAAAGAAGAAAAAAATACATATAAGCATACTCAATCACCCCCCAAAAAGTGAGGATGGCATTCATAATATAATTATGTTCCCCACATTATGCTTGAGTCTTTGACTCAAGGTGGAAGAGAAGAGTTTATTGATAAAAGTCACAAAGAGCCAAGGTGATTTAGAAGAGTTTAAATATCAAAGTTAGACAACCAATGGACCTCCAATTGTTTAGGTCATCCTTAGATCCCTTTTTACGAATGTGAGCTAGAATCATACCTTTTATTGATATCTTTTTATGAATGATATTAATGACTCGAGTATTGATGTGAGCTATTTACCTTCTTTTTGGATTTAGAGAATGAAGAGACCATAAATTCTTTCTTCAATTCAACATAAAATTCATTAGGGATAACGGTACTATCACTATAGAATAGTAATTGGCATGTATATGCTTTACTATTTAATTGGGGAGGAGACCCAATGGGGTATAGATGGAGCTAAAATATGAAGAGGATGTTTGATGACTAAGAGAAAGGATATAGAAAATAACTTCCATAATCACCGTTCTATGCTAATTAAGCACTTAAGTATGCAATAAACGGAATGATTAACATGGAGAAAGGGATAAGCCATAGAAACTTCCAATAGCCACAAGCACCAAGTACACATGAGGCAAAGAAATCGAAAGTGTACATAAGTAAAGAAAAGTAATACCTCTAAGCAAATTATCAAAACGAAAAAGGTGCTCATGTTTACCAATGAGTGAACATGAGGAACAACACATGGACTTTTTGCATGTGAGGGAGATGGGCTTTTATAGAGACGCCTCTAGTACATCCTTTTTTTGAAATTAGGAAACTCAAGAAAATACATATTTTAGAGCTCTTCTTGAGAATTTTCTAATGAAACCTAAGCTATTAAGGATCATTCATCAAAGTGACCATAAGAAGACATATGTTTCCAAAAATATCTTCAATCATTCATACATAGACATAGACTAATACTTCCTCCCATCCTAGCCACTGTGATCCTTGAGAATGCTAGGGATAGGCATTGCTTTCAAAATTATGGGGGGTTAATGCTGGACTTCCCTAGGGACAAATATAATGTGGAAGCAATTGTTGGACTCATACATTTTCTTTTTGTTTTTGGCTTATCACCTTGCTGGCATGCACTATATCTGCAAGCAACATGAATCTCTTGTGCAGGCTACCATTCATTGTCTTTCATTGTCCTTGTTTAATTTTTCAATTCAAACAAAATGTAAGAATCCCACAAGTCATGCTTCAATATTAAATGGCTTGGCTAGAAAAATGACACTATTTTGTTCAAAGCTCTGGTGGTGAAATCATCCTCAAATGCCTAAAGATAGTGTGCTACTATTGACATTAATCAAATTGTTAGATCGGACACATTTTCGAATATAAATGTTATGGACTTGAAAACTTTATGCATGTACTTCTCGGTAATATTTTCCTTCTTTAGAGCCCGCAATATGGGATAATTTGACCATATCAATTTGCAATTTATTATTCCCTCAAAGAAGTATGCTGGGCCGAAATCTCTTTCCATCCTCAACGTCGGAGTGTTACACAATCCATTAAGTCTTCATCTTTAGATAGCCATCAGTAGGTTGGGTTTGGATGTTAACCTGCAACTTAGATTATAATTTAGCATATGAATCTACATAAATTACTTGTATGCGCTCATTATTATATTTATATCAATGATGGTTTTGACCTTAGGTAGTGAATATACCTTGGAAATCAAAGACATATTTGAATTGAGGGGGCATTGTGAAGAATTAGGTGCACCTTCGTGAATATGCATGAAAGGAAGTTGTAAAGGCATTCATTGGCTCATAGTTGTAGGAATTTGTATTCATGAATGTATAGAGAGATGCAATGTAGAGTGTTGAAGGATAAGATGATAAGTCGGAAAGTGTTCTATCAGAATTCTACTAATTCAGAATTTTGCTGAGTCAAAATTTTGGTGAATCGGATGTTGCTGGATCGGACTTTTAATTGACAGTTATAGTCAGTTAGTGTTTGGCATCGCGTGAAAGTATTTATCTATTTTTTCTTCGTAAAAAGGAAGAGGAAGCGGAAGCGATCCCAAGAAGAAGATGCCTAAAACAAGAAGGCTAGTCTGCAACAACGGCGAAGGAGAAGTTCACAAAATGATATTGACGGCAGAAGTCTCTCTCCAAAACAAACAAATCCCTGATGTAAATGTAAACTCTGAAGTTATTGAAGACTCAATGAAGTTGTTTTCCTTATACCCACAAAACAAATAACATCTCTTACTTGACCAATTCCTTCAAATCCTCAAACTAATTGAGGAAAATACGTATTAAGCCACCAAGATACCTTCTTGGTAAATCTTTAATCTATTGAATGGATTCAAATTATTTAGATGTTAATTACTTGAAGTTCCAAGATCTTTGCAAGAAAAGATACCTCTTTCTTGGAATCCTATTCTAGGCCCTTATAGAAACTTAATGAATGTTCTTGAATCACTCATCTCATCATCCATACATATAAAAAATGAACTTTTATAGATATAATCTAATAGGTTTGACTCTAATAAAGCTCCTTACTTTTGGATTTTATCTAAAAACACTCCCATAAGTTTTTATCCTCATCTTATACACATGCATTGCACAATCTAGAGTTTGCTCTGCATTCTATAAAAAAGAATGCATCTTATGAAGAGGATAAAGGATGGCCTTCTTCTAAGGTAAATGTTAACCTTACTACAATTACCCTTATGTAAGTATAAGCAGGTGTATTTCATTGGTTCAAGGAGGTACATTTCTACACCACTTAAAGAACCTAACACCTTACTCTCAATGTTCAGATCTATAAGGCTTATCTTGATGTTTCTTATGAGTTCTTGAGTCCACTTCCGTTCTAGACATCAAAGAAAGTTGTCAATGGGAGTCAGCTCCCACTATCCCATACCAATGAGTTATTTCTCCAATCCATAGAACTACATCCTTAACCTTTCCACCTTCTTTGTCCTTTTAGTGCTCTTTGATCTTTTTCTATGATCCATAATTCCATCTTTGAATTCTTTTGTGCCATAAACAAGAAAGTAAAAAATAAGGTGTTTAAATCTCATGCCATTTAATCTTTTAAAGGTTTTCTTTGGTGGACCATTAAACTTTCCTTGGTACGATACACCAAACCATTAAAGGTTTGGTTTGTATGACCAATGTAGTGCCTTTGTCTTTCTCAAAATTCTTACAGCCAAGTTGATTTGAGATAAGACTACCTTTTCTCCTTTAGATCCCTTCTCAAAGTATATACATTAAAGAGAATGCTATCACGTTATTGAAGCTGTAGAAGATTCATGCCCCAACTTCAATGTAGTTAAAAACGATAAAAGAGTATATACATTCATGTTTTGTAATACAATAGTTCTTATCTTTCTACCCCTATTGAGCGGTTGGTATTCAATTATAATGCACTATCATTTGTGTGAAGATTTGTGTTAACATCAATATAGCATGTCGATAGTGTCCACAATTATAATAAGAATCGTGGCTATAGTTCATGATGCTGGAAATCGAGTCAAGAGTGGGCTATGGTGCAAAATGTTTAGCAAACAAGGAAATGTGCTAAGTGAAGTCCTTCTATTAAGTGTCCCCTCATCCTCGCGCAAACTTTGGAAATGGTCCCATAAGCCCATCATTTGATTTAGGTTTGGAGAGTGTGGACATTAACAAAGCAAATGTCCTCTTCTAGAACATTATCATCCATTCAAAAATTGCCTAGAATCCAAAGACCACTACACCATGTGTTGCCAAAAGAATAAGGCAACCACATCAAGATCACATAGAGATGATTTTTGTGGATAAGGAAGAAGTTGTGGATGAAACCGCTATGCCATGAATAGCTCTAGGGTACTACATTTAAAAGAAATTGAGACTATAGTTATGCAGACAAGGAGCAAGGGGAAGCTCCCTCAGGAAGAACATATTTAGAATTTCACTATGGATGGAATGACTAAGGAAAAAGAGATAGTAAGAGGTAGGCCTACTCCGAATGACGATATCAAATCAAAAGAAGGTCTTCATTGTATCAAAAACAAACTAGTAAAGAATATGCTACCTAGAAGTCCAAAGCACTTTGGACCCTTAAAACCCATGTCTTTTTCAGCTTGGACCATAGTTATACAACATTCTCCCATCTTTCACATTTTTGTCCTAAAAAATGTTTGTAGGTATAATATCTAGAGTATTCCCCCATGCACCATGATCCATACTCTTATCATAGTCATCAATCTTTGTGGATTCGTTTCCTATAACTAGACAAGGGCTAGCACCTACATTAATATAAAAGGAAAGGACTAAAAATCCCTACCCACTCATTCCATTTGAATGTACATGCATGGTTTCTACCTTTGGCCTAGTAAAATGGGTGGATTTCTCTTGTGCTCTTAGCTTAATTGTTTCCCTTTGGAAGTTTCACAAACATCAAGCTCCATAAAATCTTACATTTCTGTACACTTTTCACCTTCCTAGAAATATGTAATTTTTAAGGAGTATACAATAGAGATCCTATCTCTATCTTGAAAGGGCGAGAAGCTAGATTCATATTTCACTTTCAATATAAAGGAGAGGAATTCTAGATGTTATATACTGGACCTATTTATTTATAGTCCCTTTCAAATAAAAATATATTTAACTTGTAGTTGGTGGGACTTAAAAAAGAGTATAAACTTAGCAAAGTGGGTCTATTAATTCCCTACCAAACATGGTTAATAAGTGAGGGTAAAATACTATCACCTTATTTCTAGGAAAAGTTAGGTTGACTTATATCAATCAGTTAGATTTTGAAACATAATGCTCAAGTATTCTAAGAGTGCTAGATCTTAATGACAATTTTAAAAAGTTCATTTTCTTTTGAAATGGATCCTTGTCCTTGTCATCCTTGATTTTCCCTATATTAACACATAAAACATATCCTTGTTCTTGCATGCTTTAACCCTTTATATAATATATTTAATTTCAAACTTCTTTCATCCAAAGACTAAAATTACATCTTTAGGAAATGGAATTACTTGGTAGACTGTTCTCCTAGGTCTTTATTCAAATTCTTTGGTTGTCTTAGGTAAATAGGTTTTTCCAAAGAGAATCAGTACTCACTATCTTAAACTAGCTTTGGTTTATACCCCACTGTTATGTATGCTAACCTCAAAGGTCACCAAAGCTTTGCAAAGAGGAACAAATAGTTTCTCTTACTTCATCAATTCCTTCAAATCCTCAAACTAATTGAGAAAAATACTTATTAAGCCACCAAGAGAACTTCTTGCTAAATTTTTCTATCTATTGAATGGATTCAAATGATTTGGATGCTAATTACTTGAAGTTTGGAGATGTTTGCAAGAAAAGATACCTCTTTCTGGGAATCCTATCCTAGGCCCTTATAGAAACTTAATGAATATTCTTGAATCACTCATCTCATCATCCATACATATAAAAGAGGATCTTTTATAGATATACTTTAATAAGCTTGACTCTAATAAAGCTCCTTAGTTTTGGATTTTATCTGAAAACATTCCCACAAATTTTTATCCTCATCTTTTCCACATCCATTGCACAATCTAGAGTTGGCTATGCATTCAATAAAAAAGAATGCATCTTATGATGAGGATAAAGGATGGCCTTATTCTAACGTAAATGTTAACCTTACTACAATTACCCTTATGTAAATACAACCAGGTGTATTTCATTGGTTCAAGGAGGTACATTTTTACACCACTTAATGAACCTAACACCTTACTCTGAATGTTCAGATCTATAAGGATTATCTTAATGTTTCTTATCAGATCTTGAGTCCACTTCTGTTCAGGCCATCAAAGAAAGTTGTAAATGGGAGTCAGCTCCCACTGTGCCATACCAATGAGTTATTTATCCAATCCATAGAACTACATCCTTAACCTTTCCACCTTCTTTGTGCTTTTAGTGCTCTCTGATCTTTTTGTATGATCCATAATTCCATCTTTGAATTCTTTTGTGCCATAAACAAGAGATTCAGGAATAAGGTGTCTAAATCTCATGCCATTTAATCTTTTAAAGGTTTTCTTTGGTGGATCATTAAACTTTCCTTGATATGATATACCAAAGCATTAAAGGTTTGGTTTGTATGACCAATCTAGGGCCTTTGTCTTTCTCAAAATTCTTCCAGACAAGTTGATTTGAGATAATACTACCTTTTCTTCTTTAGATCCCTTCTCAAAGTATATACATGAAAGAGAATGCTATCATGTTATTGAAGTTGTAGAAGATTCATGCCCCAATTTCAATGTAATTAAAAACAATAAAAGAGTACATACATTCATGTTTTGTAATACAATAGTTCTTATCTTATCTTGTTGAACAAAGTCTGGAAATTCTTATGCAGCAAAAAGTGGAGCAACAAGAAAAAGAGGTAATTAATTTGGCTGAAAAGGTTTATGAATAGAAATATGCAAGTTCTTGCAGAGTAAAAGAGGATGAGCTTCAAGAAATTAATTTGGGGACAGAGACTGAACCAAATATGGTGAGAGTAAGCAAAGAACTTGAGGGTGAAATCATGGAAGACCTGATTTGCTTGCTAAAGGAGTATGTGGATGTTTTTGCTTGAGATTACTCACAGGTGAAAGGTATAGACCCTGATCTACATCAACATCACATAAATTTAAAGAAGGATGCAGTTTTGGTTATGCAACCAAGGTATCAGATTAATCCTAATTTTGCTAAACAGGTTAAGGAAGAAATTGATAAACTATTAGCAATTGGATCTATTAATGTGGTCAATCAGGTCACATGGTTGTCTCCTATCATAGTCGTCCCTAAAAAGAATGGGAAGTTGAGAATATCTGTTGATTATAGAAAGTTAAATGCAACAACAATTACAGATCCCTTTCCTATGCCGTTTTGTGATGTTCTATTGGATGAAGTAGCTGGGCACGAGATGTATAGTTTTTTGGATGGATTCTCAGGTTACAATCAGATTCGTGTTGCTAATGAGGATCAACACAAAACTGCATTCATTAAAGAATCTGGTGCTTATGTCTTTACAATTATGAGTTTTCGATTGAAGAATGGACCGCCCTCGTTCAATTATGTGGCGCATAAAGTGTTTGAATCTTATCTAAGGGATTTCATGCAAGTCTTTGTGGAGGATTTTTCAGTGTTTGGAAAAAAGGTACAACACTTGCTGCATCTAAAATCTTGTTTTGATAGATTTAGGAAATTCAGGATGGTTCTCAATCCGTTTAAGAACGTCATTGCAGTAAAAAGTGGTATTTTATTAGGACATGTCATTTCTCAAAAAGGAATGGCTATTGATGTGAAAAAGATTGAAGCCATTAGGATAGCAAAATCACCCACAAATATCAAGGAAGTAATGAAGTTCCTTGGCTAGATTAAGTGGCATGCTAGGTATTTAAGGTACTTGTCCAATATTTCTATAGTAGTCACGCATTTGGCAAAAAAGGATGTTCCATTTGTATGGGCTTAAGATCAAGAAGAAGCATTTCAATTATTGAAGAAGATGGTTTTAGTTGCACCATTTTTGCAACCACCTGATTGGTCGTTGCCATTCCATATATTTGTTGATGCATCAGATGTGGCTATACATTCGCCCATATGTTTCCTCTTGCCCCAACTTCAATGTAATTAAAGAGAATGCTATCACATTATTGAAGTTGTAGAAGATTCATGCCCCAACTTCAATGTAATTAAAAACCATAAAAGAGTATATACATTCATGTTTTGTAATACAATAGTTCTTATCTTTCTACCCCTATTGAGCGCTTGGTGTTCTATGATAATGCACTATCATTTGTGTGAAGATTTGTGTTAACATCAATACGACATGTCTACAATGTGTGAGAAGCACAACGATAAGAATAATTGTAATGAGAATCTTGGCTATAGTTCATGATGCAAGAAATGGAGTCAAGAGTGGGCTATGGTGCGCAATGTTTAGAAAACAAGGAAATGTGGTAAATGAATTCCTTCTATTAAATGTCCCCACATCCCCGGCCAAACTTTGGAAATGGGCCCATAAGCCCATCGTTGATTTAGGTATGGAGAGTGTGGACATTAACAAAGCAAATGTCATCTTCTAGAACATTATCATCCACGCAAAATTTGCCAAGAGTCCTGACCCCACTACAACATGTGTTGCCCAAAGAATAAGGCAACCACATCAAGATCACATATAGAGATGATTTTTGTGGATAAGGAAGAAGTTGTAGATCAAACCACTATGCCATGAATACCTCTAGGGTAGTACATTTAAAAGAAATTGAGTCTACAACTATGCATACAAGGAGCAAGGGGAAGCTCCCTCAGGAGGAAGATATTCAGGATTTCACTATGCATGGAGTGAGCAAGGAAAAAGAGACAGTAAGAGGTAGGCCTACTCCGAATGACGATATCAAATCAAAAGAAGGTCTTTGTTGTATCGAAAATAAACTAGTAAAGAATATGCTACTTAGAAAGTCAAAAGCACTTCGGACCGTTAAAACCCATGCCTTTTTCCGCTTGGACCATAGTTATACAACATTCTCGCATCTTTAACATTTTTTTCCTAAAAAATGTCTATAGGTATAATATCTAGAGTATTCCTCCATGCACCATGATCTATACTCTTATCATGGTCATCTCTCTTTTTAGGATCATTTCCTATAACTAGACAAGGGCTACCACCTACATTAATATAAAAGGAAAGGAATAAAAATCCCTACCCACTCATTCCATTTCAATGTAGATGCATGCCTTCTACCTTTGGCCTAGTAAAATGGGTGGATTTCTCTTGTGCTCTTAGCTTAATTGTTTCCCTTTGGAAGTTTCACAAACATCAAGCTCCATAGAATCTTACATTTCTATACACTTTGCACCTCCTAGAAATTGTAATTTTTAAGGAGTAAACAATAGAGATCCTATCTCTATCTTGAAAGGGAGAGAAGCTAGATTCATATTCCACTTTCAATATAAAGGAGAGGAATTCTAGATGTTATATACTGGACTTATTTATTTATAGCCCCTTTCAAATAAAAATATATTTAACTTGTAGTTGGTGGGACTTAACAAAGAGTATAAACTTAGCAAAGTGGGTCTATGAATTCCCTACAAAAACATGCTTAATAAAGTGAGAGGAAAATACTATCACCTTATTTCTAGGCAAAGCTAGGTGGACTTATATCAATCACTTAGATTTTGAAACATAATGCTCAAGTATTCTAAGAGTGCGAGATCTTAATGACAATTTTGAAAAGTTCATTTTCTTCTGAAATGGATCCTTGTCTTGGTCATCCTTGATTTTCCCTATATCAATACATAAAACATATCCTTGTTCTTGCATGCTTTAACCCTTTATATAAAATATTTAATTTTCAAAAATCCTTTGATCCAAAGACTAAAATTACATATTTAGGAAATGGAATAACTTGGTAGACCATTCTCCTAGATCTTTATTCAAATTCTTTGGTTGTCTTAGCTAAATAGGTTCTTCCAAAGAGAACTAGTACGCACTATCTTGAACTAATTTCCTTTACTTGACCAATTCATTCAAATCCTCAAACTAATTGAGAAAAATAGTTATTAAGCCACCAAGACACCTTCTTGTTAAATCTTCTATTTATTGAATGGATTCAAATGATTTGGTTTTCAATTACTTGAAGTTCCAAGATCTTTGCAAGAAAAGATACCTCTTTCTTAAATCATATCCCTTATAGAAACTTAATGAATATTCTCGAATCACTCATCTCATCATCCATACATATAAAAGATGATCTTTTATAGTTATACTTTAATAAGCTTGACTCTAATAAAGATCCTTACTTTTGGATTTTATCTGAAAACATTCCCACAAATTTTTATCCTCATCTTTTCCACATCCATTGAACAATCTAGAGTTGGCTATGCATTCAATAAAAAAGAATGCATCTTATGATGAGGATAAAGGATGGCCTTATTCTAATGACCATTAAACTTTCCTTGATATGATATACCAAACCATTAAAGGTTTGGTTTGTATGACCAATCTAGGGCCTTTGTCTTTCTCAAACTTCTTACAACCAAGTTGATTTGAGATAAGACTAACTTTTCTCCTTTAGATCCCTTCTCAAAGTATATACATTAAAGAGAATGCTATCACGTTATTGAAGCTATAGAAGATTCATGCCCCAACTTCAATGTAATTAAAAACGATAAAAGAGTATATACATTCATGTTTTGTATTACAATAGTTCTTATCTTTTTGAACAAAGTCTGGAAATTCTTATGCAGCAAAAACTGGAGCAGCAAGAAAAAGAGGTAATTAATTTGGCTAAAAAGGTTTATGAATAGAAATATGCAAGTTCTTGCAGAGTAAAAGAGGATGAGCTTCAAGAAATTAATTTGGGGACAGATACTGAACCAAATATGGTGAGAGTAAGCAAAGAACTTGAGGGTGAGTTCATGGAAGACCTGATTTGCTTACTAAAGGAGTATGTGGATGTTTTTGCTTGAGATTACTCACATGTGAAAGGTATAAACCCTGATCTACATCAACATCACATAAATTTAAAGAAGGATGCAGTTTCGGTTATGCAACCAAGGTATCAGATGAATCCTAATTTTGCTAAACAGGTTAAGGAAGAAATTGATAAACTATTAGCAAAGCCCTCATTCAATTATGTGGCGCATAAAGTGTTTGAATATTATCTAAGGGATTTCATGCAAGTCTTTGTGGAGGATTTTTCAGTGTTTGGAAAAAAGGCACAACACTTGCTGCATTTGAATCTTGTTTTGTTAGATTTAGGAAATTCAAGATGGTGCTCAATCCGTATAAGAGCGTCATTGCAGTAAAAAGTGGTATTTTATTAGGACATGTCATTTCTCAAAAAAGAATGGCTATTGATGTGAAAAAGATTGAAGCCATTAGGATAGAAAAAGCACCCACGAATATCAAGGAAGTAATGAGGTTCCTTGGCCAGATTAAGTGGTATGCTAGGTATTTAAGGTACTTGTCCAATATTTCTATACTAGTCACACATTTGAGAAAAAAGGATGTTCCATTTGTATGGGCTTAAGCTCAAGAAGAAGCATTTCAGTTATTGCAGCCACCTGATTGGTCGTTTGACTTTAATAAAGCTCCTTACTTTTGGATTTTATATGAAAACACTCCCACAATTTTGTATCCTCATCTTTTCCACATCCATTGAACAATCTAGAGTTGGCTATGCATTGTATAAGAAAGAATGCATCTTATGAAGAGGATAAAGGATGGCCTTCTTCTAAGGTAAATGTTAACCTTACTACAATTACCCTTATGTAAATACAACCACGTGTATTTCATTGGTTCAAGGAGGTACATTTCTACACCATTTAATGAACCTAACACCTTACTCTCAATGTTCAAATCTATAAGGCTTATCTTGATGTTTCTTATCAGATGTTGAGTCCACTCCCATTCTCGCCATCAAAGAAAGTTGTCAATGGGAGTCAGTCCTTACTGTCCCATACCAATGAGTTATTTCTCCAATCCATAGATTTAAATCATTAAGCTTTGCACCTTCTTTTTCCTTTTAGTGCTCTCTGATCTTTTTCTATGATCCAGAATTCCATCTTTCAATTCTTTTATGCCATAAACAAGAGTCTAAAATAAGGTGTCTAAATCTCATGACATTTAATGTTTTAAAGGTTTTCTTTGGTCGCCCATTAAAATTTCCTTGGTATGATATACCAAACCATTAAAGGTTTGGTTTGTATGACCAATCTAGGGCCTTTTTCTTTTTCAGAATTCTTCTAGCCAAGTTGATTTGAGATAAGACTACCTTTTCTACTTTAGATCCCTTCTCAAAGTATATATATTAAAGAGAATGCTATCACGTTATTGAAGGTGTAGAGGATTCATGCCCCAACTTCAATGTAATTAAAAACGATAAAAGAGTATATACATTCATGTTTTGTAATACAATAGTTCTTATCTTTCTATTCCTATTGAGCACTTCCTGTTCTATGATAATGCACTATCATTTGTGTGAAGATTTGTGTTAACATCAATACAACATGTCTATAGTGTGTGAGAAGCACAATGATAAGCACAATTGTAATGAGAATCGTGGTTATAGTTCATGATGCAGGAAATCAAGTCAAGCTTGGGCTATGGTGCAGAATGTTTAACAAACAAGGAAATGTGGCAAGTGAATTCCTTCTATTAAATGTCCCCACATCCCCGGGCAAACCTTGGAAATGGGCCCATAAGGCCAACGTTTGATTTAGGTATGGAGAGTGTGAACATTAACAAAGCAAATGTCCTCTTCTAGAACCTTATCATCCATGCAAAAATTTCCCAGAATCTAGAGACCACTACACCATGTGTTTCCCAAAGAATAATGCAATGAAATCAAGATCACATATAGATATGATTTTTGTGGATAAGGAAGAAGTTGTAGATGAAACCACTATGCCATGAATAGCTCTAGGGTAGTCCATTCAAAAGAAATTGAATCAATAGTTAGGGGGAACTCCCTTAGGAAGAAAATATTTGAGATTTCACTATGCATGGAGTGACTAAGGAAAAAGAGACAGTAATAGGTAGGCCTACTCTAAATGAAGATATCAAATCAAAAGAAGGTCTTTGTTGTATCAAAAACAAATTAATAAAGAATATGCTACCTAGAAAGTCCAAAGCACATTGGACCCTTAAAACCCATGTCTTGTTCCGCTTGGACCATATTTATACAACATTCTCCCATCTTTAACATTTTCGTTCTAAAAAATTTCTGTAGGTATAATATCTAGAGTATTCCCCCATGCACCATGATCTATATTGTTATCATGGTCATCTCTCTTTTTAGATTCGTTTCGTATAACTAGACAAGGGCTACCACCTACGTCAATATAAAAGGAAAGGAATTAAAATCCCTACCCATTCATTCCATTTCAATGTACATGGGAACCTTCTACCTGTGGCCTAGTAAAATGGGTGGATTTCTCTTGTGCTCTTAGCTTAATTGTTTCCCTTTGGAAGTTTAACAAACATCAAGCTCCATAAAATCTTACATTTCTGTACACTTTGTACCTTCCTAGAAGTATGTAAGTTTTAGGGAGTATACAATAGAGATCCTATCTCTATCTTGAAAGGGCGAGAAGCTAGATTCATATTCCACTTTCAGTATAAAGGAGAGGAATTCTAGATGTTATATACTGGACCTATTTATTTATAGTCCCTTTCAAATAAAAATATACTTAACTTGTGGTTGGTGGGACTTAAGAAAGAGTATAAACTTTGCAAAGTGGGTCTATTAATTCCCTACCAAAACATGCTTAATAAAGTGAGGGGAAAATACTATCACCTTATTTCTAGGCAAAGTTAGGTGGACTTATATCAACCACTTAGATTTTGAAACATAATGCTCAAGTATTCTAAGAGTTCTAGATCTTAATCACAATTTTGAAAAGTTTATTTTCTTTTGAAATGGATTCTTGTCTTGGTTATCCTTGATTTTCCCTATATTAAGACATAAAACATATCCTTATTCTTGCATGCTTTAACCCTTTATATAAAATCTTTAAGTTTCAAAACTTCTTTGATCCAAAGACTAAAATTACATCTTTAGGAAATGGAATTACTTGGTGGACCATTCTCCTAGATCTTTATTCAAATTCTTTGGTTGTGTTAGCTAAATAGGTTCTTCCAAAGAGAATTAATACTCGCTATCTTGAACTAGCTTTGGTTTATACCCCACTGTTATGTATGATAACCTCAAAGGTCACCAAAGCTTTGCAAAGAGGAACAACTAATTTCTCTTACTTGACCAATTCCTTCAGATCCTCAAATTAATTGAGGAAAATACTTATTAAGACAACAAGATACCTTCTTGCTAAATCTTCTATCTATTGAATGGATTCAAATGATTTAGATGTTCATTACTTGAAGTTCCAAGATCTTTGCAAGAAAAGATA
The DNA here is from genome assembly GCA_020310875.1 of Ceratopteris richardii. Taxonomy (NCBI): domain Eukaryota; kingdom Viridiplantae; phylum Streptophyta; class Polypodiopsida; order Polypodiales; family Pteridaceae; genus Ceratopteris; species Ceratopteris richardii. The sequence goes on from CM035418.1 coordinate 6,664,463, forward strand.
CCTCTTTCTTGGAATCCTATCCTACGCCCATATAGAAACTTAATGAATAATCTTGAATCACTTGTCTCATCATCCATACATATAAAAGATGATCTTTTATAGATATACTCTAATAGGTTTGACTCTAATAAAGCTCCTTAATTCTGGATTTTATGTGAAAACACTCCCACAAGTTTTTATCCTCATGTTTTCCACATCCATTGCACAATTTAGAGTTGGCTATGCATTCTATAAAAAAGAATGCATCTTATGAAGAGGATGAAGGATGGCCTTCTTCTAAGGTAAATGTTAACCTTACTACAATTACCCTTATGTAAATACAACCAGGTGTATTTCATTGGTTCAAGGAGGTACATTTCTACACCACTTAATGAGCCTAACACCTTACTCTCAATGTTCATATCTATAAGGCTTATCTTGATGTTTCTTATCGGATATTGAGTCCACTTCCATTCTCACCATCAAAGAAAGTTGTCAATGGGAGTCGGCTCCCACTGTCCCATACTAATGAGTTATTTCTCCAATCCATAGAACTACATCCTTAACCTTTCCACCTTCTTTGTCCTTTTAGTGCTCTCAGATCTTTTTCTATGATCCATAATTCCATCTTGGAATTCTTTTGTGCCATAAACAAGAGAGTCAGAAATAAGGTGTTTTAATCTCATGCCATTTAATACTTTTAAAGGTTTTCTTTGGTGGACCATTAAACTTTCCTTGGTATGATATACCAAACCATTAAAGGTTTGGTTTGTATGACCAATCCAGGGCCTTTGTATTTCTCAAAATTCTTATAGCCAAGTTGATTTGAGATAAGACTACCTTTTCTCCTTTAGATCCCTTCTCTAATGATATTTACCCATGGGGTTTTCTAGGGATGTTTAATTCATACCTTCATGGGTTAACATCTTTGCTAAATTCTTTAACATCCTAATGATGTTCTTAGAACCGTTAACTATTTTTTCGTAAGGATTAACAATTATATGTTATCCCTATGGCGTAAGTAAGTTGTCATGCGTATATATCCAAACTTCCTTGATCCATCTTAACAATTCTCAATTAACTTACCATGGATATGCTTCAATTTGTTGGCCACTTACCTTTGGTTGATGAGAAACTAGAATTCTTCAATTAATTCCTTTCTTGCATATCCGATTATTACTTTGATTCAAGTTTCTATTTCAAACAAAAGGTACTTCATGTCATGCGAGATGCACTCCTTCACTTTCACTACACAATTAAGGAATTTATCTTTCACTTGGAGGTATGATTTTAATGATACGTTTCTTTCCGCTTCAAAGAGTTTTCATCCTCAAAAATTTCAACCTTTCAAGAAACTGATGCTTATTCAATTATTCAAGTTCAAGCTTCCATTATCCTTAAATTGGGTGTCCCAGTGTATTCACTTTAGTGATAATGTAAGCCTAGATGTTCCATACCATCCGGTTTATACTTCCACCTTAGTGCAGATAACTGAGAAAAGGATTTGTTTTATTCTAATCAAGAACATTCACAATACTTGTATGCTATATGCTTATGAAGTATTAATTCATTCTTGAAAAGATTTCGAATAATCGGGCTATCTTGAACTATTGAAGATGAGTAGAGACAATAGTGAGACTTTGGAGTCCATAAAAATCAAAGTTTAATTAAAACTATTTCTTCCAAAGAGACAATCATAGGTATTTATGTTTATGTAATAAAGCTCGTATTCCCTTGCCAGATATTATCTGTTTAGATGACTAGGCATGTGTTTCAAAGGATATGGTTCTGCATCAATCATTAGCTTAGCCAAATGGTTATATGTATGACAATATTGGTGATTTGTGTATGGGATTAAAGGATCATGTTACCTTACCTCCATATTCATGTGTGTGTGTGTGTGTGTATATATATATATATATATATATATATATATATATATATATATATATATATATATATATGTATATATATATATATATATATATATATATATATATATATACATACATATATATATATATATATATATATATATATATATATATATATATATATATATATATATATATATATATATATATATATATATATATATATATATATATATATATATATATGTGTGTGTGTGTGTGTGTGTGTGTGTGTGTGTGTGTGTGTGTATGAGTTATAGAGCATTGCCTCGCTAGAGAGATCATTATGTGGGTTTTGAGGCTCCCACGCATGTGTGCACATCTATCATCTCATCTCTCTCTCTCTCTCTCCATCTCCTCCTTTCTCCTCTTCTTCAGCACACTGAGTCCCTTCATTGGTATGAGAGCTTGCTGAAGGTTGGTGCGAAGGAGCTTCAATGGAAGTTTAGGGTAGAGAGGTGAATGTGCGCATTGCACCTCTTGATAGTTGCTCTGTATTTTGTTCATAACTCAAGCTAGGATGCTCTGCTTGGCACCATTTAAATTTCTTTCCGTAGCTAAGACAAAGAGATACAACTTCAAAAAAATGTGCAAAATCTATGTTAAAGTTTTGGCTTGCCAAAAATTCAAAAAATGTAGACATATGTAGAAGAATCTACAATCACTTCGACAACAATTCTACTTTTTGATTGTAACTTGAGTTTTAGAGGTCGGATTGAAGTGATTCAACTTGCAATGCATAGCTTGAGTAGGCATCCACAATTTAAACGAGAGCAGAGCTCTAGATGTTGAGTGCTAGGTCACCTGAAATATAGAGTAAAAAGAAATAGTGTTGTAGGTGAATGTGAAATTGATAGTAGATGCTTGTTTTGTCTATATCATGAGGTACACACCTCCAATTGAGGTGTTTGAAGTATCTTTCCGTAGTCAAGAAAGAGATATTCAAGGTTTGTGAAAAGACCAAAGGTAAATATTGAAGTTTGGAGCATAAAAAAGGAAATATACAGATTGTCATATTTTTCCTATGCAACACTAAAGATAGTTGAAGATTGAAATTATCTTCAAATATCTTTTTAGCTCTTGCTTCAGAGCTTCATTGGTGCAAAGATACTTGAGAGAAGTGTATGAGCACTTATCCTTTGGTCTTCGTTTCCATTTAACCATGTATGATCATTTTGGTAGCTTTGTCCTATGAGAGTAGAGCATGGTCTTGTTAAGTATTTACCATGTGAGATGGCATTATGATTTACATTTCAAGTTTATGCCATCATGAGTTTGATCATAGTATTTGGAATGGATGTATAGTGGCATTGTGGTCTATATCTTACGTATGCCACTTGGATACAGCTTAGCTTGTGAGGTGCACATAATCTATATGAGTTGACTTTGGATCTTGGTTTGAACTTATATTCTTGTTTTTTATGCATGTACATGATCTAGTTTGAGCCTCAGCTATATATAATTTTATGACCTATGTTGTATTTGCATTGAGCCATATTATCATTGATAAATATATATGATTACAACTATGGTTTTTCATTAGTAGATGGTATATTCCTACATGGTTATTGTGGTCCAGAGTCCATTTTATGCAAGATGAGTACTCTAGTAATTTTCTTAATGTTTGTGTGATAAAGTTTGATCATTGCTTATCTCCATCGACTTGGACTTGGTCACATGTTATTCATGACAGGTTGGAGTGTCTTGTAGGATTCGTTCTTGAGTGGGAGATGTATCGCCATTGTATTTGCATGTATTGCCATTAGTTTTTGGCATGTGTATTTTCAATTATCTTTGATTGGATTAGTGATAGGTGGTGACAAGTTACTCATTGTGCTTTTGCTATTGGTTATCTTTTTTTATTGCTAATTTTACAAGGGATACTTTTTCAAAATTTTTCTAGGATTCTTTCACATCTACTTGGTTAATTTGAAGACTTGGTGAGAAGGATTATGCTCATGGTTTTATGTGCATGCTAGATGCATGGTTACGTGAGACGTGGTTCACATGATTTCATTTCTGATGAGACGTTTGCAATGTGAGTTATGCATATGGATATGCAGGTGTGATCCTATTGGTGATATAGTATTGTTTCTAATCTCTTGTCACATTGTTAGTCTCTTGGATTGTGAGCATGGACTCTTCTTAGTTTGATGGCACTGAATTCTTGAGATGGAAAGATCAAATGTGGCATACATTGGTTTGTGCAGAGTTACACATGTATGTGCATAGAGATGCATAGATGCCTCGTGACATGCTTGACAATGTATGGATGGATAGGGATGAATTGGCTAGCTCCACTATTTGATTACACCTTGTGGATTCTATATATGATTTTGTGATGTATGAGGATACGAATAGCGCATTACGGTAGAGATTACATGCTATCTATGCGAGGCTATTGATTCATGTGAAACATAGATCACATTGACGACTTTGGTGTTGGAACTATGGACATGAGAGCCATACTCGATGGCATTGCTTCAAGTGGATGCGATGATGCCATCAGAGATATGCACATGATGAAGGTCAGGTAGTGGTTTCAGGAGAGTCTATGGTAGTTGATTATGCTAGTGGTGGTGATATCACTTTCCCCTATGATTCATCTCAAGATTCCTCTTGTTTCATGTGGAGCATGATGATACACTTGGTGTAGTAGAAGAGGATAGTTCTTATGATATACAGTGTGTGATAGAGCATATTAGCTCTCAAGGTGCACAACTAGAAACATCCTTGGTTGATGGGATGGCTGATTTGGATGTTGAGGAGTCAATAGTTCTGCAACCATTGTTGGATTCTCTTATGCCAGATGTTGACACAGATATGGTAGTACATGTTGGTCTTGGCGATGGTGCTTTGGATGTCTTAGACATGGGCATGGCTAACATGCTTAGGTTTTCCAGGATAACACATGTTTTCTCAACATTTGAAAGTCTAATGTTCTGGTTATTACGCCGGAGACCAGACATTGCAGTTGCTATTGGAGCATTTGCACTTGGAGTTGTCAATTGTTTGATTATTGACATAGGCATAACGTGAGTGGGAGCTTTGCAAGAACTTCAAGAGTTCTTGCATCAATCAGATGTCAACACGACTCTTGTCAGTATGAGTCTCTAGCATTTTGAGGTGTATGGATCATACACCTTGTTTGAGGCAGTTGGTATAGGTTGATTGTTACATATTGAGATACGGACTCTTCCTATATATTATTGTATATTCCTACATCATTCTTTGTATGTGTTACCACTTATGGTCACACTGTCCCTTAATTGGGAGATTTTTGGGGATGTAAGGATCGTGTGATATTACCTCCATATTCATGTATATATATGTCATTTATAGAGCATTGCCTCAACACAGAGATCATTATGTGGTTTTCAAGGCTCCCATGCATGTGTGTGGTTTCACGTCTCCTCTCTCTCCCTCGATATCCTCCTTGGTCCTCTTGTTCAAAAAATTGAAGCCCTTCAATTTTCTTCTTATTCGCAGAGAATATTTTGGAGTAGTGGTTTTCATAGTTTCTTTCCACTCTTAACTATTTCTTCTCTAGATATGCATTAATGAGTTTATAACTCTTTGCTCTAGAAGAGATTTTCTTTCTAATATGTTTCATGATTATGAAAGGTCAATCCATCATTGGGTGTAGGATATGTAGTCCTAAGTTTCTCTTTTGGATGTCTTTCAATACAAATCCTTATTACGAGTAACTTATAACTAATAAAGAGAGAAACATCACATGACCTGTAGTCTAAAGCCGTGGACTTGTTAATCAAACATGCAATGGATTTTATGGAACTTAAGGATCCATAAATAGAACGTGGAGCTTAATGTTTTCTATTAGTATTAAACTTTTTTGGCTTTGAATTAAGCCAACATATGAAAAGCATAAAGTTAATGGTTGTCCACTCACATAACCTCAATGTACCATTAAGATTTTATGCTTTTGACATCATACTTAGAAGTTATTTCTTATCTTAACCTTACACTTAATGAACTTAATCTCTATCTCTCTCTCTCATCCCATCATCCCATGCATATGTGATGTGATTCATGAAAACATAATGTATGGTAAGAACGCATACATCTTTGCTCAAAGATGTTGAGCATGCATAAGGTTCAAAGAATAAACCCCTTCTTAAAGCATGCATGGAATTCAAACTTAGAAATCCATTTTATGGATATAACAACCTTCATGCAGTGAGTTCATTCCATGCTAATGAAAAAATCCTTTTTCTATTCATATACGCCTTAAGTCCACCACTGAGATAGTAAAATCCCTGCACCTTTCCATTTGCATATGGAGTACCTATTCTCCAAGGTATACTCTTCCTTTAGCTTGTTCCATGTATGGAGTTGCTCTTGAAGCCATGAATTCTAGGCTTGACTTTGGCTAACAATATTCTTGAAAACTTGTTTCCCTTCATACACACACACACACCGTAAAAATCCATTCTGTTTTCATAGATTCATTCTTGAAAGCTCGCTAACCTTCATACATGTGCACACACCATAAAAGTCCATTTTGTTTTCATAGATTCACAAAACATTCGTGACATCACTTCCATTGAAAAATCCATTTTCTTTTGAAATCGCCTCTAGGGCTTGCATCACTCCATCATTATTCACATCTAACCTTTAGGATACAACTAATAAATGAACTAGTGTTTTCAAGGCTCGTTGGTGTCATCCTCAGATATCCATATCACTCAAATCTTGGATAAGATCAAAGTCAAGCACTTAAATGCACATGGTCATGGTCAACTCAAAATCTATTTATCAAATCCCTAAATGACAAATTCTCAAGAGTACTGAAACTCAATCTGATTTTTTTCAATAATTAGATCATTTCAAAGTCAAGTCAATTCATTCTCTATTTATTTCACGTTGCTTTTACTAAATTCAGCTATATACGAGATCAAGGGTTCACATAGGGTGCCTAAATTTTGTCATGATACTTGGTATCGACATTCTATGTAAATGTATTCAAATTCTTTGGTTGTCTTAGCTAAATAGGTTCTTCCAAAGAGAATTAGTATTCACTATCTTGAACTAGATTTGGTTCATACCTCATAGTTATGTATGATAACCTCAAAGTTCACAAAAGCTTTGCAAAGAGGAACAAATAATTTCTCTTACTTGAGCAATTCCTTCAAATCCTCAAACTAATTGAGGAAAATATCGATTACGGCACCAAGATACCTTCTTGCTAAATCTTCTATCTATTGAATGGATTCAAATGATTTCGATGTTAATTAATTGAAGTTCCCATATCTTTGCAAGAAAAGATACCTCTTTCTTCGCATCCTATCCTAGGCCCTTATGAAAACTTAATGAATATTCTTGAATCACTCATCTCATCATGCATACATATAAGAGATGATCTTGTATAGATATATTTGAATAGGTTTGACTCTAATAAAGCTCCTTACGTTTGGATTTTATCTGAAAACACTCCCACAAGTTTTTATCCTCATCTTTTCCACATCCATTGCACAATCTAGATTTTGCTATGCATTCTATAAAAAAGAATGCATCTTATGAAGAGGATAAAGGATGGCCTTCTTCTAAGGTAAATTTTAACCTTACTAAAATTACCGTTATGTAAATACAACCAGGAAATTTCATTGGTTCAAGGAGGTACATTTCTACACCTCTTAATGAACCTAACACCTTACTCTCAATGTTCATATCTATATGGCTTATCTTGAGATTTTGTATCAGATCTTGCATCCACTTCCTTTATGGCCATCAAAGAAAGTTGTCAATGGGAGTCAGCTCCCACTGTCCCATACCAATGGGTTATTTCTCCAATCCATAGAACTCCATCCTTAACCTTTCCACCTTCTTTCTCCTTTTAGTGCTCTCTGATCTTTTCTATGATCCATAGTTCCATCTTTGAATTCTTTTGTGCCATGAACAAAAGAGTCAAAAATAAGGTGTCTAAATTTCATGCCATTTAATCTTATAAAGGTTTTCTTTGATGGACCATTAAACTTTCCTTGGTATGATATACCAAACCATTAAAGGTTTGGTTTGTATGACCAATCTAGGGCCTTTGTCTTTCTCAAAATTCTTCCAGCCAAGTTGATTTGAGATAAGACTACATTTTCTCCTATAGATACCTTCTCTAATGATATTTACCCATGGGGTTTTCTTGGGATCTTTAATTCATACCTTCATGAGTTGACATCTTTGCTAAAGTCTTTAACATTCTATCAATGTTCTTAGAACCTTTAACATCTTTGATAAAGTCTTTAACATCCTCAATTACCTTACCATGGATATGCTTCAATTTGTTGGCCAACTTACCTTTGGTTGATCAAAAACTAGAATACTTCAATTAATTCCTTTATTGCATATCCGATTATTACTTTGATTTGAGTTTCTATTTCAAACAAAAGGTACTTCATGTCATGCGAGATGCACCCCTTAATTTTCACTATAGAATTAAGGAATTTATCTTTCACTTAGAAGTATCATTTTAATGATACCTTTCTTTCCACTTCAAAGAGTTTTCATCCTCAAAAATTTATACGTTTCAAGAAATTGATGCTTATTCAATTATTCAAGTTCAAGCTTCCATTATCCTTAAATTGGGTGTCCCATACCACTGTATTCACTTTAGTGATAATGTAAGCCTAGATGTTCTATACCATCTGGTCTATACTTCCACCTTCGTGCAGATAACTGAGAAAACGATTTGTTTTATTCTAATCAAGAACATTCACAATACTTGTAAGCTATATGCTTATAAAGTATTAATTCATTCTTGAAAAGATTTTGAAGAATCAAATTATCTTGAACTATTGAAGAGGAGTAGAGACAAGAGTGAGACTTTGGAGTCCATAAAAATCAAAGTTTAATTAAAACTATTTCTTTGATCAGAGGCAATCATAGGTATCTATGTTTATGTAATAAAGCTAGCATTCTCTTGCCATATATTATTTTTGAGATGAATAGGCATATGTTTCAAAGGATATAGTTATGCGTCAATCATAAGCTTAGTCAAATGATTATATGTTTGGCAACATTGGTGATTTGTGTAGAGGATGTAAGGATCATGTTACCTTACCCCCATATATATATATATATATATATATATATATATATATATATATATATATATATATATATATATATATATATATATATATATATATATATATATATATATATATATATATATATATATATATATATATATATATATATATATATATATATATATATATATATATATAAAATTTATAGAGCATTGCATGAACAGAGAGATCATTATGTGGGTTTTGAGGCTCCCATGCATGTGTGCGCATCTCTCATCTCCTCTCTCTCCCTCCATCTCCTCCTTTCTCCTCTTGTTCAGCACACTAGGTCCCTTCATTCGTATCCGATCTTGTTGTTCAAGGTTGGTGTGCAAGGAGCTTCAATGGAAGTTTAGGGTAGAGAGGTGAATGTGCACGTCGCACCTCTTGATAGTCGCTCTGTATTTTGTTCATAACTCAAGCTAGGATGCTCCGATTGGAATAATTTAAATTTCTTTGCGTAGCTAAGACAAAGAGATACAAGTTGACAAAAATGTGCAAAATCTATGTTAAAGTTTTAGCTTGCCAAAAATTCAAAAAACGTAGACATATGTAGAAGACGAATCTACAATCACTTGGACAACAATTCAGTTTTTTGACTTTAACTTGAGTTTTAGAGGTTGGATTGAAGTGATTCAACTTTCTATTGGAGCAGAGGTCCAGATGTTGAGTGCTAGGTCACCCAAAATAGAGAGTAAAAAGAAATAGTGTTGTAGGTGAATGTGAAATTGATAGTAGATGCTTGTTTTGTGTATATCATGAGCTACACACCTCCAATTGAGGTGTTTGAAGTACCTCTACATAGTCAAGAAAGAGATGTTCAAGTTTTGTGAAGAGACCAAAGGTAAATATTAAAGTTTGGAGCATCAAAAAGGAAATATACATATTGTCACATTTTTCCTATGGAACACTACAAATAGTTGAAGATTGAAATTGTCTTCAAATCTCTTTTTAGCTCTTGGTTTAGAGCTTCATTGGTGCAAAGATAGTTGGGAGAAGTGTATGAGCACTTATCCTTTTCTCTGGGTTTCCGTTTGACCATGTATGATCACTATGGTAGCTTCTCCATATGAGAGTAGAGCATGGTCTTGTTAAGTATTTAGCATGTGAGATGGCATTCTGATTTACCTTTCAAGTTTATGCCATCACAAGTTTGATCATAGTATCTTCAATGAATGTATAGTGGCATTGTGGTCTATATCTTACTTATGCCACTTGGATACAGCTTAGCTTGTCGGTTGCACATAATCTATATGAGTTGACTTTGTATCTTGGTTAGTAATTATATTCTTGTTTTTATGCAGGTACATGATCCAGTTGGAGCCTCATCTATATATCATTTTATGACCTACATTGGATTTGCATTGAGCCATATTATCATTGAGAATTATATATAATTACAAGTATGGTTTTTCATTAGTGGATGGTATATTCCTACATGGTTATTTTGGTTTAGAGTCCATTTTACAGAGGAGATACTATCAAAATTTGGTTGGCTTCTTTGCAAGATGAGTACTCTAGTAGTTTTTCTAATGCTTGTGTAATAAAGGTGGATCATTGCTTATCTCCATCCACTTGGACTTGGTCACATGTTATTCACGAAACATTGGATTGTCTTGTAGGATTCATTCTTGAGTGGAAGGTGTATCGCCATTGTATTGGCATGTATTGCCATTAGTTTTTGGCATGTGTATTTTCAATTATCTTTGATTGGATCAGTGATAGGTGGTGACATGTTACTCATTGTTCTTTTGCTACTGGTTATCTTTTTTTGATTGCTAATTTTATAGGGGATACTTTGTCAATTCTTTTCTAGGATTTGGAGACTTGGTGACCAGGATTATGCTCATGGTTTTATGTGCATCCTAGATGCATGTTATGTGAGACGTGGTTCACGTGATTTCTTCTCCGATGAGACATTTGCGATGTGAGTTATGCATATGGATATGTAGGTGTGATCCTATTGGTGATATAGTATTGTTTCCAATCTCTTTTCACATTGCTAGTCTCTTGGATTGCGAGCATGGCCTCTTCTTAGTTTGATGACACTGAATTTTTGAGATGGAAAGATCAAATGTAGCATACATTGGTTTGTGCAGGGTTACACATGTATGTGCATAGAGATGCATAGATGCCTCGTGACATGCTCGACCACATATGGATGGATAGGGATGAATTGGCTAGCTTCACTATCTGATTACACCTTGTGGATCCTATATATGATTTTGTGATGTATGAGGAGATGAGTAGTGCATTATGGCAGAGAGTACATGATATCTATGCGAGTCCATTGATTCATGTGAGACATAGATCACATCGACAACTTTGGTGTTGGCACTATGGCCATGAGAGCTATACTCGATGACATTGCTTCAAGTGGATGCCATGATGCCATCAGAGATATACACATGATGCATGTCAGGTAGTGGTTTCAAGAGAGTCTATGGTAGTTGATTATGCTAGTGATGGTGATATCCCTTTCCCCTATGATTCATCTCAAGATTCCTCTTGCTCATTGGATAGCACACATATGATTTGGTTTCTTTATACATTAGCTAGTTTTCATGTTACTCCACATCATGAGTGGTTTTTCCGATTCTCAGGTGAGAGTTGTGGATGTGTATACATGCCTGATGGTACGACATATGACATTGAGGGTGCAGGAGACATATGCCTTATGCTGGCTAGTGGAAGATCACTTATACTCACACATGTACGTTATGTGCCTTCATTCTCTATGAGTTTGATTTCAATTAGCCTGTTATAGAAGAGCAAATGTTATGCATTCCTTGGTGAGAATAATTTTCAGTTGTAGTTGGGATAGGTTATGCTTGTTTGAGGTGCTAAGATTGGGCACATGTATCCACTATAGATACTTCATGTGATAGATAGTCTCACCTCAATGGGACTTAAGCCTTATGTGCGATGTGAGACTCTTCATGTCTCATTTTGTCTACCGACAGATAGGCCTATCAACATTCATGATGCACACGTAAGGCAGGATTCAGATGCTTGGGTGGATGCACATGTAAAGCATGTTTTGGATGCTTGTGATGCTTATAGAGCATGATTTTGTTGATCATCGTCTTGATCTTGGTGTTGATGTTGTGTAGTTAGCTCATGTAGGGCATGATGATACACTTCATGTAGTAGAGGAGGATAGCTCTTATGATACACAGTGTGTGATAGAGCATATTAGCTCTCAAGGTGCACAGCTAGAAACATCCTTGGTTGATAGGATGGCTGATTTAGATGTTGAGGAATCAATAGTTATGCAACCATCATTGGATTCCCATGCCAGATGTTGACACAGATATTGCAAGACATGTTGGTCTTGATGATGGTGCTTTAGATGCCTTGGACATAGGCATGGTTATTATGCTTAGGTTTTCCATGATAACACATGTTTTGTCCGCATTCAAAAGTCTAATGTATGAGTTATTATGCTCGAGACCAGACATTGCAGTTGCTATTGGAGTATTTGCACTTGGAATTTTCAATCGTTTGATTATTGACATAGGCATAACACGAGTGGGAGCTTTGCAAGAACTTCAATAGTGCTTGCGTCAATCAAATGTCAGCATGACTCTCATCAATATGAGTCTCTAGCATTTTGAGGTGTATGGATCATACACCTTGTTTGAGGCCATTGGTATAGGTTGATTGGTATGTATTGAGATATGGACTCTTCTTATATATTATTGTATATTCCTACATCATTCTTTGTATGTGTTACCACATATGGTCACATTGAACCTTAAGTGGGAGATTGTTGGGGATTTAAGGATCATGTGATCTTACCCCCATATTCATGTATATATATGTCATTTATAGAGCATTGCCTCAAGAGAGAGATCATTATGTGGGTTTCAGGGCTCCCATGCATGTGTGTGGTTTCTTGTCTCCTCTCTCTCCCTGCATCTCCTCCTTGCTCCTCTTGTTCAACAAACCAAAGCCGTTCAATTTTCTTCTTATTCATAGGAGCATATTTTGGAGTAGTTGTTTTCATAGTTTCTTTCCACTCTTAACTATTTATTTTCTCTAGATATGCATTAATGAGTTTATAACTCTTTGATCTAGAAGAGAATTTCTTTCTAATATGGTTCATGATTATGAAAGGTCAACCCATCATTGGGTCTAGGATATCATATAGTCTTAAGTTTCTCTTTTGGATGTCTTTCAATCCAAATCCTTATTACCAGTTACTTATGGTTAATAAGGAGAGACACATCACATGACCTGTAGCCTAAAGCCTTGAACTTGTTAATCAAACATGCAATGGGTTTTATAGAACTTAAGGATCCATAGATAGAACTTGGAGATTAATGTTTTCTATTGGTATAATTTTTTTTTGGCTTTGAATTAAGCCAACATATGAAAAGCAGAAAGGTTAATTGTTGTCGAGTCACATAACCTCAAGGTACCGTTAAGATTTTATGCTTTTGACATCATACTCAGAAGTCATTTCTTATCTTAACCTTACACTTAATGAACTTAATCTCTATCTCTCTCTCTCTCTCATCCCATCAACCCATGCATATGTGACTTGATGCATGAAAACATAAGAACACATACATCTTTTCTCAAAGATGTTGAGCATGTATAAGGTTCAAAAACTGAACCCCTCCTTAAAGCATGCATGGAATTCAAACTTAGAAATCCATTTTATGGAAAAATGCATTTTCATCACATGCTCAATTTTTCCACTCTTGTTCATGCCATGCTATGATGAATATTCCATATGCATTTTATAACAACCTTCATGCAGTAAGTTCATTCCTTGCTAATGAAAAAAGCCTTTTTCTATTCATATATGCCTTAAGTCCATCACTCAGATAGTTAAACTCATGCACCTTTCCATTTGCATATGGAGTACCTATTCTCCAAGTTATACTCTTCCTTTAGCTTGTTCCATGTATGTACTTGCTCTTGAAGGCATAAATTCTAGGCTTGACTTTGGCTAACAATATTTTTGAAAACTCGGTTCCCTTCATACGCGGACACACACCATAAAAGTCCATTTTGTTTTCATAGATTCATTCTTGAAAGCTCGCTTACCTTCATACATGCGCACACACCATAAGAGTCCATTTTGTTTTCATAGATTCACAAAACATTTGTGACATCACTTCCATTGAAAAATCTATTTTCTTTTGAAATCGCCTCTAGGGCTTGCATCACTCCATCATTATTCACATCTAACCTTTAGGATACAACCAATATTTGAAGTAGTGTGTTCAAGGGTCGTTGGTGTAATCCTAAGATATAAATAAGTCAAAGTCACTTAAATGCACATGGTCATGGTCAACTCAAAATCTGGTGATCAAATCCCTAAATGACAAATTCTCAAGAGTACTGAAACTCAATCTCATTTTTTTCAATAACTAGATCATGTCAAAGTGAAGTCAATTCATCCTCTATTCATTTCCCGTTGCTTTTATTAAATTCAGCTATATACGAGTTCAAGGGTTCACATAGGTTGCCAAAATTTTGTCATGATACTTGGTATCCACATTTTATGGAAATTGGAGAATCTCATTGATGATGATGTAAATCTCTGAAGGAGATATGTGTTGAATCATTTGACTCTTTTTTTCTGTTCATAAGATGAGAAAAACCATTAATCTCACAATGATTATCCAACTCTCTTTTCAACAATTAATATACGACAACTCAACCTCATGTAGTTTTACCCATTCATTGGCACATTTGTTTAGTGTTCCAACTTCTTTAATATCACATACTTAATGAAGAGTTATATTTAGTATATTAGATGTCTTGCTTAGTAAAAGTAGGCACAAGAGGAAATTCAAGCATTAAGTTTACTTGCAAAGTTGATGGGCAATAATACATGAGTACTTGAAAACTTATAAACTTTATGATGAATCTAAAGTCGAGGACATAAGTAGAGAGTTTTACACACAAGTTAAGAAAGAAATATCACACTTTCTTGTACAACTTCTCATGTATCCAAGTAGGATGATAACTTACGATATTTTTTAAAGTTCCATGAGCACTTTAAAGTGAATTCTCTCACTTGATTTCATCCAAAGAAGAAATAAGAATCAAAGAAGAGTGATTGAACTTCAACATCACTTGATTTCATCCAAAGAAGTGATGAAAATCAAAGAAGAGTGATTGAACTTTAACATAAATTGAACTTTAAAATTTCAATAGATGGAGGTTAGGCTCTATGAGTGCATCTATAGTAAGGATTCAGAGTGCCAAGGCAAACATGGAAACTTTAAATGATCTCTCCTCTCAATTGAGTTAGAGAGTTACATTCTGCTTTCTTCTAAGAGATTTGCAATTTCAAGATGAAACATAGACAAGTGATCTTTAGGAAATGAGATAATTCCTAAGGTCAAGAAATTAAATGAAATATTCTAGTGTTCTATTTTATGAATCACACTATTTTCCTATCCTATTCAAGATGAACGTCTCTTTTGGGAATACAAAAAGTTCTAAGAAATGGATCTCTGTTGACCGATGAACTTTTTTGAGAGCAAGAGATAAGTTCATAAATATGTTAGGACAAGTATGTAATAACATCATTTTGAAAGATATTCTAAAGATAGAAGCTATCACATGATGGAAACTTAGATTTATTTTCAATTATATTTTCTAGAGAAAGGATAGAATCATTAAGTCTAGCAGGTGGGTTATGAAATGGAAAGTAAAACATCTTTAGGATATAGATGTTTAGCCAAGGAATTTCTCTAGAAAATAATTTTTTAGCATGCTAAAGTTTGGAAAATATGGGATCCCTAAATTTTCTTGAGGTAGCTACTTAAAGTGTCAGTAAGAAGGAATCCAAAGTATAACCAATAGAGCATGAATTTGAGAAGTTCGAGAACTTGGAATTATAACTCATTGTTTTGAAAACCCTAGAAAAGAAGGATTGATGTTCTATCCAAAGGTTTTCAAGTTTCCAAGGCAAAGCACAAGATCAAGAAACCATTGTGTGAAAGAGTCAAAATGTTTTCAATTATGGAGTATGTTGAATTTTTTATTTTTGGAGTTTTAGTTATTGAGTTATGAATGTGTTTTGATGTTTTGATATAGTAGCTCAAGGTTTGTGACGGCATGAATGGGCATGCAAATTTTGGATGTGTCTGGACACAAATAATAGGACTTGTATTTAATTTATAGTTTGTAAATAAAGACCCACATAAAGGGTTCTTTTTAGAAAAATTAGTAAAAATAGTGGTTGTGATAAGGATCGATGTAGATAACCATTTATGCAAGTAAAAGCAAAGGCTCTCCACAAAAGAGAGAAACTTTTTATTTTCATGCTCACTTTTTGAAGCCACCCTTATTGTAATCTCTATTTTTGTTCTAATAGAAAATTCTAGAAATACATGCACTCTATAGACCCGTTGAACAGAGTGCATGGGGGTGGGAGATTGCATCGAATCTTGTGTAATGTCTCATCTATTTTTCCTTTGTTTTTCTATGTGTTTTAGTACACGTATCCTCTGTGTGCACGTGAATTTAAGATCCTTGCAACAATGGTATCAGAGCTTGCATGCATCACTATAGAGAGGTCTAGTGCTATCTGTTTTTTATCCGATGCTATTCGTTTTTGGTGTCCAATATCTATTTCTTTTTTGTTTCTGATTTCGATTCTGATCTTTGTCTTTGTTTTGGTTTTCATTTTCTTTTTTTATTCTAAGTTCTAGTTTTAGTTTTTGGTTTTTGCTTTCTATTTCAATTTCAATTCCTGAACTTGAACCTATGTTTACACCTACATTTACATGTGCATTTACTCACCTACATTTACACCTACATCGGCATTGACTAAGCCATAGAACTCTGGCATTATTTTGGCATCTTTGGCTTCCGTGGCACCCATGGATCCCTCGGTGACTATTGGAAGCTATTGGCTATGACCGAACACCTTTCAATTAATTAGTGGCAATAAGGAGTTTTTTATCTACCAAGGATGGAGGATTTGAACCCACAACCTCACTTTCACAAGTCAAGTCTTTTACCACTACACTATTCCCTTGTGTTCTTTGTAATAAAGTAAGTCCATGATCTAAGGATCTGACTGGTTCAGACAGATCTAAAATCGGACACCATTTGGTTATTCGTATGTGTGGCCAAAGATCTCGAGTCTAGACTTACTCATAGGTCATTTACTCTTGTAACCAAGTAATCCACTTAGCCTAGTGGTTAAGACTCAAGGGTGTGAAGAAGGAGGTCTTGGGTTCAACCCCTGTGGGGTACATGGGGAGAGTGCTTTGCCCAAAGAGTTCTAGAACCTTCTGGAAACATCCACTTGAGTTAACTCTGGCTAACTAGGACACTTGGCGCACATGTAGTTACATGGTTGACACTTGGATGGTTAGTATCCACATGCCCATGCAGGGAGTCCCTTGGAGAGATCTATATATAGAGCCATATGGTTGGGACAAGAGTCATTCATTCAAGAGCATTTCATGTGGCTATGCTGTTGCATTGGTATCAGAGCTCTCTCCATAGCTCTCCTAGATCTTCTTGCTCATCAGTTTTTGTGTGCATAGCTCTCTTTTGAATTTTTGCTCGTGGTTGTCTCCAAGTGTCATCCCCAATCTCAATTGTCTTGGCAGGCATAGCTTAAGGAGGAGGTTGCAAAAAATTGCTCTTGATGTGATCGACTGCGTGCTTCGAACTCACGACCTATGGCTAGAGAAGGTGATCTCATATCCACAGTGCCAAGTGACGTTCCTGTCCTCCTATCGACAGCAACATATCTTAATTGCTATTCCGTGCTATAGAAGTCCTTACAAAGGAGAAAAAGAAGAGTTCTTCTTCTCAAGCAAAAGAAGCAGCCATCGACGAAAGCTTCCGAGAATCGAACTCGCTACCTTGGCTTCAAGCTGCCTTGTCGTATCCAAGAGAGCACTCTGGTTAGGAGCTTCCTCAAGCTTCGTAGCCCATCAAAACTATAGAACCTCATCGAGTATCAAGCATAAGCAAAAGAGGAGATCCTAGGCACGCGGGTATTGAACCTAGTCCCTGTCAATTCGAAGCAAAATATCTTATCCATTACACTAGAGTGTTCGGTGATCTCTAGTCTCTGATATTTTGCTTCTGATTTTGTGTAATCTCTGCTAATCCTGAGGCGAGATCTTGTCGTTTGACTATTCTCTCGAGTTTGTTGATATTCCCAACCATACCCGACTGCATATCTTTGGTGAGCAAAGCCAAAGAAAGCTAAGTTTTGGGCAAATTTTTAAGGCAGTGGAGCTGTGGAGTGAAGATCTGGAGGCCTAACTTTGTCATTATTCTAGCACTCTCAGCTAGAATCAAGTCAACCTCGACGGACCAAATCATCAGGGAGGATTTCTTGTGATATTCTTGCATAGCTCTTTTGATTTTGTTGCACGCACCACTTGTGTTAGGAATACTAAGTTAGTAAGTTTAATAACGTTTTGTGTGGGATGGAGGGGACTTCTAGCCACGTCTTGCTTACGAGTACTACTAGTGCGTCAATGTATGTTTCCATTCCTATGTTCGTAACATCCTCATTCATGACTAGAACACCAGTAGTTTCACGAGCATTGCATTCATCTGCACCTATGGTTTCAAATACTAGTCATGTGTCTGATGCATCAAAAATAGAATCGACGATTGTAGCATTAGACGTTGAGGATTCTACGAGGAAAGGGGAAACAAACACTACCTTAAATGAGAGGAAAGATATGGAAGGTAGGATGTTGCTAGTTGAGCAAAGACTTGGATGGTTGTCCAAATTTTCTGGATGAGGTTGTGAAACTCCATCAATCTGTTGATGGAATCCAAGATCACCTTAAAGCTATTATGAACTTACTTCAGACGCCTAGGGATATTGGTAAGGCTACTTTGGGTAGTCACACAGATACGATCACAACTTCACCAATGTCTGTTAGGATGGAAAAGGATAAGGGATTATCCTCTCCCCATACAGACATGTTTCCCCTAACGGGAAGTATGAGCCGTCTTAGTTTGGTATCTTCTACTCCCTTGTTTGCTCCTTCGGTAGGGATGTCAGGAAATCATAACCGCCCAGTGGATCTTTCCTTAGGAAAAGAGATCCGTCCTCCTTACTTCTCTGGAGAGATAAGGATAGGAACAAAGATGCGGTTTTGACCTTCTTGGAGAAGTGGAATGATCTCCACGAACTCAAACATACCCCCGATCATGTGAGAGTAGTAGAAACAAGCTTATCACTAGGACCCAAGGCTTATACTTGGTGGATGAATCTCTTTGAGACTCATAAGAAACCTACTACCTGGGTTGAATTTTCTCGCCTTTTTAAGAAAGAGTTTCTCCCCGAGAATGAGGAGGAATGCAACTGGAAGGCGTGGGATAAAATTCAACAGAAAAGTAGACCGTTATCAATTTATATTTTAGAATACCGAGATGTTATTTTGAAATTAAAAAACTTAGATGACTTCCATCATCTTCACGGTTTTGTCAAAGGACTTAATGAGCAAATTCGAAATGAAGTCAAAAGACATGCACCTAAATCCCTAGAAGAGGCGATTAAGGTTGCCCAGATTTATGAGGATAACTCACGTCTATATGTCCCACAAGAAAATAGTTATTCCCAGAAGAATAACATTAAGCGCAAAGGCAAAGGGGCAAGATCGAATGAAAGGGTGTCTAAAAAGCCTCGTATTTTTAGACACGTGCTTTCTCCAGAAGATCATGTTAAAGCACAAAAGGAAAATTTGTGCTTTAAGTGTCTCAAGCCAAGACATCGTAGTCATGCCTATCCAGTTGGAAGAGAAAGTAAGATCTCTTTGACTGACAAGGGAAAGGGTAAGCAATAGATACATCTGATTCAAACTTTGGACTTGGATACAAATTCAAGTGCAAAGAAGGTTTAGATAATGCATTGTGATAGTACCCATAAATGCGAGATCTCCAAAAACATTTGGCAACCTCAAGAGTTTGGTCCACATGATTTGGTCAAGTTGCATGGATCAGTTAGAGGGCACACCATCCGGATAATGGTGGATGACTGTGCTACGCATAATTTTATTAATTATGTGTTAGTAAAAAAACTAGCTCTTCCTCAGAAACCATCTCCTCATAAATACATTGTTTCCATGATGCACGGTCAAGACACCCGTGTTTGGGACACAATGATATCTAATCTGGAAATAGAAATCCAAGGATTTAAAGACACTTTGGACTTCCAAATAATGAACATGGACCGGGTAGATCTGGTATTAGGGAGAGAGTGGCTATGGAATCTAGGACCTTCATTGACCAGGTGTTATTTTACTAATACTTTGGAATTTCAGCGCGACAATGTAGTGTATAAAATCAAGGGCGAGCATGATGTTCCAAGTATCCCTTTGATTTCATATACTGAACTTAAGAAACTTGTAAATATGAAAGCCAACACTCAAGCTTTTCTTGTCCTTGGCACTGATGTAATGAATATACATAATACAAAGCAAGTTTCTTATGTCTCGTCTTTTATTTGTCGTGAAGTTCATACTGTATTTAACAATTTAATGAAGGAATTTAAAGTGTTCCCTAAGGAACTCCCCCATGGCTTGCCACCCTCTCGTGGAAACATCGATCATAGTATAGATCTGTTTCCGGGTACCAAGCCAAAATCTCAAAACCCATACCGCCTCCCCTATGTCCAAAATCAGGAAGTTGAGAATCAGATTCAAGACTATCTAGATAAAGGATTTATCCACCCAAGCCAATCTCCTTGGGCAACACCCATCCTTCTAGTAAAAAAGAAAGATGGAACTATGAGGCTGTACGTAGATTTTAGGGCATTAAACAATCTTCCTGTAAAGAATAAGTATCCCATGCCGCTAGTTGAAGATCTTTTCGACAGCCTTAAGGGAGATAAAGTCTTTTCTAAGATTGATTTACGCCAAGGTTATCATCAGGTTAGAATCAAAGATGATGATATTCCCAAGACAGCCTTTCGAAAAAAGTATGGTCACTACGAGTTTTTAGTGATACGGTTCAGATTGACAAACGCACCTGCAATATTTATGACTTTAATGAATCAAGTGCTTAAGCCGTACTTGGGAAAATTTGTTGTAGATTTTCTCGATGATATTCTGATCTATAGTAAAGATCATGAAAGTCACTTAGAGAACTTGGAAAAAGTTTTTCAACTTCTTTGAGATAATAAACTTTACGGTAAGGAGTCAAGATGTGAATTCTTTACCCCAGAAGTAAAGTATTTAGGCCATATTATTTCCGCGGAAGGAATCAAAGTTGACCCTGAAAAGGTCTAAGCGATTCTTGAATGGCATGAGCCCAAGACGACTCAAGAACTACAAAGTTTTCTCGGATTGGCAGGATATTATCGGAAGTTTGTGACTGGATATGCCAAAATTGCAGTACCTTTGACAGATCAACTCAAAGGGAAGCATCAGAAGATAAATTGGAAAGAGAAACAAGAAAAGATTTTTTAAGAACTTAAACTTGCTTTAGCTTCGGCCCCGGTTCTACAAATCATAGATCCGAACAAGCCTTTACAATTAGAAACAGATGCAAGTTCATATGCAGTAGGAGCAATACTAAGCCAAGACGGTCGACCAATAGCTTTCGAGAGTAGAAAGCTAAGTCCTGCTCAGCAAAACTACTCTACCTATGAGCGAGAGATATTCGCTATTATAAATGCTCTAAAGAAATGGTGCCATTACCTGTATGGATCAAAGTTAACCATAGTCTTTGATCAAGAGAGCATCAAGTGGTTTGCAAACCAACCAGATGTGAGAGGTAGAAAAGCAAGATGGGCTGAACAGTTACAAGAGTTTGATTATGAACTAAGGTACAAAAAAGGAAAGTTCAATGTAGTGGTAGATGCCTTAAGTCGGATGCCTATGTTGAACAACCTAAGTTTTGTACAAATTCAAAGTGACTTTATTTCAACTTTGAAAGGAAGCTGCAAAGAAGATCCAAGCTACAATCAAGCATGGAAAGCAGATGAACAAGCTGAACAGAATGAAGCAAGTACTTCTGAGAGAAAGTTTAAACATTATTCTCTCCAAGATGAATATTTGCTTTATAAAGGTAAGGTTTGTGTCCCAAGTATGTCGGACATACAAAGTCAAGTACTTTTCGAATGCCACGATGCTCCAAGTGCAGGACATCCTGGTATTAACCGAAACTATAAATTAGTGAAAAGACATTTTTATTGGCCTAGTTTACATCGAGATGTGCAAAACTATGTATCCAAATGCCATAAATTTCAAGTCAATAAGTTTGAACGACTTAAAGTTGGAGGATTCTACATCCTTTGGAAATTCCCAAAGGAAAATGGGAAAGTATTTCCATGGATTTCATTTCTGGATAACCCCGCACTCAGAAACGCTTTGATTCAGTTTGGGTTGTAGTTGATTGATTGACTAAACTTGCTCAATTTATTCCAGTCAAGACTACTTGTAAGACTCTAGAACTTGCAAAGATATTTGTAAATCAACTTTATAGACTCTATGGTCTTCCAGTAGACATAGTTTTTTATAGAGATGCTTGATTTACAAGTCATTTTTAGCGAGCAGTCTTTAGTAGACTTGAAACTAAACTAAGTTTAAGTACATCTGAACATCCACAGATGGATGGACAGACAAAGAAAGTCAATAAAATCTTGGAAGACATACTTTTAGCTTATGTCACTTCCAAACAGACTGATTGGGAAGAATATCTTCCTTTAGCTGAGTTTGCCTATAAGAATGCCAAGAATTCATCAACTGAATTTAGTCCATTCATGTTGATGTATGGGTTCCAGCCTAGGTATCCATATGCAGTAGGACTTCAAAATGAACGAGTTCAAGAAGCTCAAGAATTCCTTCAAGACATGAACTTTAAACTTAAGTTAGCTAAAGAAAACTTAAAGAAAGCTCAAGATCATGCGAAGGCATATGCCAATCCGAAGTGAAGAGATGTTACTTTTCAGGTAGGCGATCAAGTTTATCTTTGTATTCCTGAAAGATCGGAAAGGTTCAAGATTGGTCAATGCGCCAAGTTGTCGCCTAGATATTGCGGTCCTTTTCCAATCACCAAGAAAGTTGCTTTGTGGGCTTATGAATTACAACTTCAAGATGATAGTTGGATTCATCCAGTGTTCCATGTTAATCATCTTAGGAAGAGTCTAACAGATTCAGATAATCTAGTTGGACAACAGGTTATACTTCCTATTCTAGTAAGTGAAACAGTTCCTCATGAACCGGAAAGGATACTTCACACCCGAGATAAACGTACAAGAAGTCACTTGTATGAAGAGTGCTTAGTAAAATGGAAGGATGGAACTGAAGAAAACTCAACATGGTTAGTCACTTGTATGAAGAGTGCTTAGTCCAACGACATTTTCCAACTTTCAAGTTTTAAGTTGGTCCCAAATAAAGAAGGTTTTCTACTTTCAAGTTTTAAGTGGATAAACCGATCCTGTTCTTCAAGATCTAGAATATGATAAGGTTTTTTACTTTCAAGTTCTAAGTAAATACCTGATTCAATGAATGCATGTTCTTCAAGTTTTAAAACATGAGGCTCGAGGGTTTCCTATAGTATGTATAGCTCTAATTTTCAAGGAAATATTTTCCAAGGGGGGAAGAATGTAATAAAGTAAGTATATGATCTAAGGATCGGACTGGTTCAGACAGATCTGAAATCCAACACCTCTAGGCTGGGCACATGGGGTGGACCCTCACATCCTCTTGGATGGTGGTGTAGATGCCTTCCTACTCTTGAATTGTTGGATCATGTTCCAAGACAATTCACATTGGATGGGTATGTCATAGGCTAAGCACCTATAAATTATGTGGGTAAAAGCACAACATCCATTTAGTGTTGCCTTTCAAGCCCATGAATTACTAGTTGCATGGATTTTATCGATAATCCAAATGGGGAGCTTGATAGTCTAATTGGAGGTCTCTGTTAGGTAATGACTTAACTAGACCCTCTTGTGTGGTTGTGTAAATAGGTCCTTGCTAGGAAAGGCAAGGTGTTGCATACAGATTCTCAGTGTAACTATGATGTTTTCCTTCATTGCACCCATGTCTTTAAGATTAATGAGGTTGTAGCTCTTCATGTTTTTTGGCACCAACATCGTTGATATGAATTCCTTAGATTCTTGTTTTGCCAGTCTTCTTGTGTTGCTTGTTATGTATTTTGGGTTGAGACACTGGGATCACAACTTTCTTTGGAAAAGAAGGGAGTTCCATCATCTCTCGTACTTTTGCTTCCATAGTTAAAGGCTTCTAGTGTCTCTCCAACTATCTATTCTTTGAAAGATCCACTCGGATGTCTACTAAAGCGTTGAGGACTTGTGGTTGTGGCATTACTTGGCTTGTCCATTGCATACTTGGAAAATTGCAAAAATGGTATGTGCACTATAGTGTAGAAGATGTTAAATAGAAGACCTATCAGTAAGGACATTGCTCTACGTTTATCAATATTGATGATTACATATGAGGTGTGAACTCTTCAAGGTCTATTTGGGATTGATCCTTATGTAGATGCTATCACTATGATGTAATTGTCTTTTGATGTCTTATAATCAGATTCTGTTCCTATGACTGAATATTGTGATTCTTACATTGTGGTATTTTCTCAATAAGCTTAACAAGTTGATAGATTAAAGCTATATGCATCATGGAGTAGGGTTTTGTGACTGCCAAGTAATTGGGATGGTGTCCAATCCCTACTACCTATGGGTTGCAAGGATAAAGATTAGCCATGTAGTGCTCCTGTGTTATCATGTTTTGAAGTGATCCAACATATTTGGTGTGTCCATGTTTAGTATGACATACCAAACCTAATGTTTTATTAGTTCCTTGAACCAAAGGTGTTGATTGTTTTATCTTGGCAATTGATGTACTTTGGGATGCAATAAGAAGTAAACGTGCTTGTGATGTTGCAAGAAGATGTTTTGCAGGCAATATGCACATAGAAGATCAAAATATGGTGATGATATAGCATGTGCATAAGTGCCTATGTGGGAGACACTATGGATCGAAGGTTAATTCTTGCTACTATTCAAAATATATCTTGAGGAGAATATTTGAACTCTAGGCTCCTAAAAATCAATGGATTCGAGCATGGTTATTGTGGAGTAAGTCTTCATCCAAACAAAATCAACATGGGGGTATGCTCCTCGGAGAGGATTTTCTTTCTCCATTGGATAGCCTCAAATCGCAATTGCCCTCACCACTCAATTCCAGTTGAGGTGATGACCCGTTGTAGCTCAAGTATGAGTATTGCCTCCTTTACTTGTCAATCCATAGAGACGTTAGGAGGATATGAAGATCGTGAGCAATAGTGGTGAGCAAATGTGAGTGACAAGCACATACATGCATGCACACATACATGCACACAAGGTAAGATCAAAGAGAGGAACAATGGAAAGCTTCAACTGCATAAGAACTCTCTTACAAAAGCTTCAATCTCTACTAAGATAGCTCTCTAACAAGCCAACCTCAAAAATGAGCTCTCCAGCTCTTTTTATAGTTTTTTTACTAGTTTTGGCTCTATCCAGACCTACTATCTAGCCTATTTAAAAATTAGGTTCCAGGGCTTATTTGAGGGCTCAAATGAAGTCAAAAAATTATGAAAATTTATACATAGATACTTCTAATGCTCCTCAAGCTATAGCACTCCTTAGCTTGCATAAAATGGAGCTACAAAAAGGTGAAATGATATTTACATCAACTTCTAAATTGAATAGATAAGCATCAGGCAACTCATTAGACACTCCCTGCGGTGGCTCTCCTGAAGTGATGCAAGAAAGGTGATCTGCCTTGAGGTGGGTCCTACCTTTCCTAACAACAACTTCAAAGTCATATTCCGCTAGTAAGAGAAACCATCTTACTAATCATCCTATATTGCAAGGTTTATTGACCAAATACAATAAGGCTCGATGATCAGTAAAAAAACTTGAACTTATTGGCTAATAGGTAGTGTCTAAACTTCTTCACAGCATATACCATGCCTAAGCCTTCTCGCTCAATTGTGGTATAGTTTCATTCAACATCATTCAATTGCCTGCTAGCATATGCTATAGGCAAATCTAAATTTCCATCACCTGTGGGTTGTGCTAGCACACATCTATTGCATGATTGGATGCATCTACATGGACATGGAATGGTTTATTCCAATCAGGAGTGGTCAATATTGGTGTTGTGCACAACGTCTCTTCAGCTCATTGAAGGATTTTTTGCATTCGTCATTCCACTCGAAATTTGTCAACAAGGCATAAAGAGGCTTAGCTATAATTGCATACATGTGAATAAACCTATGGTAATATCCACAATGGCCCATAAAGGCTTGTACCTCTTTAACATTCCTTGGCCTCATCAGCTATGTTATGGCTCTTATTTTATCCTCATCTGTAGATATTCCGTTCTTAGAAACAATATGACCTAAGATTTTACCTTGTCATACCATAAACACACACTTTTCTGGGTTCAAACACACTCAATATTCTCTACACTTGTTGAAGATCTATCTGAGCTCACAATTGTGGTATCTTCTTGCTTGGGAATGTGCACATAAATCATCCACATATACTTTTAAGCTCTTTTGCAAGAACTCTTTGAAGGTATGACACATGAGCCTTTAGAATGTTGCAGCTACATTGGTGAGCCCAAATGGCATCACACAAATGCAAAGATTCCCCACTCTGTGGCAAAGGCCGTTTTATGTTGATCTTCTGGGGCAATTGCTACTTGGTTGTAACCTGAAAATCCATCAAGGAAGCTATAAACTTCCTTGCCTGCAACATGCTCCAATAAATGTTCAATGATTGGCAGCGGATAACTATAGCTTATCATGGCAGCATTAACTTTTTAAGGTTAATACATACACGCAACTTTCCATTCTTCTTGGGCACCACAACAATGGGGGACACCCATTTCCTATGCTCAATCTCATAGATAAATCCAGCTTCAATCAGACAATTTCTTCTTTTATTTTGGCTGCATGTGTCATTATATGTATAGGGATTCTGTTTGGTAGGCTTTGCATCAGCTATCATGGGGATTGTATGAGAGCATATTTTTTTATCTACCCCCTTTAGGTCTTTATAGGTCCACGCAAACACATCCAAATCTTCCCTTAATAAGCCTACAAGCTCTATTTCCTCTTTGGCACTTAGGTCTTCTCCTATGTACGTACATCGCTCTTCATTCCCTTCAATGGTTACAACAACTTTTTTGGTCTTTTCTTTCTTATCATATGTTTCTCCTATAATTGCCTCTCTCTTAGGCATTTGTACCAAAATTTTCCGGTCTTCAACTTCATATTTCTTGAAATTCTCTGGTACTTCAAACAATGATTCCTCCTCTTCTTGTTTCACTACTTTTCTTTTCTTCTCCTTTTGATCACCTTCACTTCTACTTCCATCCTTTGAGTTTACAGTTTTGATGCTTGTGAGAGGGTCTTCCTCTTTTTGGGTACATACTCCTATGTCTTCTAGATAGTGCTCCTCTGAATTAAAGTAACTATCCATCACAATGGACTCTAGATCATCATCATTCTCTTCCTCTTCTATGAAGTCACTAAGGTCACATTCTTCTAGCAAGGGCTGACACGTGAACACTGGAATATCATAACCCTCTTCATCACAATGAGGTGTCCATTGTTCTTCATTGACAGCAATGTCCATGGTGGCTAAGATTTCTGCCCAGCCATGAGGCTCAAATTCCTCATCCAGAAAGATCATTGGTGTATAGGCTCGGTCTCTAACTGGTCTATCTCCTTGGGAACTTCCTTCTTCTCTTGCTTTTAAGCATTTCTCTTCTTCCTTTCTGACCTTGCACATCCACAAATGAGTATCTTCATGCATTCAGGATGTATCTGATGAACTTTCAGAATGCATAGAGATTGATTGTGTCTTGTGGATAGGATTCCATTGTAGGGGTGGTACATCTCTAAAGGTGCAATCCTTCAAATTGACCTTGGTTGTTACCCCCAAGTGCTGCAAGTACAAGGAATTGGTTCACCAATCCTGTACAATTTGCAATTGTCGTAGGAAGGGTCTTCCTAGGATCATTTCATAGGTACTAGTTTTACCAAAGTCACATATAGCAAAGGTGTGCTCAAACTCTACACCACAAGTGGTTAGAGTTATCCCTTCTAACAATCCTAGAGGTCTTTCAACATGGCCATCAACCATCTGAAGCTTCATTCTAGTTGGTCTTAATCCGAGTTTACCCCATTGCTTCCACATGGAGGTGGTCGCAATAGCAACACTAGCACCTGAATCTATGATCGCTTTGGTTGTGTAACCTTGGCAGGTGATCGCGAGATAAGTGTTACCTTCTTCACCTTCGCTCATGTCCCCTATTTTGTTTAGAGGTATCTCTAGAACTTTCTGCTTAGAGCTTGCTTTTGAGATCTTGGAATCAAATTCTGGAACCTAATGTGTCACATGTTTCCATAACTCAGGTTTTACTTTGAGCAGCTCTCCTAAAGTGAGATGACATTGAACCTTAGTGTTCTTCACGACTTTAGTGTTTCTTGGAACCACCGAGTCTTCGTTTTTTATCATATTGTCGGATCCGTGATCTAGAGAGATTCAAATTTCCATGGGCCTGTGAGCTGTGGCAACTCTTGTAAAGAATTGGATTCAAATTCTAACCTATCTTCTTCTTGTTGCTCTACTTGGTCTCCATAAATAGATGGAATGTCTTGTGGAAATTGATCATGAAGGTCATCAATCTCAAGAATAGGAGGGGAATTATCCTTCTCCTTGGCTCATTTCTCTTTTATTTCCCACAAGAACTTTTGAGCATGTGGTTGAATTGAAGAAGGTTCTCCATCATCTATGGAGTCAAGAGCATAGACTTTTGTTGGTGGTAAGATTTCTCTTTCAACGATTGGTTGAGCCTATGGAGGTAAAGAAACTTGCGGTTTATTTATCAACTGCTCTAATCTATCTAGTAAGCCCTGGAAGTGCAATCCTTGTGTAATAGAATTTGTCTGATTGAACAATTGATTGGCCTAAAACATAGCTTGAGCTAGTTCCACCATCTTTATACACATTTTTGTCCGTTCAATCTCTAAATCTGCTCTAGGGTAGCTCTTGTCTAGGTTTGTAGGTGTTGGCCCTTCTTGAAGTCGATCCTGGTATGCCTTGAACATCATGTCCAAGCCTTCTGGGGTTGGATTTGCAAGAACAGACCCTGGTTTTGGTCTATCTACAATGGTTGATGGGATGGGATGAGGTGGTGTGGATGGAGTTTCGACATGCGAGGGAGTTTGAGAGGCAATATCTTCTATTTTTGTTTTCCTGTCTTTCAGGCTTTCTTCTAGTTTGGATAACTTTTTGGTCCACTTACAATTGGCCTTCTCCCTAATCCTTCCATGTTCTTGTTTTTCTCTTACTAGGCTCTCCTTACTCACTTGGCTTTGATTGCTCAGCTCGTTTAGCTTGTTGTAAGGCTTATGCCCTAGTAACTGCCTGTATAGGAACCACATTACTGTTACTAGAACTTGAATCCCCTACTAAGCCTAGTACATTAATGGCTAACCTTTGGTGCACTAGTGGGATTCCTGGGACAATCTCGTGGGAGTTTTCTTTGCCATACTCAAGACAAAAGCCTTGTATTGTGATGTTCTGCCCTTGTCCCGAAGTTGGTGGGTGGGGACATTCACGAATGACATGGTGGCCTTGATATCTAAAACATGGTCGTCTAGGGGCTTGTGGTCTCATTTGTTTTACTTGGGGCTTGGGGTGAGGACTCATATACATGATATTAGCATATTGTGGTCCATAGGGTTTGCATGTCCCTGATAATCATAGTATTGCTTCATGTAGCTCTGGTCATATTCCATCAAGCTTACCTCATAACAGTGAGACTCTGCTTGGGTCTGGTCAAAATCTTCAATTGATGTTTTGAAATTGGTCAAAGGTGTCACTTGTACTAGGGCTTTTTCTAGGTTTTCTTCTAGTTGGGCATACTTTACTGGAACTACATTCTGTGGGTGGGGTGGTTATTGTCCTAGTACAGGTTGAGGTTGGCCATATCCTCCATGTTCATACGATCTAGTTGCTCCTTCTGGTCCTGGATATGGGTTATACCTAAGAACTTCTCTGCCTTGTTCTCTAGGAGGGTACCAGTATGGTCTACATTGGGGTGGTACAAACGGTCGTGGTTGTTTATTCATTGGATAGTTTTCGATGTTGTAATTCGTGTACTTCTGCTCACTATAAGAGTACATGTTAGGGTCTTGAGTTGGTTGTCTATCGTAAGGGTAAGGTTGTGATAACCCTAATCCTTCTCTAGTGGAGACATGAGATGGGTGATCTCCACTGCAAAGTTTGCAACTTCCTAACATTGGCACTCTCAAGAAGGAGTTCTGGTAGTTCCTTTGTCCTTGTACTCGTAATTTCTTGGCTACTAACTCTGCCACTTCCTCCACATTACTCGAACTAGAAGTCTCATTGCTCCTTGTATCCTCTAATTTGGTAGGATCTTGTGTGGTTTTGAGATGCTTAGCTAAGTTATATTCCAAATCTATGCACTCTTGAAGACACTCACTCAGAGTTTGCAACTATTTTATGTATACTAAGATTATCAATGTTCCATTGGTTAGACCTTCTAAAAATAGGGATATAATTTTCTGCTGAGAAGGTCTCTCTGTCACAGGGCATTGGACTACGTATTGATTAAATCTTCGTGCTGCATTTTTTACTGTCTCATTAGGAGCTTGTTTGAAATTATGTATTAAGGATGAAGAATTCTGCTTAATCTCTCGCTTAGTGCATTCCCCAATAAATTCTTGGAAGAAGATATGGCCAAAGAAATTTGAATCCAAGGATTGAAACCAAGTTTAGGCTATTCTCGTGAGGGTTAGCCCAAAGGATTCATATTGAACGAAAAAGTCAATCTCACTCTTCTCCTTCGCTCTGGGCATCGAATTATGATGGGAATAACAGGTTTTACTAGGTGTATTCTAGCTCCTACACCTTGAGGTGGTTCTACCCTAAAGGTGGTTCTATTCATATTTCCCATTCCCTGGCTAGTTTGGCTATGGGGGTTAATTCCTTGCATGGTGAATTGCACCTATGGTCTGTTGGGTATACTACATTGGCTCGTTTGTCCTAACATCGCATTTTTCGTTCTTTGCTGCGTGTGGAATGGGTTTTGTGAGGTAGTTTTCTGATCTCGAAGAGGGAATATATGCAGACCCATGTACTTTAATCTAGACCTATCTACTTTATCTATAGGACAATATCTCCTTTGATTTTGGTCTAGGTATGTAACTCTAGATGGATTTTACAGATCCCTTAACTCGTATATAGTTGTTGGGCTGATGCCTTCTCCTTGTGTCAATGAATCAGTTTGTAGGAGTAGGTCTGATCCATGTACCAAGTATACCTCCATCAGATAGTCATCTTGGGGTATCATGTCTCCTCGCAATACTTGAGTCATTACTAACTTTCCCCTAGGGGTAGCCACTGTATCTCCACTATTGGTTCTCCCACAAGTTCCTTGTCCCACTAACTCTCCTTTGTCGTTAATCTGATCCGGGTTTTAAATTACTACATAAATCTTGCCCCTCTTGTCCATGTAAACTCCACATTTGTACTTGACAACCAAGCTTGGGACTATTTCTAATTTTGTAGTGTTTATCATTCTTGCTACTGACCTATGTAGACCATCGAGGTAGATGGGTATTCCTTGCAAGTTAGTCAATACATATTGAAGAGACATCCGATATT
Organism: Ceratopteris richardii; assembly: GCA_020310875.1. Taxonomy (NCBI): domain Eukaryota; kingdom Viridiplantae; phylum Streptophyta; class Polypodiopsida; order Polypodiales; family Pteridaceae; genus Ceratopteris; species Ceratopteris richardii. The sequence continues at coordinate 6,696,112 of CM035418.1, forward strand.
CCCCTTCCACTCTAGACATAACACCTTCCCTATGTACTGAACTATGCATGTTTTCTGAAGCCATGAGTATCTCCATGTTAAAAGACATTTCTGACTCACTTGTCTATGAACTCAGCACGTGGTGATAACCATTGAGTTGTGAGCCCATGACTTGGTTGTATGGCTTACACTCACCTCAGATGATTTGATACTTCATCTATCTTTTCCTAGGTGTCTACTTGATCTCAGGTTCATTAGCCTTGTCTACAAGTCCAAGGTTTTCCTTTGTATTGCTTAAAATCCTTTGGAACCCCTTTCTTCTGAGTCCTACCAAAGGGTCAACTTCAAAATACTATATCTAATAACCATGTATTATTTTTACCACATGAGCTTTCCAACGAACCCAAAATCACACCAAATGGATTTTATATGAGAAAGTTATGCCAGTTCAGGTTTCTAGGGGTTAAAACAAGGAAACCTCTTTGGGATTGCTTCAGAACACGTGATACATGATACTTAGGAAGTATCGGCGATACTTGGGACCAAATGATACACGATACTTGCCTTGCCACGATACATGATATCTGAAGTAAACAATACAGGATACTGGGAATTCCACGATCCACGATACCTGTCTCTGGACGATACATGATATTGGTGGAGTATCGTGATACATGATATGGCTCTCAATGATATGCAATACTTGGGCGCACGATACGATACTTGTATTGGTCAAGATACACGATACTTATGAAGTATCATCACGATACAAAACCCGGTGATACACGATACCAAATGGTCGTGATACACGATACTTGAAGTTGGTGATACTTGGACTTCACGATACAGGATACTTGAGCTATCATGATACACGATACCAGCCTTCACGATACACGATACCGGCCTTCACGATACATAATACTTGGGGAGTATCGCGATACACACTTAGGCGATACATGATCTGCGATACTCGACCCAACAATACATAATACTCGTGAGGTATCGCGGTACACGGGGAGACGATACACGATACTCGACAAGTATCATGATACATGGGAGTTCTGGTATTGTGATACTTGAACTCAACCGAACACGATACTTGGAGTTTTTGAAGTCCACATTCAAAATTTTTTGCACATATGTGTACCTTAGGTCCTCCTTGTTACTCCTATGTGCCTGTAACATACACACAGACACATACACACACATAGATACATACACACACATGGACACATACACACATATACACATACACACACATATGCACATAGATTTCCACACACACACATACACAAACACACTTACACATGCATACACACATAGACACACACGCACTTACACACATAAACACACACACATACACACATACAAACTTACACACACACATATATAAACAAACACATACACACATAGACACATAGAGACTTACACACACATACACACATCCACACACATTCACACACACATTCACACACACATACACATGCATATAGACATATATATATATATATATATATATATATATATATATATATATATATATATATATATATATATATATATATATATATATATATATATATATATATATATATATATATATATATATATATATATATATATATTACACATATGTACACACATAGAGACACACATATACACACACATTGACACATACACACTTACACATACACATACACACATCCACACACATTTACACACATACATACAAATGCATAGACACATATATACAGATACACATGTATATACACACAGACACACACAGACACACACACACATAGACACACACACACATGGACACATACACACATATATTTGCAGAGACAGACACATAGAGACATACACACATATATATGCATACACACACATAGAAACACATACACACACATACACATGCATGCATACATATGCATACATAATGCATATGCATATGCATACATACATACTTACATGCATACACACACACATACACACTCATGCATACATTTGCATACATAATGCACATGCATATGCATATATACATGTTTACATGCATACACACACTCACATATACACCTACATACACATATACACACATACATATGTATGCATATATATATATATTGATTTCTAACCCATTTTTTTTTATATGTTAGGTATTATGGATCCTAGTAGAGAGAGAAAGGCGAAACTCACTCTCATAAAAAGTCTTATGAGAGCAAGAGTTTCGTCTGATACTCTAGGGATAATCATGCATGAGTACTCAAAGATGCTTGATGATGAGCTGGATTATACGATCCAGATGCTTACCCAGCGATCAGAGGAGGGCTCTTTTGTTGCTCCACATGCAAGAAGACATCTATCTGCTCATAGGTATGTTTTTTTTCATAAACATTTTTTAATGATATTATAACACATATTTTTATTTAGTTTTATCTATCTATTTTCAAGACACCTATACCACCTCCTGATCATGATAGCAAAGCAGAGTTGCCTATGAGGACATGCATAGGCACCTTATGGCTAGAGTGCGATATAGGGCCAGAGGGGAACATTGTGTACATAGGGAATGGATTGGAGTTCAAGAGAAGAATGCGGGCATTATGCGACTCTTACCTATGCCTTGTCCACTTACCGTGGAAGTAAGTATAAATTTTACATATAAATTGAAATAAATATCTTATGTTTTATTTACATGATTCTTTTTATTTTTATAGTGAGCATGATGAGAGGGATGAAAAATACGTACTTAATTCACTTGAGACAAAGTTTGGGACAGGATGGTCGCATCAGTGGTGTCTAAAAGAGATTCAAACACTTATGGCTCATCGTCGCTTCCTCATCAATAGAATCAGCATGTAGAGTATTATCCTCTTCATCAAAAAGACTAGTATCATTATCACGTATAATGATTCTAATTTCTCTTTCAGATGTTGATGTATCAGTATCTGATGTTGAATCATCAAGAGGACTTTCTTCGATCTCTCTAACAATAAACTGTTCAAACAATGACCTACCTCTAGGTTAAACATGAATGACTTGCCACCAAGGGTGAGCATATGGGTTTTTATAAAAAATGCTTGTTCAATATGCCTGGGAAGAATATATGGTTCTTTAGTAGATCGCATTACCTTGGAAGAATCAATTGCCCAAAATCCAGATAATTCCTTTCTTAATGTGGAATTACTACATTTATACTTGGCTTGAAACCAGCCAACCTTCAAAATGACCTATCAAAATATATAAAAACAAAAACCCATTATTAGGTGCTTAAAAAAATAACTAACTCTATCATAAAAAATATAAACTTTTTCCTACTTGTTTGAATGTACGAAATGAAATTTTGTAGATACCAACAATAGTTCCTACGTAACGAAGTTCGCCATCTGTAAGGTTCGTGTCTTTTGAGCTAGCACGTGATAGTTGCTTGAAAGAAGCAACAATACTAGAATCCTCTGTTTTATGTAAAGAATCAATGGCTTTGATTCTACTATGTTGTCCAAAAGCCCACATATTAGTGAACATTCGAGCCTGCAAAAGAAATTAAATTAGTAAATAAAAACTAATATGAAAAAAATAAAATTACTTTTCGTTCACAACCTATCGTTAACTCTCTCAACTCATCTGAGATTTCTTCATTATTTGCGTTGGCACGTTGCAAACGACTATATAGCCCGTGAAAGAAGATATATATGTAATCTCATTATTATCGAGATTACGTCTATATCTTTTGTTTCTTCGCCTTTTACTTCGGAGATTTTGAAGTTATTGCTCGTAGTCGCTAAGGAATGCTTGCATGCATTCGCTATTACATGCTACAAAAGTAGAAACATCATTTTTTTCTTGAAATGTAAATAAAAATGGAACTCCCTTACCTGATAATACCTCATCTGTTATTTTTGAAGAAGACTCGTTGGTCCATGCATGTGGAGCTTCTTCATAAACTCTTTCAAGGTACTCACTAACGTAATACATGCACTCTTCAAGCATCCAACCCTTTGCCAAGGATCCTTCTGATTTCGCTCTTTGTCACACATAACCTTTTAATATTCCCATAAATCGCTCGACCCAAAACATCCATCAAGTGTTGACAACACCTGAAATCTCTATTTCATCTACAAGATGGACTAATAAATGAACCTGAAATATCAAAAAATGAAGTTGGAAGTTCTTTCTCCATCAAACATAGTAGCTCTTTGCATTCACAGTTTTTTATGGGATCGAGTTTTTGTCAATCTCTTTTGATGTAATCCACCTATACATATCATAAAAAAAATTCTAAAGAAGTTAATTCAAAAATAAAAGATTTTCAATATTCATATATATTAAATATAAAAGTATCATAATTACCTTATAAGCGATCCAAGATGATAGCTCACATCTCGTACTCCTTTCGTTGTACATCCATCGATAACCAAAGGTAAAATATGTTTCAAAAAGTTATGCCAGTCATGGGTCTTTAACCTAGATAAGCTCTTATCATCCATAGTAAACATGTTTTGAAAAGGTGCTCCATATCCTATAGGAGTCTAATAAATTGAATTCTATCGTTGATAGTCTTTATCTCTTTTGTTGCAAGTACCCAAGGAGCAGGTGCATAAGTCGTTTCCTATCGATGTCTATCAAAAACTGGACATAACTTTGGTTTTGATTTTTGAACTTTCAAATCATTCCTTGATGCTATGGTATATTTTAGTCCAAGAAGATGTTGCCATAGTGAATAACCAATATTCTTGAATATATGCATAGGATCAAGAAGATGACATACTTTTAACTCTTTCCAATACTCCAAAGAATACCATATTGATATGTTCTTTGCGAGCGCCAATTTTCCTTTACCTCTCTTCACATACTCATTATCTTCATCATCACTGAAGATTTCTGATTCAGGATCTATCAAAGGTCCATCTGTCCATTTTTTATACCAATCCATAGGCATCATAGGTTTTGGACACTAACCTGTTTCAAGCTTTCCATTAAAATGTATCCTTTCTCTTTTAGATCTTAATGGATGATTATCAAGCAAGAATTGTCGATGTTGAAGATAAATATTTTTGTTGAGATTCTTACTATAGATTGATCTCAACCAATCACCACAATATGGACAAGCTTTATAACCCTTAGTAGATATTCCTGCATCATGAAAACAATAAAAATATAATTAGATTAAATCATATTTATTTATATGCATATTGAATTAAAAAATTACATCAGTACCTGAATTAACACCATATCCTAGAAAATCGTGAATAGTCCAAGCCACAATACCATGAACTGTAATATGTCTTTCATTGATGCTTTTCGATACATCAATGACATTAATACCTCTCCATAACTCTTGGAGATCGTCAATGAGAGGAGCAAGATATATATTCATATCTTTAACTTGTCTTTTGCATGGGATTAAAAGTGAAAGCATTAAATGTTCCTTTTTAATGCTAAGATATGGCAGAAGATTGTAGTTTATGACTACCACTGGCCATGTTGACCATTCACTAGATTTCATGGAGAATGGATTAACCCCATCTAATGCAACTCCTAACTTTAGATTCTGTGGATTTTGTGCAAATTCAGGCCATGTATAATCAATATGCTGAAAAGCAACACTATCATGAGGAATTCTGATTATTCCATCACTACTTTTATGATCACGTCCCCATGTCAAAAGCTTTGATAATTCGGGGCTTTGAAACATATGTCTAATCTGTGGAGCCAATGGAAAATGTCTCAATACCTTTTTTGGGATTTTACCTTCTTCGCTCTTATATCGAGGAGCTTGACATTTGGGACATGTCAAAGAGTCTGCATATTCACCTCTATATAAAATACAATTGTTAGGACATACATGTATACATTGATAATCTATACCAAGATTGTTGATTATCTTCTTCATTTCATCATGTGAGGTAGGAAGAATATTCTGACTTGGTAAACACTTTCAGATAATAACCTGTAAGTTCATCAAAAAAAGATATATTAAAAAAAAAAGTAAATAAATAAATATACATATATATATGCATATAACTTTATATATCTGTATGCTTATGTGTATGTGTATGTGGATGTGTATATGCATGTGCATGCATATACATATGTGTATGTGTATATGTATATATGTATGTATATATACGTATATACATATACACATACACATATGTATATACATATACACATACACATATGTATATGCATATACATATATGCATATGTATGGGTACATGTATGCATATATGTATATGTATGTGTGTATACATGTGTATATATGTATGTGTATATATGTATGAATGTGTATGTATGTATGTATATGTATGTATGTATGCATGTGTGGCTGTGTATATTTGATTTTGTTTTTAATTGTTTCTGTATATTGTGGTTTGCAGATTTTCATATCTAGACCATGAATTGTCTAGCGGTTTCCCATTTTTTGTCAATCTATTACCTCTCTTGCTAAGTGGTTTACAAATATTTAGTATTAGTTACCTATGAAGGTATTAAGTCGTCCGTAAAATGGGAGGATCAAATTTATCGCAAATATTTTGAAAGATGCATTAGTAGGTTTAAAAGATGGGCTGACAAAAAATGTTCATTCAATGCAAGTTCTTGTTCTTACCTTAGCTAAAGTAAGAATAAAAACCTGCATTGAATGAACAGTTTTTTTCTGCCCATCCTTTAACATTATTTTTTCATCCTTCAAAATCTTTAAAATAAATTTGGTTCTGCCAGTTAGGTCGACTAAAATAGGAGAAACATATGTGTCAAGAAGATTCTAAGGGTTGGGTGGATACTTATAATGTATATGTTTTTCATTGTTTTTTTGTATATTGTGGTTTGCAGATTTTCATATCTAGACCATTGAATCGTCTGGCAGTTTCCCATTTTATAGTCAATCTATTACATGTCTTGCTAAGCTGTTTACAAATATTAAATATCAGTTACCTATGAAGGTTTTAAGTCATATGTAAAATGGGAGGATCAAATTTATCGCGAATATTTTTGAAAGATGCATTAATAGTTTTAAAAGATGGGCAGACGAAAAGTGTCCATTCAATGCAAGCTCTTGTTCTTACCTTATCTAAAGTAAGAATAAAAACCTGCATTGAATGGACACTTTTTTTCCGCCCATCCTTTAAAATTATTTTCCATCCTTCAAAATCTTTGAGATAAATTTGCTCCTCCCATTTTACATATGACTTATTACCTGCATAGCTAACTGATATTCAATATTTGTATTCAAAAGAGTTAGCAGCACAGGTATTAGGTCGACTAAAATAGGAGAAACATATGTGTCAAGAAGATTCTAAAGGTTAGGTGGACAATTCTAAAGGCTAGATGGACAAAACATCTTCATTCGATACAGGTATGTATAATTTGACCTTACTCTTATAACATGTGTATGTGTGTATATGTGTGTGTATACATTCATGTATATTATGTGTATGTTTATATATGCATGTATATATATATATATATATATATATATATATATATATATATATATATATATATATATATATATATATATATATATATATATATATATAATTGAAAATTAATCCTTAATGGTGTCGAAACAGATACATTACTCCATCCAAAACGATTTTGAAGATTGAGAATAAGTAAGCTCGCACTTCTCGTCTCAAACGACTTTCTTCATATACATGCTTTAGACATTCCTCTTGACGATATTTCTCATTTTTAGAAATATCAATGCTCTCACTGTCATTTTGATACCAATCCTCAATAAAATCTTCCATGTCATCATCTTCATCATTGTCACACAAATCTTGTACTTTATCTTCTTTTGAATATAGATCTTTCAACCTTGCATATTCCACAAGATCACTTTTGCATAGCCTCCTCATAGAAGCTTCTGATAAATGAGGTCTTACTAGCAATTGTGAATGGTGTGGAGGAATATCATCAACATCATACGTTGGAATCTACACATATAAAAAATTCATTAGTATCCATAAATGAATAAAAAGTAACTTTAAACATAAAATTAAATATATAAGTTATTAAATATGGATAGGAAATTTTTATTCTCTCTAGTTAAAAGGTTCTCTTGGAGGTCTACGCCATCCATAATTCACTAATAGTTCATCACCAGCATGTAATGTAGTAATAGCATTGACAACTATGTATCTTGATACATCTCTACTCATGTATGGTGATTCATAACTATTTTCACGCTCCTCAAATGTGCAATTAGTCCTTGAACTATTATGTAACCCTCGACTACTATTTATTAAACCTGCTATATTTCCATGCATGTAAGGTCTTCCATCAATATATAATCTTTCATTTTCTGCATGTAAAATCCTTCTACTAGTAAGGGATGTTGCGTTCAAGCATATTCCATAAGTACTCATGATTTGAACATAACGTGAAAGTCGATGCCAATCTCCCCATCCATATATATGACCACAAAAGGACATAAAAGTGACTTCAGAGTTCGAAGGCACATACAAATCCTCTACAATAAAGAGACCACGACCAGCATAAATAATAGTGGATGGAGCAATCATATAGCGATTACCCCAAAAGTTGAAAACCTCTCCATCTAAAGGAAGTGGTCCTCTATTCCATCCTCCATATCTTCTTCTATCATATGTTTGTACTAGAGAACAATCACGAGTTGGCAATGGATAATCTCCAGCCGTTTCAGTCTCTAAACCAGGAGGTAGAGGATTTCTAGAAACCTCTGCTTGTAATTGATGAGCATCAAGTCCATGACATGTACAAGGTATATTAACATTATGAGAAAAATTATCATGCAACAAACTAATGATTAGGACCACCATGTGCTAGAGAGATGACTCTCCTCCCAACCTTATGCCTGTATGTATAGCTACTCGAATCAACGAGGACCACAAATGTAACTAGAGTCCACAAGTGCATGTGCAATATCCTCCACTCCTTTCATACCTTCCACTAGAGTCTACTAGTGGTTGGAGTGATCTCGTCCACTGCTTTAATACCTTCCACTAGAGTCTACTAGTGGTGGTTGTACTCGCCACTCGAGTTAAGTCTCTCAAGTCTCAAGTTAACTCATGTTAACTTGAGTTATGGGCTCTAGAGCTCCTTGGGTAAAACTCTCTCCCCATGCTCCCCATGGGGATTGAACCCAAGACCTCTTCCTTCACAACCAAAATACTTAACCACTAGGCTAAGTGGATTACTTGAGTATGAGAGCACATGAACTTATGCTTGAGTCTATTCTTGAGATCTTTGGTCCTACAGACGAGTGACCAAACGGTATCCACTTTCAGATCTGCCTAAAGCAGTCGGATCCCTAGACCATAGACTTACTTTATTACATTCTTCCCCCCTTGGAAAAGATTTTTTTCCTCCAAAATAAAGCTATATATATAACCGTAGGCAACCCCCGAGCCTCATGTTCTTAAACCAGAAGAACATGGTCATGTTCTAGAACTAGAAGAACATGTCTCATCTCTGTGGTGGGATCCCTGTCCAAATGGTTCAAAACACCTTCCGGCTTTGCACTTTGATAAACTCGTTAAAGTACAAAGTAGTGAATGAATAATAAGAGTGGATCTAAAAACATCCCTAGCCACTTCATAGTTTCGCGATGTGGGATCTAGGCACAAACATATGAAACGGATGGATTCTAATGACTAGTCCATTTGTGGGCATGAGTGGTGCATGGACTTGAGTAACTAAGGTGGGATCCTTATCCATATCAAGACTTTGAGAACTCTTGATTCACTTGAATCTGATTTGGAAGACTTGAAGTTTGATGGATCCAAACATCTAACTTCGATGTTTGTATGATGTGCTTTCTTCCAACAATTACTTGATTTTCATTTGACTGGAGGACTACTTTGTCCTGATAGGCTTGAAAATCCGACATAAACTGTAGGAGAAAGTTTTCCATTTACTTTGGATCAAACTTACTATATCTTGCCCAGGTCAAATTTAAAATGAAAATCATCCAACTTAGGACACTTTTCTCAAAGACTATAGTTAAAAGTTCTTTGGAATTGTCAAGCTGATGAGCAATTCCTAACTTCTCTATTTTAGAGTATATTGGACTCTAGAGAATCATGAGATTTATGCTAGTAACTGGAAGCAAACTCAAATGAATAAGTCAATCTTGGACTTTCTATCTTTTGAAGATTGAATAAGTTCTTATACATAACATCTATCTAGGATGTTTAATTTAGTTATCTAGTTCCACTTAGCTAACCCTAGACTTTTGCAAAACGAATCAGATACCATATCTGAGTCAATTCCAAAAGATTTGGAAAGCGAAAGGAAATAACTAAAATTCTGTATAACTAATTCAAACTTCTAAGATGTAAACTTACTATGAGTCAAATACTTGATGACTCAAGACTTTAACTTCTTGATGACCTGTTTCAACAAGGTATTGAAGCATGTTTTCTTCTATCTTTAAGAGAAATAAACTTGATTCTCAAAAAGATTCATATAGTAAATCTAAACATCATCCAACCACAAGATACTAGTGTGATATCCAACATCAGTGTGTCGACCCACTTAGGTTCTATTGATCATTTGTTACTTAAACAATGCTTTATTTGATACTAGGTTCATGCATGTATTCACTCTTTGTGACTTCTTATCGAGAATGCAATTCTTGTGCATCGCTTGGAGTCAAAAAATTGAATTTGCCAAGTTACACTTGGAACTTGTAGCTTGACTTAGTCAGTCTATTCCTTAGTTGAAAGGTTCAGTTCAAAAGTCAAAGTGTTAATCTTTCAGAAATTTATCAAATATTTCCGAATCATCAACACTTTAGCTTGAAGTGTTTTAAGAAGATCTTGAAAGTTACTTTGTATCTTCTTACGAACTTGATCTTGAAGTATCTTGAGATCAAAATTTTATCCTCCTTGAATTAAAACTTATCCTTCAAAGTTTTAATTTCCTTGAACAGAAAATCTAACTTCAAGATTTATTTTAGGACTAAAAGATAATTATCATCGCACGGTCGGATGTCCCATACCATCTTTCCAACATCAATCTGAGTATAAAATCTGGCGTCCCATACCACCCTATTTTATATTCACATTGATGGGTGAGTGATACTTATCCTAAAGTCTAAACATCTCTTGATAGAGTACCTTCTCACTTCAATTCTTTTTGAGAGATTTGAAGTTTCAGGTATTACCTCTAACTAGATTTTTTAGGTTTTTAATCCCTTCACATGATCGTTTCATGATCTTGTGCTTTCCTTGGGGAACTTGAAAACCTTTGACAGAATATCAATTCTTCTTTACCAAGATTTTCAAAAGAAAAACCCACTATCATTCCAAGTTCTTGAATTTATCAATTCAAGTCTAATTGGTTATACTTGACCAATTTGTAGCGACAAGAGCTTTTTACTTCTTGTCTTTAGATTCCTTTCTTATTGCAGCTTTAAATAGATACCTTGGCCGAGACTTTATAGGAATCTCTCTATTGCATAAGTCTAAGCATCCACTCATGCTTTTGAATTTCACCTTTAAGAAATCCCTTTAAGAATAGGTAAACATTATGTTTTACCTTCCAGAGACTTATTTACCATTGACATGGTTGCAAACTACATACTTGGAATATCTACTCTGTTCAAACTTGGAATAGCTTCCTATTTTGATTGCCAATACTTGGGAAAACTTCATAGTAGTTCGAAGTGCAATTCTTGGACAAACCTTTCCAAGCTTTGATCAAGTCTTGTTGATCATGCGATAGACTAAAGACTTGGTCTTTATCATTAAGATCTCTTGAACTATCAAAAGCTTCTTTGCTTATCCGCGGGATTTTAGAGATCTTTCCCCCAACTTAAGTCCAAGCATACACTAATGCCTCTCAGATTCCAAAGCTAAGAACCTTTGATATACCTTTGGTTTATATCACTATTTGGACTTAAGTAACCATACCAAAGGTTTGGAAACTACTGGGAACTACTTGCTATCTAAAGAGTTTAAAGAGTTTCCTTCTCACTACTTGGGAGAACATTATTCTTCAATGACTAGAGATCCATTCTAGGCCATGACATGTGTGCATCCAATCATCTATATCAAAATATCCATGCACAAACAATCTATCTTCTACGTTACAAGAAGTTATAAATATACATATGCACAGACTTGAGTGCATCCTATTCCTTTTGCAATCAAGAAGAAAATATAAATTGTGCATGAGAACATTCTTTCGTATACACATGCTTGTGCTTAATGAGTGTTTCAATATGTTTATGCTCTTTCATGTAGGTTTCAATAATTTGCATCAAGATTATCAAGAATAAAGTTTACTACCATACTTCAATGATAAAAATGCATTCTACATGATAGCAGAGAGCAAAAACAAATATTGAAACCAATCGTTAACTTGGAAAATACATATCTCCCAATTAAGCTACATCCTTCCATTGATCCTCGAGAAGAGGTATTTTCATCCTTTGGTCCTTGTCCAAGAATCTTTCAATGCTTTGTAGCTACCTTATGATCTCTTTTGTAGATCGTTGCTTTGTCTTTCCTTTTTTCTTCTCAAAATTAAACAATGAATCAAGACTAGTTCTAATTCGGATTCAATCGAGAATAGCTTCTCAAAAGAAGTGTTCGAATGGGAGATGGCTTCAAGGTTTGAGTCAAGTAGAGGTTTATGTGCAGAGGTAGAGAGCAGATAATAATTGCATAAATCTATGTCACCCAAATGCTTCTAGCATAATGGCTGAGCGATGTGATTCTGGAGTAGAGTACTGAGGATTGAATCCCCGATAACTACGCTTAAAAGGTTTTCTTTTTCTCTGTCATTAAAGCTTCTGCAGTCGAAAAAGTAAACAATATGTCAACAAGCGCTCGAGCTACAGATGAATGTGCATAGCACTTTGGATAGGAGAGTTCCCTTCACTTTTTTAAAGTGATTCTTTGCCTCCTACAGCGTGCAACGATGGTTCTTCAATTATTGGTTGGACAAGAAGGCTACGTAAGAGATATGCTCTCTTGGATAAGGGAAAGAATCGACGAACATGATGTCTCGGGTTCAAATCCCGTGCACCACCAGACTAGCTAGCCGTCTTTTTGTAACCTCCTTGAGATAGGCCCGTCGGATGAATTTGGGAAGATACTGATGCACACCCGCGAGCAAAGGACTCCACGTGCAAGGAGAAAAGTTTTATGCAAATGATAATTCTAATGGAGACGATAATGTTAATGGAGAGAATGATGATGAAGCTCACTCCAGGGTCACCATGGAAGCTCTGATACCAATGCAACAAGCTAGTCATTAGGAGCACCACGTGCTAGAGAGATAACTCTCCTCCCAACCTTATGCCTGTATATATAGTTGCTCGAATCAAGGAGGACCACAAATGTAACCATAGTCCACAAGTGCATGTGCAATCTCCTCCACTCCTTTCATACCTTCCACTAGAGTCTACTAGTGGCTAGAGTGATCTCGTCCACTACGTTAGTACCTTCCACTAGAGTCTACTAGTGGTGATTGTACTTGCCACTCGAGTTAAGTCTCTCAAGACTCAAGTTAACTGATGTTAACTTGAGTTAGAAGGATCTAGAGCTCCTTGGGTAAAACTCACTCCCCATGCTCCCCATGGGGATTGAACCCAAGACCTCCTCCTTCACAACCATAAGACTTAACCACTAGGCTAAGTGGATTACTTGAATATGAGAGCACATGAACTTATGCTTGAGTCTATTCTTGAGATCTTTGGTCCTATAGAAGAGTGACCAAATGGTATCTGATTTCATATCTATTTGAAGTAGTCGGATCCCTAGACCATAAACTTAATTTACTACATATCTTCATCATCATCATCGAGCAATTATTCCTGTATATCAACAGTAATTTGATTTTGTATATAGTTTTTAAATAAAATAATGACATTAATTTATATAAAAAATACATACCCAAGCATTATCACGTTGACCAGGTGATGGGCCACGCTCAAAAGTACCATACTCTGCCTCATGTTCAATACATTCCAATCGTGGTCTTCAATACGTGCCATAACAAGAGTTACACCAACATATAATATGCTCTTGATAGTAAAAATCATCATAATTCCTATCGGAGGACACATGTGAAGTCGTTGCATGGGTAGGAGGTGGTGGAGTACCCTTTGATTGATCAGAATCGTTGCATGGGTAGGAGGTGGTGGAGTACCCTTTGATTGATCAGAATCTGATTATAATAAGAAACAAAAAATATATAAGTTATGTATCCATCAAATATATTTAAAATTAAATGTTTGATATACTTACAGTATATAGTCGTTGCACGATGAGGAGACGGTGGTGGAGTTCCATCTAATTGATCAGAATCTACAAATAATGGTATTTGATATTAATCATCTGATTATTTACATACATAAACATTCACATATACATATTTACACATACACACATATTCACATATACACATTTACACATAGACACATATTCACATATACACAAATACACATTATTGTGGGATAAATGCATGTATCTTGTATGAATGAGTGTATATGCATGCATGTGTGTGTACGTATATATGTGGATATGCATATGTATGTTTATGTTATATGTATGTATATGTGTATATGTATGCATATATGTTTGCATGTATATGTGTATGTGGGTATGTGTATGTGTGTGTGTATGTATATATGTGTATGTATTCTAATTTTTTTCTATTTGAGATTAAATTAACAGGAGATTTTGTATGGTGGAAAAAAATAAGAGGCGACCTAACATACCACCTGAGACATTCGTAGACAGCTACGTCTTCAAGAGTCATTTCCTCAGTAGAAGGTATACAAATTAATAGTTTATATTTATAATTTTCATATATTTTAGTAATTTTTTACATTTAATTTATGTATTTCTTTTTTCTTAAATAAATAGGCTGCTGCAAAGAAGAGAGTTGAGTTGGGCCACACATCGCACCTAGGCCAAATGGGCCATCATGGTTTTGTAGCTACATTTGTAAGTATATGTGTTATTATGAGTATATTTTTTATTTTAGTTAAAATGCAAGAAACTAATCTTTTTTATTGTTTCAATGCAGCGAAAGGATTATGGCCGATATCCTACAAAACATGAGATCGAGTATGCTAGACATTTTGGATATCAGTGTTTGAGCGAGTATATGCGAGATCATCCAGATGCCTTTGTGAGTATTATTAAATTTTATATAATTATTTTATTTTTATGAATGGTTTAATTTTTTTACTTATTTATGTTTGTTATATGTAATACAGACGTATTATGGAGAGGAAGATATGGATGAGGTGGAGAGACAGACATAGGAGGGATGATCTTGATCGTCACAGGATGATCATGATGATGATGATTAGGATTCTTGATTATGACATTGGATTATTTGTATTTACATATATATATATATATATATATATATATATATATATATATATATATATATATATATATATATATATATATATATATATATATATATATATATATATATATATATATATATATATATATATATTGTCTATATATTTTTCATTTCAGTTATGCTTTGAATTGTGTGTATGGTATTAAGTAATGAAAAGTTTTGTTCTATTGATTGTTATTATTGTTTATATTAAGCATGTGTTTTTAGTACTTTAATTATATAATTCATTCATATGTGTGTACGTAAGTGTATATGTATGTGTGTGTATATATACGTATGTGCATGTGTATGTGTGTGTATATGTATGTGCTTGTATATGTGTAACTCTATGTGTATATGTGTGTATGTTCATGTATATGTGTATATGTATGTATGTGCATGTGTGTGTGCATGTGTATATGTGTGTGTATGTATGTGCATATATATGTGTATGTGTGTGTATATATACATATGTGCATATGTATGTGTATGTGTATAAACATATACAAATGTATGTATATGCATGTGTATATGTATGAAACATGCATGTGTGTGTGGATGCATTTCCATTTGCATCCATGTGCATGCATGTGAATGTGCATGCATGTGGATGTGCATATACATGCATTTAAGTATATGTTTAATGTGTGTATGTGTATATATATATGCAATAATGCATGCATGTAAGCCTTTCTATTTGGTTGTAGAAATGTTTATGCATATGCATGTGTGTGTGTATGTGTAAGTGTATGTGCACATGTATCTGTGTGTATATATGTGTGTGTATGTGCATGTGTATATGTGTATATGTGTGAACGTGCATCTTCATCATGTATAAGTGTATATGTGCATATCAATAAGTATGAGTATGCTATCTAATGAAAATAACACAATGATATACAAAGAATAGAAATTGTACTTACAATAGTTAGCCATACTTTTTGTTTGGTTAGCTTCAGGGTAAAAAATAAGACCACCCCCCTCACTCAAAAGTATATAAACATGGGCGAATTTCTCTAAGCATCTCATATTATAATTATAAATATTTTGGTGAATTTTTTATAATAATTTCCTTTTGAAAAATAAAAAAATTGGTGAATTTTAATGATAACTTCCATTTGAAATATAAAAGTTTATTTGAAATTTGATGATAACTTCTCTTAAAACTACACAAATGTTTGATCATTTGATATCATTCACTATGCTAAATCACCTCTTCTGCTATCTTACCTTTGTGATCCTCTTCACTTTTGCTACCTTCTTCTTCCATCGTTGGTCACACTTTTCTTCACTTTCACTACCCATATTGAGATGTGTGTGTATGTGTGTGTGTGTGTGTGTGTGTGTAATTATAAATATTTTGGTGAATTTTGATAATAATTTCCTTCTTGAAAATTAAAAAATTTATGAATTCTAATGATACCTTCCATTTGAAATATAAAAGTTTATTTGAATTTTGATGATAACTTCCCTTAAAACTATACAAATGTTTGAGCATTTGATATCATTCACTATGCTAAATCACCTCTTCCCCTATCTTACCTTTCTAGTCCTCTTCACTTTTGCTACCTTCTTCCATCATTGGTCATACTTTTCTTCAACTTCACTACCCATATTGGTATGTGTGTGTGTGTGTACATACATACATACATACATACATACATATATATATATATATATATATATATATATATATATATATATATATATATATATATATATATATATATATATATATATATATATATATAGAGAGAGAGAGAGAGAGAGAGAGAGAGAGAGAGAGAAAGCAGTATATATATACTATGTAAGTACTATACTACTAACCCATTGAAAGGTGCAAATAGTCTACTCATATCGAGGAGGATCGCTCCATTATAAAAAGTTGAAACTGTATTGGCTTCCTACATAATCAATTGTACCTTGCTACATTTTAATGTGGTAAGTAAGCAGCCAATAATTTGACTTTCATACCTGTGCACATACATACCTGATACATATCGATCAAAGCATATACATACCTGCATACATGTACAAATTCCAACATTTGCAGTAGAGGACAGATTGAATAGAGCCTATGCAAACTTGCATATGCAAAAAGATGTGTTTGCATGTTTGGTGACAAGAAGATCAAACAAAATTATGGCTTCTTTGTACACATCGACTGTGCTTTGTAGGTTGCAGATCTAGGAATACTCTATGGAACATCATGACAGATTCCATGGTATGGGAGAAATGAATGATGAATGCATAGGATTTTGATATCTATGATGCCTCATCTGACAGGAACCAAGAGAATGTTTTCCTGCATATTTAGTATCAAGAACTATGGCTTTTGGTAGCCCCTTGAATCATCTGCTATACTCTACATTGTGCAGATCTGGGGACCCTGAGTGACCCTGAATGCTGAAGAAGGTTAGGGAGAGAAAGCTTTGGCCTATTTAGAATGTATACAGATGCTGGGACCTATGCCAGTGCCTTGAAGGCTTCATTACAGATGCTGGGACCTATGCCAGTGCCTTGAAGGCTAATGTTACTTCACAATGATGCAGTTTTTAGCATTGCTCTGGTTGATGCACTTCAGAACAATCCTAGATTTTCATTATCAATCAAATCACAAGCCGTTCTTAGACAAGTGAGGTCTGAAGATGGCACAAGCATAAAAGTAAAGCATAAAATATTGTATCCTATCTTTTTGCACATTTATTTGGTAGTAGGCAACCATACCCAGAAGTCCAGTAATGAACAACTTAAGAGAGATTCACTTCAATATAAAAGCATAAGCTGAAACTGAGAAGAATGCATAGGACTAGACTATACCATCAGTCCTCCTAAAGCCATGCTTATCACAATTTCCTGTACAGAAATACTATGGCACAAGAGAACCAGCAGACTGTCTACATCTTATATGAAGAACCAAAACATCCTGACACATCACTATACTTCTTAAGACCCCATCTACCAACAGTTCCATAGATTGATCATATGTAAGGTCTGGTCCGATATACCTCATATACAGCTCATCTTGAATAATCAAAAGAAGCTGATGAAATGAATTATTTCAACATGCATTATTTATACTATGTCACCTGTATATGGAAGCCATCTGCTTCATAATAGAAATCTAAGCAAACCCCAAATTCACCCTCATACAAAACTGCAACTATAAGCTCATGTTATTCAACCACAAGATCATACAACCATCAGCACAAAATGCAAACAAAAGATAGGACAAACTTGAACAAAGAATCAACAAGTGAAAACTACCAGGATCAACATCCGATTAATAGAGAATTCGGAGAGCAACAACATGCATCAGCAGGACAAAATACACACAGCAGTTGATGATTTTTAATAGCAGATATATGCTGATCTTCAAGCATAGACAAAAGATAATCAACTAGATGTACTTCAACACATGTATTTAAATATACAAATTAGAAATATGTATAGACTAATGAGAGGATCAAAAGTCTTATAGGTAAATAGTATTTCATAATGTACATCTCACCATTTGCAAGGAATGAAACTTTAGATGATGTAAAAAGCAAGGAAACCTTGATGCATATATAAAGAGATCATGGATCAGTAGAGTTTCCACTCGTCCTCCTGCTGCTACTGCTCCTCACCCATGCCTCCTCTCTGTGCGTATCCCTCCCCCGTCTCCCTCCTTGGTCAATAATATTAGATTAGAATTCGAACACCAGAACATCAGCCAGGATCTACAAGCTTGAAAGTGGAAGCAATTACCTCATTTTGAACCCTCTAGGGGTGGTGCTCCCATTGAAAAGCATTACAAAATATGCATCTTGAGATTCACTCAGTTGGCAGGGACTAAGAAGCTTTTGTTGGCTTGTTTCATCAACAGGAGTTACCTAGAAACACACACACATAGAAACACACACACATAGAAACACACACACATATATACATAAGCTCAGTACTGTTGTCCTGTCTGTCAGTAATCCCTGCTTCTGCATTTCATCAAAAAGACTGAGAGCAAATGAGTTACATACCTGGTTGGCAAAATGTTTATCAATGCTCCAAAAGACACTACATCTGGGCTTGATAAACAATTAAATATTATTTGTGCAGAAATTAGATCTCCAATGTTCGAGGAAAAATCAACAAGAGTGTTTGCTATGGCCTGATCTGACTCATAGTCCATCTCACAACTCAGAGCATGGATTAAAAGACCTTCTATGGCCACATTTATACTGCAGGCTTTCAGGACACACAAACTTGTAACAACACTTCGCTGTCACTCTTTTTCCCATGGCAGTCAACATATATATACACATGCACATATATTCCAGCATACATATACCTACAGATCCACATACCTGCTAGTCAACACACCCATACACATGGATTCATAAATGCATACACACATATATATTCAAGCATACATATACATAGAGATCCACATACATGCCAGTCAACACACCCATGCACATGGATACATATATGTGTAAATATCCCTTTGACAATCTAATATGTGTAAAGCTAGACATCTTGCAACATTCACAGTACATATTATTATCAAAAAGGAAAAAAATGAAGTAAAAAATCATCATGTTTCATCATGAGTGAAATATCATGAAATAATGTTTTGAAGACTTTGAATCCTGACCAAAATATATGACCATGACCAAAATACATGACCTGACATATGCATACCTAGCTCTTGCACACACCTGCACATACACACACGTGCATACATACTTCTACACACATCTATTTGGAAACAACATTAGATTACCAAATTTCTGATCAGAGATAGGTCCCATAATTCCAAGAAGTTCAATGTGCAAGCCTTCAAATCCTCTAAAAGGAGTGTTCAGTGTACACACATACACACATATAAGCATGAATAAAAACATAATATATACATGCAAGCATCACATATACATAACACATACATATTACATGCATCCATATGTACATACACACATACATATTACATGCATCACACATGCATCCATATGTACATACACACATACATACATGCAGGAATACAAGAATACAAACATACATACATGCAAGAATACATGAATACAAACATACACACATACATACATGCATGAATACAAGAATACATGCAAGAATACATGAATACAAACATACACACATGCAAGCATGGCACATGCATGAGTCATACATACATAGATACATAAATAGGCATGAACATTGAACAATAGGAACCTTTGAATCTCATCATTTCAGATATTAAAAAAAAATAAAAAAACAAAAATCGACAAATATTGAAGTCCTCGATATCTTCAAAACCTGTCAAAACAATAAGAAACATTAGTATAAATTATACTTCACCATAATATTCAAAAAGAAATCAAATAAAAAAGTTACCTTTTTATAATCAGTATCAGTCCATTTGAAAAATATTAGAAGGTTCAACATCCTCCATGTGTTTCCTCTCGCCTGATACTACACATTCACTTCTTCGTTGACATTGACTTTTCCATATGACATAAGCTTCTTCAAAAGGGAAAGTTTCAAGGTCACTCTTAGAAACAAACAATCTAAGACATGTATCCAAGTTTTTATTCAATCTATTTCTCGTTGCATTTCTTATGAAAGTTAAGCTACTCCATAGACGTTCATCTTCAACGGATCCAAGGATCATTGTTAGACACAAATTTGCTACTTTAAAATACTCCGACATAGATTCCTTCAAGAATGGAGATATATCGAGCTTTTTCCATAGCTTTGTCATTGCACCAGAATTTGAAGGATCTTTGACGAAGTCAAATTGCTCCCACATCGTTTGTCCAAATATCCCAGATTGTTTTTTTAAAAGATTTGGATTTATAATTCCTTCTAGAATCCTATCTCCCAAATATGCATTCTTTCCAAAATGATCGGATAATACTTGGACCTTGCTTTTAAAGTCATTTGTTAGTAAGCTCTTGTCTTTTGCATGATTCCAATATAAAGGATGAACTATGGCCATTGCTTCTAAGAGCTCATCTCGAGGAAATCTCTCTCTGATCTCAGAAGTCAATTTATTACATATGGATCTCAACCCTTGTTTTACACTATCCACTAGGATAGCAAAGAATGTTTGATTAACTTTTTTCCTGATGCATACTCCTTGACTTTTTCGTGATACATAAAGAGGAATTTGTTTATCTTTCACAAATATGCACAACCAACCTTTCTTATTGTATTGCAAAAAACTATCTTCTACACCAACTTGTAGCAACGATTCCCACTCGATAAATTCTTGTGAATCAAAACCCGATGTCTCAGAATACAAAGTTTCTAAGCGCATACAAGTCAATTTTCTTGCTACTGCGTATTCCATTACATAAATATCTCTTGATTGAGAAACTTTTATCAAATTATTCATTTCTCTTAACAATGGTAACATTCCTCCAAGATAGAGAAGAGTTTCCACATCACTTAGCATTTGCAACAAAGTGTGAGCTTTTCCCTTTCGTATTCCTTTACTTAAAGACATAATATTGACCACACCGATGACTGATTTATATTCTTCAAAAAGACGTTCTACAGGTCCAATAAGTGAAATCCATCTGGTGTCAATATTTTTTTTCAATTTTCTTCCTTTACTTATCCCATCAGAGAAGCATTTAAACTCTTTAATACGCTTAGGACTTTTTGAAAAGAAAGCATATGCCTGGTGTACAAGATCTTCAACTTTTTTTACGAAAACAAATTCTGACACAATTTTAAATGCCAGATTTGTACGATGAGACATACAATGTATACCTAAAGCATATGGTGTATAGTTTTGTTGCAATTGAACACACAATCCATTTCTAAGCCCATGCATAACTGAGCATCCATCAACACCAATGCATACTATCTTTTGATTAATATCACTAATTGACATCCCTCCTATATTTGAAATGGAACCTAAAACAAGTTGCACCAACAAATTAGAAGTTGCACTTCCCTTTAGTTGAAAAGCACCAATAAATTTGGATTTTCTTGCATAATTCTCCACAATATATGCATGGATACATACCCAAGAAGTGCAATCCCTTGCTGTCACTTCGTCAAGGGAAATAGAAATAAAAGTAGCATCCGATAAACTTTTTTTCAAGTTTGATTTGATTACCTCTCCCATTGCTTTTGCAAATTCCCATCCTGAAGATTCTGTCCAATATTGTGTCGGAAAACTTTGAATTCGTAATCCAATGAAATTCAATGGAACTCTCCACTTAGGATAATCAGACATTGGTTTTCCAATGGACAAGATATGTAGCACAATTGAAAATTGCATTAATATGGCTTCATTATCTGATTTGAGCTTTCTCTCAAAAAGATGCATAAAGGATCTTTTATTCTCATTACTTTGCTCCAAAAGCAATAAATGAGAATTATAGGCGTCTACATTCTGTAGATGCCTACATTCATCTTTTGTTTTCCATCTAACAATGTTTTCCATTTTCCCTTCTACTTCTACTTTCTCATACATTTTACCCACATGTTTTTCAATGGTATCTAATTTCAATTGTAACTTGACTTCATTACCTAATTTCCAACTACATGGTATACAAGTGGCAAATTTTGGTTCTTCTTCACCCTCAATTATCAAAGGCTCAATAAAAGGAAACTTTGTTATCCAATCTATTTTAAAAGTCCTTCCTATATCCCATTGACCCTTCCCTCTCTTCATACGTTTAGACATAGAAGTGTCATTTGAGGTTTTCGACTCTGACACAGAGATATTAGAGCATGCAATCGGGGGTAAAATTGTAGGCTCAAGGGATGAGCTTGCTACACATGAAGAGCGCATGACATTCGAGCCACTAATCCCTCCTTTAAGTGAATAAAAATCAGAAATGGATTTTCTCTTAGGTCTCGAATCCATTACAACCTTTCCTTTTTCCTTTGATTGCATCTTAGCAGTTCCTGGATATGTAGAAGACACACACATGAACACACCCATGAGAGAAGCATTTGAAATCTTCCAACACTAATCCTATGTCTTTCTATAGATCCATTTTTATATATACATACATATTACAAACCCTAACTCTACTACACATGCTTTAGACCTACCACATATATATAATTATTAAACCTATACACATGCCCTACATCTACCACATATATATAGTATATACAAATTATATATATTATATATTTAGTGAGAGAGAGACTATTTGAAGGGAGTTGAGTACATACCTGATGGATGATTATTCCCATCAAGAACACTGACGACATATTGAGAGGACGGCGAACTCCCAGCCATTTGAAGCAAGATGATATCGATTGCCACAGCAACTGCAAGCTACACTCAAAAAGATAAAACTCACATGTCTTCAATTAAATACTCATCCCAATAAAGCTAAATCAACTCCGTCTCAATGTCAGGTATTTTTTTATGCAACCAGTATGTACCTTATGAAAACATAACAAAAAATTCAAAACAGTATGTACCTTTCTTAGGCCATTAGTTTTCCTCTAGCCTCATGACATATACTTCTACATCCACAGAAAGAAAATCTATAATTTTATAAGGGGATTTCATCCTTTGACCTAAACTTTGAGAAAAAAGAAATTAAAAAAAGAGATGAAATGCTCTTAACATTACAAACATAAAAAACGTTCAATATGTTGATGATTCACAAAAACAACAGAGACAAAACCAGTAGAGAGACTAGTTGGATCAATTAGAATTAGCAAACAACTCCACACTAATACCCTAAGTTTGACACTACAGATGAATCTACCACTTCTATCACCACTAATTGAGAGATCGACTTAATATTCAGCAAATCTGTTTAAGCCATAGTACATGAACTAACAGCATTGATATTACCACTTTTGGCAATCTTCTCTCCTATCATTTTCCTAAGGGCTATTCCTTGACAAAAGTCTGTTACTATCACCAGAGCCTGATCAATGTAACAGCTTGCATGTCCTATCTCACCAACCCAATAGTAGCAGAGAGGGAGAAAGAGTTAAAAAGTTTAATTTTGAGCGTAAACATTATGGACCAACATCCCAATTAATGTCATTTTCCGCAGACCTTTCTTCAGAGTCAAAAACAGACCAAAAGTATTCAATTATCTTCATTACATACCAATGCTACTGTTGCTAATCCCTGACCAATATGCAAAAACAAGTATAAATTTGTTTATAACCTTCATTCCACAGGCACAGTGAGACCAGCACATTAACTAACCATCATAACCTAATGAAGTCAACATTAAAGCCCATTTTATGCAGAAAATCAATTGTACCAAATCATGTCCTCAAATACCTTTGTTCAATTACTATGAAGGCCACTATTCTACTAATAATCTGCTCACTTGTTTCTCAATGTTGATATCAATACAAAAATTGAGAAGTCTCTACTAATAGCAAACAAGATCCATGGAGTAAGGAGCAGAATTTCATATCATGCATTCTTTTCTGGGTCCCTCCAGTGATTTACAATTTGCATCTTCAAAAGTTATAATTGCATTATTCATGCTTTGCAGCATCTGTAGCATGTGATGTTAATTAGAATACAACAACCTTTTCCTTGTCAATTAGAAATGCACACTGTTCTGAGCCAATGCACTGATTATTGTTATAATCATATGAAAATAAGTCTAATGAATCTCTGCTTCTAAGCTGTGAGAAGAAGATTAAGAATGTCCATTCAGAGACAATGCACTGTTTATTATAATGCCTCTAGAAAATAAGTTTAATAAACCTCTGCTTTTAGGCTTTGAGAACAAAATTCAGAACCAAAAGCAGACCCTAAGTATTCAATTCTCTTCATTATTGCACCAATGCTACAATCGCTGAGCCCTGACCAATATGCACAAACAATTGTAACTTGTTTACAGCCTTCATTCCATGGGCACAATGCGACAGGGCACATTAACTGCAAATCAAATGACCAAGTATAACATTAAATCCAAACTTATGTAGACAATCAGCTATAAGAAATCGTTTCCTCCACTCCTATCCTTTAGCTATTATGAAGATACTTTGTCCAAAACAAAGTGGTTCCTCAATGCAGGGTGTCTGGGTAACATTCCAAAAGGAAAAAAAAAATGCCAACCACTGCATTGTATCATACAATAGCATCACGAAACCCTACATCTAAAAAGAGATCCTGTCTATCTCAAACATGGAATTGATAAAGACTAAAATATCTAGAAGGTTGTGCAGTATGAATGAAATGCAAACAAAGTTCCTTCTTGAAATCCTTCAGTCATTTTGAGCATAAACATTATGGACCAACATCCCAATTAATGTCATTTTCTGCAGACCTTTCTTCAGAGTCAAAAACAGACCAAAAGTATTCAATTATCTTCATTACATACCAATGCTACTGTTGCTAATCCCTGACCAATATGCAAAAACAAGTATAAATTTGTTTATAACCTTCATTCCACAGGCACAGTGAGACCAGCACATTAACTAACCATCATAACCTAATGAAGTCAACATTAAAGCCCATTTTATGCAGAAAATCAATTGTACCAAATCATGTCCTCAAATACCTTTGTTCAATTACTATGAAGGCCACTATTCTACTAATAATCTGCTCACTTGTTTCTCAATGTTGATATCAATACAAAAACTGAGAAGTCTCTACTAATAGCAAACAAGATCCATGGAGTAAGGAGCAGAATTTCATATCATGCATTCTTTTTTGGGTCCCTCTAGTGATTTACAATTTGCATCTTCAAAAGTTATAATTGCATTATTCATGCTTTGCAGCATCTGTAGCATGTGATGTTAATTAGAATACAGCAACCTTTTCCTTGTCAATTAGAAATGCACACTGTTCTGAGCCAATGCACTGATTATTGTTATAATCATATGAAAATAAGTCTAATGAATCTCTGCTTCTAAGCTGTGAGAAGAAGATTAAGAATGTCCATTCAGAGTCAATGCATTGTTTATTATAATGCCTCTAGAAAATAAGTTTAATAAACCTCTGCTTTTAGGCTTTGAGAACAAAATTCAGAACCAAAAGCAGACCCTAAGTATTCAATTCTCTTCATTATTGCACCAATGCTACAATCGCTGAGCCCTGACCAATATGCAGAAACAATTGTAACTTGTTTACAGCCTTCATTCCATGGGCACAATGAGACAGGGCACATTAACTGCAAATCAAATGACCGAGTATAACATTAAATCCAAACTTATGTAGACAATCAGCTATAAGAAATCGTTTCCTCCACTCCTATCCTTTAGCTATTATGAAGAGTAGTGTTCTACTACCGCTATTCTATTTGTTTGATACTGAATGATGATAAAGCAAGCAAAGTAATAGCTGCTAATTCTCTACCGTGATTATAAAAAGTTGTAGTGAATGATAAGCCTGAATTCCCCCTACCCTTTGAAGACTACCCATTTTTCCTCACAATCACTAATGATTGTGTTGAACTCTCCAAAATTCAAAGTTTGTTCTCCATTAAAAAGATCTCTGGAGCATGGCCAGTGAAAATGGACTGGATCAGTCTAAAGCATCAGCAGAGACAACAAAGTATAAGAGTTTAAAAGATAGCCTTACCTAATGAATCTTGTAGGCATAGAAGATATAGTGAGCTTACTTGAGCTGTAGCATTACCTGTCAGACAGCAATACCAATCAGAGAGCAGACAACTAGTTCTCCATGCCACAATCTTGCAAAGACTAGAGGATGACATCTCATTAAAGCCAATCATAAATCTTGTAAATATCGATCTTGAAGAGGAGAGATTTTGTTTCTCTGTTAACTTGGTCCCTTCCTTCCAGAGACTGATAAAGCCAAACTTTTCGGCTTCACAATTTTGTTCATGTGAGAACTGAGCCTCTTTGTGGGATGATTCCAACTCCCAGATCAAGTTAGACAGGGAAGCAATGCCTTTGAAATGCAACCAATCTTTACCAGCACTTGAAGTCTATCCAACACATGTTGCATGCAGACTAGAAAATCTCCCTAGAGATTGATAATCTTCAGGACTCAAAATCTTGGAGTGTATTCACCTGAGGGACAAGAGATGGAATGATCTATACAGAAAAGAAGACTAGCACATTGCAATTGGAAGAGCACTCGGTCAAGACATGCAATTGAGATTACTAAGAACTGAGAAAATACAAGTTTCAGCAAAACCAGTAGAACTCTGCACACCATCAAGAGTTTCCTGACAGACCAAAAGAATAAGAAAAGAGTTCTGCACAGTTTCTTCATCAAATCAAAATAGGAGAAGTTTTGACCAAAAAAGGATACAATGAAGTTCACTTGAAAAAGGAAGACGATGCATTGCCCGTGCCTTAGATATCATTGTAGAGAAGTCCACAACTTGAGCCATTGGTAACCCATTTGGCCTTTTCAACTTGGACAAATACAGATGGAAAGAAAGAGATGTATCATGACTTACGAACAAAGTTCTCGCAAAGAGAATGTAGTGAGCACCTGTACACTGTACAGTCAAAGGCTAAGCAGTGAGCACCTGTACACCTCCCTCTCTCTCTCTCTCTCGTACCTGTAGCCACGGGCACCTGGCCGCCTGCAGATGACTTCGAGAGTCGACACTCGACAGTGGGGCGAACCTGAGACTGATGAGCAGCCACACGACACTTGACAGTGGGGCGAACCTGAAGACTGATGAGCAGCCACACGTATAGAGTAAAAGGCTAAAGTTCTAAAAGTTAGAACTAGGGTTTGTAGAAAGTTGGGCTAGTTTTAAAAGTTCTCTATTCACTAAATATAGCAAAAAATAATGAATTTATCTAAATATTCGCCATTGGGCTAATATTCGCCCTTAATTTTTTCCCTGGTTAGCTTCTTGAATAACCTGCAATAAAGAGAGACAGAAGAGAGAGAGAGAGTTCAAAGAGAGAAAGACATAGAAAGAGAGAAATAGAGACAGAGAGAGACAATAAGATAGAGCTTAGGCAAAACAACAATTCTGCATATATTTGTTTCAGCTCGTAAGCGCAGCGCAATTGCGAACATTGGAGAGCCCTTCAATCAGATGCGAGAAAATGCCGATCGAAGAGCCTCCAATGTTTTAATTTTTTTTCGTCAACAGACCGTCGTGTAAGCGATGGTAACGCATCATAAAAACCACTGGAATTGGCATCGCATAAGCTTTTAGTGTCGCTTATGCGATGCAAAAAGTGTCGCTTATGCGATGCAAAAAGCATCGCTTATGTGACGCTTTTTTAAACCATCACGTTAGCGATGCTCTATGCGAGCATCGCACACCCCATCATGCCACATGTCGAAAAAAACGTAGTTTGGCTCGTCCTTTAATCAACGGTCCGCGCTCAACGCTCCTTGCGATGCATTTTGCAATTTTATAGCGACAAAATTGTGTCGCCTTAACCGTCGATATGCACCCGTATTCCTTGTAGTGGTCACATGCTCGTCCTCCAAGCTCTCTCCTTGGCAACGGCACCAAATTTGGTGTCACTCTAGCACAATGGCAAGTACCAATGTGAGGAGATACATCTCATAAATGTCAATCCGTGGAGGCGTGAGGATTGATATGAAGACCAAGAGCAAGTGATGTGCACAAGTGCATGAGTGAAAGCACAAAAGCATGCACACACATACACATGCATGCGCACAAGGTAAGAACAAAGAAAGGAACAATGGAAGATCTTTGATTACAAAAGAACTCTCTTAAAAAAGCTCAAATCTACAATAAGGTAACCTCAAAACTGAGCTCTCTAGCTCTTTTTATAGTTCTTTTAGTGGTTTTGGCCCTGTCCAGACCTAGTGTCAGGCCTAGTTAAAAATTAGGTTCTAGGGCTTATTTGGAGGCTCAAACGGAGTCTAAAAATTATGAAAATTGGTACGATCATACTTATAATACTCCTCAAGCTCAAGGACTCCTCGTCTTGAACAAAATGGAGTTACAAAAATGAAAACTAGTATTTACAATTGTTTTTAGTGATAAAAATCACTATTTTTATAGGGAATTCTTCTAAAAATTTGACATGTGCTTCTTGGAGCTCCCTACATGCTCCTTCTTCTTATGTGTCCACTTCCTTGATGTACTTCCATGCTTTGTCCTTGACTTTGAGTGTCAACACCCCCTCTCAAGTCTGTCATCCCTAATAGACCCTTGTTGTAGTGGGTATTCCATGTGGTACTTTGAGAGGTAGTGTCCACTGCGTATCGACAAGACTTGTGTGTCTTCCAAATTTATGTGAGCTTGTTGCCCTGCTCGTCACATTGTCACACCTCGCCTTAATAGTTTTCTATCCCTTTGTATATACTGCTTCCTTGGATTCCAGCATGATGATGTATTTGTGAGATTTCAAAAATTGCTAACTTCTGAAATGAGGTTGTCCATGTTGATTGTGAGCAACTACTACTTCAAATTGCTTCCTAGGTATTGATGTCCCATTCATATCTTCTAGTTCTTTCAAAGATGATGTTCATAATAGTCATGCCAAGTACTCGTAACCCATAATGAATGATGGGTAAGTGTGTTCGTGCATAGGTTGAAGACAATTTGTGCCTTGTGCATGGCCTTGTAATGTGGCCCTATGCATGCGTACTTGGGAAATGCATTGGAAGAAGTATGGTGCAAAAGATTTGTTCTTGAGCTAAGTGCTCAAGGGTATGCTGATGAAGAGGTTGCCTAATCTATCATTGTTATAGTGTTGCCAAAGTAGGGAATTCTTACCATGGTGAATGGCCAGTCAATGTTCATCGTTTCATGTTGTACTTCCATCCTGGTGATTGACCATGGGCATCTATTCCATTGTTAATGGATGTCCTTGTTGATGATTCACTTATGAATTTCTTCAAGCACATGGTCCTGGTCCTTCACCTCTCTTTTTTTTTCTTTTTTCTTTCTTTCCCTTTTTTTTAACAATGTCACAAACAAGAAGAAAGAGGTTAGTATCAATAAAAATACCTGACATACACCAATGTGCTCTTGTGCCTGGGACTCTCAAATGTTTCTATGCATGGCCATGTAATGTGGCCCTATATTAATGCATACTTTGGAAATGCATGACCTGAATGGTGCAAAAGACATGGTTGTGCAAGGAGCACATGGTTTTTGCACATCGAGGCTTTCGATGTTATTTGCAGAGGTTGATGTAATCTTTGTTTGGAGGTATCCAATGGATCTCAAAATGATGTAATCAATTGATGGTTAATTGACAACTGACCATTCCTCCTTATAAGGATCCATTTGAGAATAGTGTTCAAGTGCATTGAGATCACCTTTGGCCTCAGAATCTTTGGATGTTTTCTTAAATTTTGTGTCCCTAGTGGTTAGATCTTTGGTTCTGTGGGGGCTACTGGTACTTTTAGCTTCCAAACCCATACCCTTGATGATTTTCTTCTTACTATTGTCAAAGAGGTGAGTTGATCTTCTTTTTATCTTTGTTCTTGAATTTTCCCCCTGCTTCTCCTTGGCTTCTTTGTTGAGACTTGACATTACATAAGATATTATTAGTGCTCTTGACTTGTCCGTTAGCTTGTGGATGATAGGGTGAAAACTTCTTATGTATCACCAAGAATTCTTGGAGAAGTTTTTCAATGACTTCATTCAAGAAGTGTGTACCTCTATCGCTTACTAACTCTATTGGTAACCCATATCTAGTGAACACATTCTCGAATAAGAACTTAGCCGTCGTTTGAGCATCATTCTTTGTCATGGCTTTTACTTCTACCCACTTTGTAAGGTAATATGTGGCCAACTGCTATGTTCATCCTCCTCAACACAACAAGATAATACACTTTCTGTATCTTGTGTGTATATACTTCCTGCCAATATTTGATATTTTTGTGATTTTTACAATTTCTTCTTTATTCGTTCTCATATTCTTATTTGCGGGTCCGAAGGTTAGGACAAGTACCAACTTATTTGCCCATTTAGGGACAACTTCTAAATTGGACAAATAAGCGTCGGGTAGTTCATCAAACACTCCTTGTGGTGACTCCCCTGAAGTGATGCGAGAAAGGTGATTCACCTTGAGGTGGGTCCTACCTTTCCTAACAACAACTTCAAAGTCATATTCCATTAGTAAGAGAAACCATCTTACTAATCATCTTGTATTGCAAGGTTTGTTTACCAAATATAATAAAGCTTGATGATCAATGAAAAACTTGAACTTGTTGGCCAATAGATAGTATCTAAACTTCTTCACAATGTATACCATGCCTAAGCCTTCTCTTTCAGTAGTTGTATAGTTTTGTTCAGCTACATTTAGTTGTCTGCTAGCATATGCTATAGGCAAGTCTAGATTTCCTTCACATGTGGGCTGTGGTAGCACACATCCTATTGCATGATTGGATGCATCTACATGGACATGTAATGGTTTATTCCAATCAGGAGTGGTTAGTATTGGTGTTGTGCACAAATGTCTCTTCAACTCGTTGAAGGAATTTTCGCATTCGTCATTCCACTTAAAGGTTTAGATGAGTTTATGAAACATTATCCTTCTTTCCAACTCTAAGGACAAAGTTCTTAAAAGATGTGTAGGTAATAATGAAATTTTATGTTTAGGATATTTTGATCATGTCTACAAAATTTTATAGCACTAACTTTTTACATTCTCTCTCTAGATAGCTGTCGCATGAAATTTGTGTTTTAAATTTGAGCATGAAGATGAAGGAATATGAAAAAGTATTGTATCAGAGAAAGGTAGAGTACTCTTAGTAGAAAAACTTTACTTGATTGAATTTTTTGTAGTTCTTATGTTTTATGTCTCATTTGTTCCCATGAAGATAGGTTAACAAAGATATTTTTCATGTTCTCTCTTTAGAATTTCCAATTTTTCAAGGCCCAAAGTGATATCTGGAAGCACATTTGGACCTGAGGCGTCTCTAACACTATTGTACAGATTGAAGAACTGCATATTCTTGTGTCTCACAAGCTTAAGCTAATTCCTCACCATTTTTTAGTTACAAGGCTTGGAAAAGTGTTGTTTTCCAACACTTGAAAAAAAAAGGAGAAGCCTTCATTCATTTTATTCATGTTCGCGGATTTAGAAAATGCACATGGGTATATGGGTTATTTTGGGTGATTGACGTGTGTGACTGTGTTGTAGGGATCACCTCTATTTTTGCAGGTATGATTCTTGAGGTGGACATGAAAAGTAGATGCATGGGTGGTTTTGGAAGTCTTGCATCAGACATGCAAAAAGAGGCTATCTTGGAGCATGTAGATTCTAAGAGTGCATGTCTAGGAAGGCGTGATTGGTCGTGTGCTGGCAAAAGGGGAGATCCAAAAAGACGAAGACTGAGAGATTGGGGAGGATGATGTCATACATTGATCATGATCTTTTTCAGCTTCTGAGATTGCGATTGAGATTGAGATTGGGATTGAGATTGTGATTGTGATTGGTATTAGGATTGAGATCAGCTCGGGGATGGTCGGGTGGATAAGGCTTCACATTGAAGCTATTTGATAGATTTTGTAACGCTGACCAGAATTACTTGTAAATCTACATAGATAATAAAGTTCTCTCTTCTTGTTTTGTGTATACTTTGTTTTCCTTCTTTATATATTGTTGTGTCAAAGTCTATTATTCGGTGTGGGATTGTGATTGAAGATTCAGAGACTTGTTACATAGGGTGTGCTATATATTTGCACAAAGAAGTATTCTAGCTCATTGAAATTCCCCTTTATGCATATTTGTAGTCTTACACATGAGAACACTATTTTAGGGCTCTTCTATATATTCTCCAAGACTAGCGCTTGGAGGTTTATAAATAAACCCCACTTTTTGGTAACTTCAAGAATGCAGAAAAAATCCCCGCATGAATTTGGGGATTTGTTTGTTAGAAATATGTTTTTGAAGATCCCCTTAGGATATATTAGTTAGGCACATGTTCACTTTTTTACTACTCTTTAGAGCACATGGAGAAAAGATCTTAGTTTATAAATAGAGAAGCTCATTTTTGGAAAAGGGAGCTTTTGGTTCATGTGAGCTGCATGTACATATCTTTTAGAAATGAAGGGAAAACTCTCTACTTTTAAGACGGTGCACTTGCATATATTTTTCTTTGTGTGTGAGAATGTGGTGTTTGTTCATGCTCATCTCTCCTTGTGTGTAAGTAGAATGCTTCATTTCTTGTATTCTCCATTTGTGGACTAGGATCCTAAATGAACTTCCTCTCCATGTTGTAACTCTTCTAACTTAGCCTTGTTTTCCAACTACCTTCTTCTTTTCATAGTACTTGAATCCCAAGGAAGTAGCTTTAAATACCTAAATCAACGATTTTAAACTCACATCCAAGATTCCTCTTTATGTCTTTGATGTTTTCTTCATCATCCCCTTTACTTATCAAATCATCAACATATATACAAATGAAAACACTTTTGTTATCTTCCTTCTTCACAAAAATTTATGGGTCTACATGACTTTGATTATATCCACATTTTACCAAGTAGACAACAAGTCTTTGATTTGAAGGCCTTGGGGATTGCTTGAGTCCATAAATAGAATTCTTAAGCCTACATGCATGATGTGAGAACCTCTCATCTTCAAAGCCTTGGGGTTAATCCATGAAGACTACCTCTTCAAGCTCTTCAAGTGGTACATCTTGTTGAAAAAGAGCAAACTTCAATAAAGGGATTTGATCTCTTTTGAGAAGGACATGTGAAAGTTTACAAGGTCGTGTCTCTTGCATCTATGAATGAATGGGAAGAAGCCAAAGACGTTTGTTGGAGCTTCTTGGAAGCCTTGGAGGATCCCGTTCACTATTTCAGCATTTCTCCTCATGGGAGCTACCCATTAACACTCAGCTCAATGGAACTGAAAAGCATCACATGGAAGGAAAAATTTCTCATATCTCATTCCCGGGTCGTTCATGTGAATGCTCTCGCAATTGTAGTCTTAGCATATGCATATGAACAAGTTCTTGTTAGCACTATGATATCTCTTAAGTTGCCGCATCGGGAAGAACTCCATAGATTCAGGAAAATGCGTGCTTCCATAGATTTAGGAAAATCCACCGCAAGGAATCCATTATGCATAGCATAGATAAATGCATCTTTTCCATTAATTTAGGAAATCACACCGCTAGAGATAAGAGTCTATATATAGACTCTTCTGCATGGATATTGAAGCGCGGCATATCATGTCAAATCTGCCCGTCAGCTCTTCTCTCATATTTGAATAGAAGTAAGCTTATTTTGTTGACTCTCTCTCTCTCTACATATGTACGTCACAAGATGAGGATGTTGTGATGAGGTATGTGCAAGACAGTATCAACCAATATCTTGAGAAGACGAATACCGTATATCAACCACACGTATGATGGAATGCTGAATTTGAGTGTAAGTTATGGCATTGCAAATGTTTATTCACTTGGGAGTTTTGATATAATGGTTACAAGCGCAGTATGCCAAGTCCTTATGTATGTGAATGAAGATATTGCTACGATAACCATTTGTATGATGTGATGCAGCTCATCACGTATGTGATAATGTAAAGAATGCACATTGATGTGATCGCATGATTAGAATCACATTGTTATTATGAATTGTCATTTCTTTGACAAGTTGTGCAGTATGAATTTTGAGGTACGAGCCTACACATATATACACCTGTTACATAAGCTTCCTTAAGAAAAGGAAGTTAGGTTGATACATGTTCAGATATGAATTCATATGCAGAGTATGCCGAGAGTTAATATTTGATATGATAGAATTATGTGCAGGGATATAAAAGTCACGAGGACAATTGTTAAAGAGTCTCTTTCTTATATGATACAAGTTCATATGCAGATCAAGCCGATGAGCTAACATATATCACGAAGGTGATTCTTTTTTTATTGTTACATGAATGACAACTGTTTTTGAGTTTTCCAGGGATATACAAATGTGAGTATACTGTTGTATGTTCAGAATCAGCACTACATGTTGACATGTAATTAAAGGTAACAAGAGACATATATTTGTAGAGACATCTTGTACACAAGAAGTTGTCATATGAAGTGATGTAATGGGTTGTTTTTTTTTATATGCAAAGCTTTCAGTTCTTGACTCATGAAATCGGGCCTCTATTCATATGAAGTCTATACCAAGTTCTCGAGTTATGGCGGTAGCATGACGAAACGCGTGTGTAAGAAGATTCTTCTATGATCTTATGCAGGTTATGAAAAGCAGTCACAACTTATGCTGTAATAAAAAATTGAATGTGGTTCTACGGTGATGACATAGTGATTGTCAATATGATTGATGTACTCAAGGTATGATGTTGTGGTGTGATGCCAGTTGTAAGAATATGTGGATAAGTAAAGATGCTCTGTTAATGTGTGGAAAATGTGGTAACTCAAGAACCCAACAGTTTAATTTGATTAAAACAATTATCCTTGATCAGTTATCGGCCTATTATCTTCCACATGTGCTGCATAGGGGTTTATTTATTTCCCCCAACAGTGGTATCAGAGCCGTAGTGCTCTTGTATGGTTGCAAAATTGTTGAAGTCCCCTCATTGGTTTTGGATGCACTTTGATTGTTAGAGGCTTGTTGAAGCCATAGGATTGAGAGAAGACTATAGGAGCTATTGCAACTAAAGGTCCCCCCAAGAATTTCATACTTGATATTTTTGTTGGAAGAGATACTAACTCTTTAAGAGTGTTTGAGGAATACAGGTTCTTTGAGAAAGCAAGTTCAAAAGTAAAAGCAAACGAGTAAAGACGAAGAAGCTTTGGGAAAAGACAAAGAATCTCAAGACGAGAAGAAGACTCCGAAAGGTAAAGGGCTACCATCATAAAGGTGGATAGGATTTGAGAAGGAACTCCTATCAAAGTGAAGTCTCCTCATCAGTTGAGTTGAAGACAAGCCAAAAGAAGAAAGCTAGCAAAGGTTTGGATTCAAGCTTTGGAAAGCAAAAGAGTTGTGGTAGAGCTCGAGGCAAGGAGTGTGAGTCCTTGTTACAAACTTGCTTGGATTCAAGAGGAAGAAAACTCAAGGTATACATTTTTTTTAGTTCACTGTGAAGGAATTCTCGTCCTAAGTCATTTATGCTAGTGATTTGAGAAAGTCACAAGTAGCTCGCCTAAAGCTTGAGCATTGGTCGCTACTGGGAAGCTTGAGCAATGGTCGCTAAAGGCTTGAGCATTTTTGGCTTATGTTTATCTTGAAGTGATCTCAACAAGAAGTGTTGAGAACCAATTGTAGACAAGGAAGAAGTCAAGAAGACGTTTTTCAAACGAGGTGGTCAAGGAAAGCCACGACAAGGAAAAGGAGTCAAGAGGACTCATCAAAGGAGTTAGAGCTATTGAAGCTCACTCAAGCTACATAAAGGAGTCAAGAGGACTCATCAAAGGAGTTAGAGCTATTGAAGCTCACTCAAGCTACATAAAGGAGTCAAGAGGACTCGTCGAAGGAGTTAGAGCTATTGAAGCTCACTCAAGCCACATCAAGGAGTGCTTGGAGCACTTCAAAGGAGGTTAGCTTGGATATAGCTAGCAAGGTCATCTTCGATTCAAGAAGAAGATAGGCAAGAAGAGCACTAGCATCTCAAAGATGCTCTTTCAAGGAAGCTAAAACAAGGCAAAGCTCACTCAAGGTAGTAGGAGCTAAGCAAAGAAGCCAACCGGTTAAAGACTAAGCTTGGAGAATCAACTTGTGAAGGTATACAACTTTTTTTTCCATTCTACTACTGCTAGAAGAAATCTCAGGTTTTGAAAACCCCACATCATGACATATCAAAGCCACATTCATGAGGAAGAGGAAGAAATTATCTGGCAGTTTCTTTCTAGCTTGGAAGAACAACCTATTGGAGAGGCTAAGGATGTTTGGCATCTAGGGGGAGCAATCATCGATGATTGTTCAAGAAGGAAAGAAAATGACACTCAAGAAGCAAGGTGTGTCGAAAGGGAGCAGGTAGCCCAAGAAGAATTTGTAGCTGAAGATATTAGTCAGAAGAAGCAGCCATGTTTGCTCATGAAGATATGAGACATAAAGAAGTGAAAATATGGAGAGCAAAAGCCAAGGGAAAAGCATTCAAAATTGTCATCCACAAAATAGACAAAGAGGAAGGAAGAGAGTTTGGCAAAGAACATCGTGAAGAAGCGGGAACAATCTGCTACATTAAAAAAGAAAAGGAAAAGAGGCCTGAAGTTGAAAGTGCGGCCGTTCTAAAGATATTTTCGGAAGAGTTGAAGCAGACTCAAAATGGAAGATCATGTCATGAGGAGTTTAGGACAGGCATGAAAGAAGAAGCAGGAACGAAGAAACAATTTTCAGCATGTAAGAATGTTGGGACAATCACAAAGGAGGGTACAATAAAGGAAAACAAAGCAGAAGCAATTCTTGGAGCAAAGAGGACATCTGAAAAAAGAAGGAGATCTACAAAGGACAAAGAGAGAAGAGTCCAAGAAAATCCAAGACTTGAAAACATCTTGGTAAGAGAAGAGGTGAATATTACAGAGAATCTAAATGTGAATCAACGTCAGAAGTTATTACTTAAAGGAGAAGAATACCACTCTATGCAACGGTTGTTTCAAAGCAAAGATCTATTTGGAGAAGAAGCAAAAACTATAACAGGTAAAGAAGAAAAGAATGCTATGAAAGCAGGGCTTGGAAGATTAAAGATACACAAGGAGAAGGTAACAGTAGGAAACTTTCTCAATACTATTTCAATTTCTCAACAATGGTTTCTATGGACAACTTGGTTGTTCATCAAAGCATTCGATTTTGAGAAGATATGGTTACATATCACCATGATGAATATGGAAGCTTGGTTTGGATGGACATATGGTACCAATGGAAGTCCAACTAATCTTCTGATTTCAAGATGGAATGAGCCTCAATATCAAAAGTTGAAGATGAAGGCAAGATGGAAGCATCCTCAAGCACCGAAAGCAATTCAAGCATGTCTTGAGGAAGATTTCATTTGGCGAATCGCTTGGAATCTCACATTGAAGTTTGAGGGGGAGTGTTGAAAAAGAGCAAACTTCAATAAAGGGATTTGATCTCTTTTGAGAAGGACATGTGAAAGTTTACAACGTCGTGTCTCTTGCATCTATGAATGAATGGGAAGAAGCCAAAGAAGTTTGTTGGATCTTCTTGGAAGCCTTGGAGGATCCTGTTCACTATTTCAGCATTTCTCCTCATGGGAGCTACCCATTAACACTCAGCTCAATGGAACTGAAAAGCATCACATGGAAGGAAAAATTTCTCATATCTCATTCCCGGGTCGTTCATGTGAATGCTCTTGCAATTGTAGTCTTAGCATATGCATATGAACAAGTTCTTGTTAGCACTATGATATCTCTTAAGTTGCCGCATCGGGAAGAACTCCATAGATTTAGGAAAAATGGATGTGAAGAATGCTTTCCTACATGGGTTATAGGAAGAAGTGTACATGGACCAGCCACAAGGATATGAAGATTCAAAGCACCCAAAATATGTTTGCAGGTTGCAAAAGGCTTTGTATGGGCTGAAGCAAGCTCCTCATGCATGGCATGCAAGGATTGTTGATTACTTAACCACCATTGGGTTTTCTATGTGTGATGCAGATCATTCACTATATGCAAGGAAGGGTGATAATGGCATCACGATTGTGGCTATTTATGTTGATGACTTGATTGTAGGTGGTGATAATGAAGAAAGCATTAAAGAGGTAAAGCAACTTCTTATGTAGGAATTTTACATGAAAGATCTTGGTGTGCTATGCTATT
This sequence comes from Ceratopteris richardii, assembly GCA_020310875.1. Taxonomy (NCBI): domain Eukaryota; kingdom Viridiplantae; phylum Streptophyta; class Polypodiopsida; order Polypodiales; family Pteridaceae; genus Ceratopteris; species Ceratopteris richardii. The sequence continues at coordinate 6,735,047 of CM035418.1, forward strand.
TCTTGGGCATTGAGTTTATCATACGAAAATAGGTATATGGATGTCACAAAGGCAATATGCCTTGAATATGCTGCAAAAGTATGGTATGGCTGATTGCAAGCCAGTTTCTATGCCATTAGATCAAAATTTGAAGTTGGACACTCCATCAAGTGAAGCATTGGAAAATGCTACTATGTACTAGGAAAAGTGTGGGAAGTCTGATATATCTCACAATGACAAGACCTAATCTAAGCTACACTGTTGGACTTGAAAGTCAATTTATGCAGGTTCCTAGGAAGCCACATTTGGATGCTCTGAGGCACACTCTATGTTATGTGAGTGCTACTTTGGATTATGCATTGTTTTATGAAGTTGGTGTAGATTTGTAGGTTCATGGATATACCAATGTAAACTAGACTGGTAGCATTCCAGATAGAAGATCTACTAGTGGCTTTCTATTTTCACTTGGAAGTGAAGCTATTACATGGACTAGCAAGAAGCAACCCACCGTTGCTTTGTGGAGTACAAAGGCTGAGTATAGAGGTGCTTCAATGGCAGCATGTGAGGCATCATGGCTGGAGATCCTACTTATAGACTTAGGTGTGGAAGTGAAAAAGCCTATCACCATCTATTGTGATAATCTTAGCAGCATACAGTTAGCACGGAATCCTGTTTTTCATGCTAGAACAAAGCATATTGAGGTGCATTATCACTTCATCAAAGAGAAGGTATTCGGAGGTGATATTGATCTTGTTTATATGCACATGAGCAGATTGCTAATATTTTCACTAAAGCACTTGGAGCAGAAAAGCTAAAGAAGTTTCAAAAGATGCTTGGATTAGAGGACATGTCGTTGAGCTTGAGGGAGAGTGTTGAGATATCCAGCTCAACATGTGATGATCCAGGATGACATGTATCTCTTTCTTCATTTCTCTGACATGTATAGTGGTCACATCGATATATGTCAGGGACACTTCATTGAGCTTTATTAGATTTATCTATCGAGAGTGATGGCACATTTGTTTCTTGCTAGCTCACTCATTCGCAGCCATTAGGTTTTTCCTTATGTACTATTCTTTATATATTGCACTTGTTGTATTCTTGTTTTAGGTGATTCTTGTACATTCCTTTTATGTAATAAAAGAAGAAGAAGAAGATCATTGTTCCTTGTCGCAACTATGTGTGTGCTCCTCTTTGATTGTGAGAGTGTGTGTGTGAGCTCTCTTTTTTATCTCCTTCCTCATGAAAATGTAATTACATGGCAAACACATGGACGGTTAGAATCCACCTGCCCAAGAAGGTTATCCCTTGGAGAGAGCTATATGTAAAGGCATATGGTTGGGAGGAGATTCATCTTTCTAACATGTGGTGGTCATAATCCTCAGTCTCTTACATTGGTATCAGAGGTCTAGACCAGCTTCCATGGTGACCTTGATGGCCTCCTCACCTTCTTTTTGAAGTTTCCATGGTGACCTTGATGGCCTCATCACCTTCTTCTTGAAGTTTCCATGGTGACAATGAGTGTTATCATCTTCCTCAAGCTTTAGGCTTGTTTTCATGAAAACCTTTTCATCTTCTCTATTAATGACCGTGTATTCTATGCATCATGCCGAATCGGTTTCGTGTTTAAGTGAGCATCGGTGTGCATGCAGTGTTGATTTTTGATGACCGTATTGCCCATTTTGGCCATTTTAGACTATAAAATAAGATCATAAATGTTACTTGACCTTAAAAAATTTCACTAAAAATATAAAAAACAGGTAGTATATGTGGATAGCCTTCAAAATTGAAGGGCATGGTAGACTGTCAATGGTGGGCACTATTCGCGTGTGACTTCTGTATTATTTATTGATCTATTAAGTCCCGAGCTGACGCAGGCCACGACGTCTTCAAGCTTACTATAACCAAAATTCTGTGACGTTTTTACTATTATATATATGTATTATATTAAATAGAGAGGAAACAGGAATCAAACAGGAATCAAACTCGTGCTCTTGTGCCTGGGACTCTCAAATGTTTCTATGCATGGCCATGTAATGTGGCCCTATATTAATGCATACTTTGGAAATGCATGACCTGAATGGTGCAAAAGACATGGTTGTGCAAGGAGCACATGGTTTTTGCACATCGAGGCTTTCGATGTTATTTGCAGAGGTTGATGTAATCTTTGTTTGGAGGTATCCAATGGATCTCAAAATGATGTAATCAATTGATGGTTAATTGACAACTGACCATTCCTCCTTATAAGGATCCATTTGAGAATAGTGTTCAAGTGCATTGAGATCACCTTTGGCCTCAGAATCTTTGGATGTTTTCTTAAATTTTGTGTCCCTAGTGGTTGGATCTTTGGTTCTGTGGGGGCTACTGGTACTTTTAGCTTCCAAACCCATACCCTTGATGATTTTCTTCTTACTATTGTCAAAGAGGTGAGTTGATCTTCTTTTTATCTTTGTTCTTGAATTTTCCCCCTGCTTCTCCTTGGCTGAGACTTGACATTACATAAGATATTATTAGTGCTCTTGACTTGTCCGTTAGCTTGTGGATGATAGGGTGAAAACTTCTTATGTATCACCAAGAATTCTTGGAGAAGTTTTTCAATGACTTCATTCAAGAAGTGTGTACCTCTATCGCTTACTAACTCTATTGGTAACCCATATCTAGTGAACACATTCTCGAATAAGAACTTAGCCGTCGTTTGAGCATCATTCTTTGTCATGGCTTTTACTTCTACCCACTTTGTAAGGTAATATGTGGCCAACTGCTATGTTCATCCTCCTCAACACAACAAGATAATACACTTTCTGTATCTTGTGTGTATATACTTCCTGCCAATATTTGATATTTTTGTGATTTTTACAATTTCTTCTTTATTCGTTCTCATATTCTTATTTGCGGGTCCGAAGGTTAGGACAAGTACCAACTTATTTGCCCATTTAGGGACAACTTCTAAATTGGACAAATAAGCGTCGGGTAGTTCATCAAACACTCCTTGTGGTGACTCCCCTGAAGTGATGCGAGAAAGGTGATTCACCTTGAGGTGGGTCCTACCTTTCCTAACAACAACTTCAAAGTCATATTCCATTAGTAAGAGAAACCATCTTACTAATCATCTTGTATTGCAAGGTTTGTTTACCAAATATAATAAAGCTTGATGATCAATGAAAAACTTGAACTTGTTGGCCAATAGATAGTATCTAAACTTCTTCACAATGTATACCATGCCTAAGCCTTCTCTTTCAGTAGTTGTATAGTTTTGTTCAGCTACATTTAGTTGTCTGCTAGCATATGCTATAGGCAAGTCTAGATTTCCTTCACATGTGGGCTGTGGTAGCACACATCCTATTGCATGATTGGATGCATCTACATGGACATGTAATGGTTTATTCCAATCAGGAGTGGTTAGTATTGGTGTTGTGCACAAATGTCTCTTCAACTCGTTGAAGGAATTTTCGCATTCGTCATTCCACTTAAAGGTTTAGATGAGTTTATGAAACATTATCCTTCTTTCCAACTCTAAGGACAAAGTTCTTAAAAGATGTGTAGGTAATAATGAAATTTTATGTTTAGGATATTTTGATCATGTCTACAAAATTTTATAGCACTAACTTTTTACATTCTCTCTCTAGATAGCTGTCGCATGAAATTTGTGTTTTAAATTTGAGCATGAAGATGAAGGAATATGAAAAAGTATTGTATCAGAGAAAGGTAGAGTACTCTTAGTAGAAAAACTTTACTTGATTGAATTTTTTGTAGTTCTTATGTTTTATGTCTCATTTGATCCCATGAAGATAGGTTAACAAAGATATTTTTCATGTTCTCTCTCTAGAATTTCCAATTTTTCAAGGCCCAAAGTGATATCTGGAAGCACATTTGGACCTGAGGCGTCTCTAACACTATTGTACAGATTGAAGAACTGCATATTCTTGTGTCTCACAAGCTTAAGCTAATTCCTCACCATTTTTTAGTTACAAGGCTTGGAAAAGTGTTGTTTTCCAACACTTGAAAAAAAAAGGAGAAGCCTTCATTCATTTTATTCATGTTCGCGGATTTAGAAAATGCACATGGGTATATGGGTTATTTTGGGTGATTGACGTGTGTGACTGTGTTGTAGGGATCACCTCTATTTTTGCAGGTATGATTCTTGAGGTGGACATGAAAAGTAGATGCATGGGTGGTTTTGGAAGTCTTGCATCAGACATGCAAAAAGAGGCTATCTTGGAGCATGTAGATTCTAAGAGTGCATGTCTAGGAAGGCGTGATTGGTCGTGTGCTGGCAAAAGGGGAGATCCAAAAAGACGAAGACTGAGAGATTGGGGAGGATGATGTCATACATTGATCATGATCTTTTTCAGCTTCTGAGATTGCGATTGAGATTGAGATTGGGATTGAGATTGTGATTGTGATTGGTATTAGGATTGAGATCAGCTCGGGGGTGGTCGGGTGGATAAGGCTTCACATTGAAGCTATTTGATAGATTTTGTAACGCTGACCAGAATTACTTGTAAATCTACATAGATAATAAAGTTCTCTCTTCTTGTTTTGTGTATACTTTGTTTTCCTTCTTTATATATTGTTGTGTCAAAGTCTATTATTCGGTGTGGGATTGTGATTGAAGATTCAGAGACTTGTTACATAGGGTGTGCTATATATTTGCACAAAGAAGTATTCTAGCTCATTGAAATTCCCCTTTATGCATATTTGTAGTCTTACACATGAGAACACTATTTTAGGGCTCTTCTATATATTCTCCAAGACTAGCGCTTGGAGGTTTATAAATAAACCCCACTTTTTGGTAACTTCAAGAATGCAGAAAAAATCCCCGCATGAATTTGGGGATTTGTTTGTTAGAAATATGTTTTTGAAGATCCCCTTAGGATATATTAGTTAGGCACATGTTCACTTTTTTACTACTCTTTAGAGCACATGGAGAAAAGATCTTAGTTTATAAATAGAGAAGCTCATTTTTGGAAAAGGGAGCTTTTGGTTCATGTGAGCTGCATGTACATATCTTTTAGAAATGAAGGGAAAACTCTCTACTTTTAAGACGGTGCACTTGCATATATTTTTCTTTGTGTGTGAGAATGTGGTGTTTGTTCATGCTCATCTCTCCTTGTGTGTAAGTAGAATGCTTCATTTCTTGTATTCTCCATTTGTGGACTAGGATCCTAAATGAACTTCCTCTCCATGTTGTAACTCTTCTAACTTAGCCTTGTTTTCCAACTACCTTCTTCTTTTCATAGTACTTGAATCCCAAGGAAGTAGCTTTAAATACCTAAATCAACGATTTTAAACTCACATCCAAGATTCCTCTTTATGTCTTTGATGTTTTCTTCATCATCCCCTTTACTTATCAAATCATCAACATATATACAAATGAAAACACTTTTGTTATCTTCCTTCTTCACAAAAATTTATGGGTCTACATGACTTTGATTATATCCACATTTTACCAAGTAGACAACAAGTCTTTGATTTGAAGGCCTTGGGGATTGCTTGAGTCCATAAATAGAATTCTTAAGCCTACATGCATGATGTGAGAACCTCTCATCTTCAAAGCCTTGGGGTTAATCCATGAAGACTACCTCTTCAAGCTCTTCAAGTGGTACATCTTGTTGAAAAAGAGCAAACTTCAATAAAGGGATTTGATCTCTTTTGAGAAGGACATGTGAAAGTTTACAAGGTCGTGTCTCTTGCATCTATGAATGAATGGGAAGAAGCCAAAGACGTTTGTTGGAGCTTCTTGGAAGCCTTGGAGGATCCCGTTCACTATTTCAGCATTTCTCCTCATGGGAGCTACCCATTAACACTCAGCTCAATGGAACTGAAAAGCATCACATGGAAGGAAAAATTTCTCATATCTCATTCCCGGGTCGTTCATGTGAATGCTCTCGCAATTGTAGTCTTAGCATATGCATATGAACAAGTTCTTGTTAGCACTATGATATCTCTTAAGTTGCCGCATCGGGAAGAACTCCATAGATTCAGGAAAATGCGTGCTTCCATAGATTTAGGAAAATCCACCGCAAGGAATCCATTATGCATAGCATAGATAAATGCATCTTTTCCATTAATTTAGGAAATCACACCGCTAGAGATAAGAGTCTATATATAGACTCTTCTGCATGGATATTGAAGCGCGGCATATCATGTCAAATCTGCCCGTCAGCTCTTCTCTCATATTTGAATAGAAGTAAGCTTATTTTGTTGACTCTCTCTCTCTCTACATATGTACGTCACAAGATGAGGATGTTGTGATGAGGTATGTGCAAGACAGTATCAACCAATATCTTGAGAAGACGAATACCGTATATCAACCACACGTATGATGGAATGCTGAATTTGAGTGTAAGTTATGGCATTGCAAATGTTTATTCACTTGGGAGTTTTGATATAATGGTTACAAGCGCAGTATGCCAAGTCCTTATGTATGTGAATGAAGATATTGCTACGATAACCATTTGTATGATGTGATGCAGCTCATCACGTATGTGAGAATGTAAAGAATGCACATTGATGTGATCGCATGATTAGAATCACATTGTTATTATGAATTGTCATTTCTTTGACAAGTTGTGCAGTATGAATTTTGAGGTACGAGCCTACACATATATACACCTGTTACATAAGCTTCCTTAAGAAAAGGAAGTTAGGTTGATACATGTTCAGATATGAATTCATATGCAGAGTATGCCGAGAGTTAATATTTGATATGATAGAATTATGTGCAGGGATATAAAAGTCACGAGGACAATTGTTAAAGAGTCTCTTTCTTATATGATACAAGTTCATATGCAGATCAAGCCGATGAGCTAACATATATCACGAAGGTGATTCTTTTTTTATTGTTACATGAATGACAACTGTTTTTGAGTTTTCCAGGGATATACAAATGTGAGTATACTGTTGTATGTTCAGAATCAGCACTACATGTTGACATGTAATTAAAGGTAACAAGAGACATATATTTGTAGAGACATCTTGTACACAAGAAGTTGTCATATGAAGTGATGTAATGGGTTGTTTTTTTTTATATGCAAAGCTTTCAGTTCTTGACTCATGAAATCGGGCCTCTATTCATATGAAGTCTATACCAAGTTCCCGAGTTATGGCGGTAGCATGACGAAACGCGTGTGTAAGAAGATTCTTCTATGATCTTATGCAGGTTATGAAAAGCAGTCACAACTTATGCTGTAATAAAAAATTGAATGTGGTTCTACGGTGATGACATAGTGATTGTCAATATGATTGATGTACTCAAGGTATGATGTTGTGGTGTGATGCCAGTTGTAAGAATATGTGGATAAGTAAAGATGCTCTGTTAATGTGTGGAAAATGTGGTAACTCAAGAACCCAACAGTTTAATTTGATTAAAACAATTATCCTTGATCAGTTATCGGCCTATTATCTTCCACATGTGCTGCATAGGGGTTTATTTATTTCCCCCAACAGTGGTATCAGAGCCGTAGTGCTCTTGTATGGTTGCAAAATTGTTGAAGTCCCCTCATTGGTTTTGGATGCACTTTGATTGTTAGAGGCTTGTTGAAGCCATAGGATTGAGAGAAGACTATAGGAGCTATTGCAACTAAAGGTCCCCCCAAGAATTTCATACTTGATATTTTTGTTGGAAGAGATACTAACTCTTTAAGAGTGTTTGAGGAATACAGGTTCTTTGAGAAAGCAAGTTCAAAAGTAAAAGCAAACGAGTAAAGACGAAGAAGCTTTGGGAAAAGACAAAGAATCTCAAGACGAGAAGAAGACTCCGAAAGGTAAAGGGCTACCATCATAAAGGTGGATAGGATTTGAGAAGGAACTCCTATCAAAGTGAAGTCTCCTCATCAGTTGAGTTGAAGACAAGCCAAAAGAAGAAAGCTAGCAAAGGTTTGGATTCAAGCTTTGGAAAGCAAAAGAGTTGTGGTAGAGCTCGAGGCAAGGAGTGTGAGTCCTTGTTACAAACTTGCTTGGATTCAAGAGGAAGAAAACTCAAGGTATACATTTTTTTTAGTTCACTGTGAAGGAATTCTCGTCCTAAGTCATTTATGCTAGTGATTTGAGAAAGTCACAAGTAGCTCGCCTAAAGCTTGAGCATTGGTCGCTACTGGGAAGCTTGAGCAATGGTCGCTAAAGGCTTGAGCATTTTTGGCTTATGTTTATCTTGAAGTGATCTCAACAAGAAGTGTTGAGAACCAATTGTAGACAAGGAAGAAGTCAAGAAGACGTTTTTCAAACGAGGTGGTCAAGGAAAGCCACGACAAGGCAAAGGAGTCAAGAGGACTCATCAAAGGAGTTAGAGCTATTGAAGCTCACTCAAGCTACATAAAGGAGTCAAGAGGACTCATCAAAGGAGTTAGAGCTATTGAAGCTCACTCAAGCTACATAAAGGAGTCAAGAGGACTCGTCGAAGGAGTTAGAGCTATTGAAGCTCACTCAAGCCACATCAAGGAGTGCTTGGAGCACTTCAAAGGAGGTTAGCTTGGATATAGCTAGCAAGGTCATCTTCGATTCAAGAAGAAGATAGGCAAGAAGAGCACTAGCATCTCAAAGATGCTCTTTCAAGGAAGCTAAAACAAGGCAAAGCTCACTCAAGGTAGTAGGAGCTAAGCAAAGAAGCCAACCGGTTAAAGACTAAGCTTGGAGAATCAACTTGTGAAGGTATACAATTTTTTTTTCCATTCTACTACTGCTAGAAGAAATCTCAGGTTTTGAAAACCCCACATCATGACATATCAAAGCCACATTCATGAGGAAGAGGAAGAAATTATCTGGCAGTTTCTTTCTAGCTTGGAAGAACAACCTATTGGAGAGGCTAAGGATGTTTGGCATCCAGGGGGAGCAATCAACGATGATTGTTCAAGAAGGAAAGAAAATGACACTCAAGAAGCAAGGTGTGTCGAAAGGGAGCAGGTAGCCCAAGAAGAATTTGTAGCTGAAGATATTAGTCAGAAGAAGCAGCCATGTTTGCTCATGAAGATATGAGACATAAAGAAGTGAAAATATGGAGAGCAAAAGCCAAGGGAAAAGCATTCAAAATTGTCATCCACAAAATAGACAAAGAGGAAGGAAGAGAGTTTGGCAAAGAACATCGTGAAGAAGCGGGAACAATCTGCTACATTAAAAAAGAAAAGGAAAAGAGGCCTGAAGTTGAAAGTGCAGCCGTTCTAAAGATATTTTCGGAAGAGTTGAAGCAGACTCAAAATGGAAGATCATGTCATGAGGAGTTTAGGACAGGCATGAAAGAAGAAGCAGGAACGAAGAAACAATTTTCAGCATGTAAGAATGTTGGGACAATCACAAAGGAGGGTACAATAAAGGAAAACAAAGCAGAAGCAATTCTTGGAGCAAAGAGGACATCTGAAAAAAGAAGGAGATCTACAAAGGACAAAGAGAGAAGAGTCCAAGAAAATCCAAGACTTGAAAACATCTTGGTAAGAGAAGAGGTGAATATTACAGAGAATCTAAATGTGAATCAACGTCAGAAGTTATTACTTAAAGGAGAAGAATACCACTCTATGCAACGGTTGTTTCAAAGCAAAGATCTATTTGGAGAAGAAGCAAAAACTATAACAGGTAAAGAAGAAAAGAATGCTATGAAAGCAGGGCTTGGAAGATTAAAGATACACAAGGAGAAGGTAACAGTAGGAAACTTTCTCAATACTATTTCAATTTCTCAACAATGGTTTCTATGGACAACTTGGTTGTTCATCAAAGCATTCGATTTTGAGAAGATATGGTTACATATCACCATGATGAATATGGAAGCTTGGTTTGGATGGACATATGGTACCAATGGAAGTCCAACTAATCTTCTGATTTCAAGATGGAATGAGCCTCAATATCAAAAGTTGAAGATGAAGGCAAGATGGAAGCATCCTCAAGCACCGAAAGCAATTCAAGCATGTCTTGAGGAAGATTTCATTTGGCGAATCGCTTGGAATCTCACATTGAAGTTTGAGGGGGAGTGTTGAAAAAGAGCAAACTTCAATAAAGGGATTTGATCTCTTTTGAGAAGGACATGTGAAAGTTTACAACGTCGTGTCTCTTGCATCTATGAATGAATGGGAAGAAGCCAAAGAAGTTTGTTGGATCTTCTTGGAAGCCTTGGAGGATCCTGTTCACTATTTCAGCATTTCTCCTCATGGGAGCTACCCATTAACACTCAGCTCAATGGAACTGAAAAGCATCACATGGAAGGAAAAATTTCTCATATCTCATTCTCGGGTCGTTCATGTGAATGCTCTTGCAATTGTAGTCTTAGCATATGCATATGAACAAGTTCTTGTTAGCACTATGATATCTCTTAAGTTGCCGCATCGGGAAGAACTCCATAGATTTAGGAAAAATGGATGTGAAGAATGCTTTCCTACATGGGTTATAGGAAGAAGTGTACATGGACCAGCCACAAGGATATGAAGATTCAAAGCACCCAAAATATGTTTGCAGGTTGCAAAAGGCTTTGTATGGGCTGAAGCAAGCTCCTCATGCATGGCATGCAAGGATTGTTGATTACTTAACCACCATTGGGTTTTCTATGTGTGATGCAGATCATTCACTATATGCAAGGAAGGGTGATAACGGCATCACGATTGTGGCTATTTATGTTGATGACTTGATTGTAGGTGGTGATAATGAAGAAAGCATTAAAGAGGTAAAGCAACTTCTTATGTAGGAATTTTACATGAAAGATCTTGGTGTGCTATGCTATTTCTTGGGCATTGAGTTTATCATACGAAAATAGGTATATGGATGTCACAAAGGCAATATGCCTTGAATATGCTGCAAAAGTATGGTATGGCTGATTGCAAGCCAGTTTCTATGCCATTAGATCAAAATTTGAAGTTGGACACTCCATCAAGTGAAGCATTGGAAAATGCTACTATGTACTAGGAAAAGTGTGGGAAGTCTGATATATCTCACAATGACAAGACCTAATCTAAGCTACACTGTTGGACTTGAAAGTCAATTTATGCAGGTTCCTAGGAAGCCACATTTGGATGCTCTGAGGCACACTCTATGTTATGTGAGTGCTACTTTGGATTATGCATTGTTTTATGAAGTTGGTGTAGATTTGTAGGTTCATGGATATACCAATGTAAACTAGACTGGTAGCATTCCAGATAGAAGATCTACTAGTGGCTTTCTATTTTCACTTGGAAGTGAAGCTATTACATGGACTAGCAAGAAGCAACCCACCGTTGCTTTGTGGAGTACAAAGGCTGAGTATAGAGGTGCTTCAATGGCAGCATGTGAGGCATCATGGCTGGAGATCCTACTTATAGACTTAGGTGTGGAAGTGAAAAAGCCTATCACCATCTATTGTGATAATCTTAGCAGCATACAGTTAGCACGGAATCCTGTTTTTCATGCTAGAACAAAGCATATTGAGGTGCATTATCACTTCATCAAAGAGAAGGTATTCGGAGGTGATATTGATCTTGTTTATATGCACATGAGCAGATTGCTAATATTTTCACTAAAGCACTTGGAGCAGAAAAGCTAAAGAAGTTTCAAAAGATGCTTGGATTAGAGGACATGTCGTTGAGCTTGAGGGAGAGTGTTGAGATATCCAGCTCAACATGTGATGATCCAGGATGACATGTATCTCTTTTTTCATTTCTCTGACATGTATAGTGGTCACATCGATATATGTCAGGGACACTTCATTGAGCTTTATTAGATTTATCTATCGAGAGTGATGGCACATTTGTTTCTTGCTAGCTCACTCATTCGCAGCCATTAGGTTTTTCCTTATGTACTATTCTTTATATATTGCACTTGTTGTATTCTTGTTTTAGGTGATTCTTGTACATTCCTTTTATGTAATAAAAGAAGAAGAAGAAGATCATTGTTCCTTGTCGCAACTATGTGTGTGCTCCTCTTTGATTGTGAGAGTGTGTGTGTGAGCTCTCTTTTTTATCTCCTTCCTCATGAAAATGTAATTACATGGCAAACACATGGACGGTTAGAATCCACCTGCCCAAGAAGGTTATCCCTTGGAGAGAGCTATATGTAAAGGCATATGGTTGGGAGGAGATTCATCTTTCTAACATGTGGTGGTCATAATCCTCAGTCTCTTACATTGGTATCAGAGGTCTAGACCAGCTTCCATGGTGACCTTGATGGCCTCCTCACCTTCTTTTTGAAGTTTCCATGGTGACCTTGATGGCCTCATCACCTTCTTCTTGAAGTTTCCATGGTGACAATGAGTGTTATCATCTTCCTCAAGCTTTAGGCTTGTTTTCATGAAAACCTTTTCATCTTCTCTATTAATGACCGTGTATTCTATGCATCATGCCGAATCGGTTTCGTGTTTAAGTGAGCATCGGTGTGCATGCAGTGTTGATTTTTGATGACCGTATTGCCCATTTTGGCCATTTTAGACTATAAAATAAGATCATAAATGTTACTTGACCTTAAAAAATTTCACTAAAAATATAAAAAACAGGTAGTATATGTGGATAGCCTTCAAAATTGAAGGGCATGGTAGACTGTCAATGGTGGGCACTATTCGCGTGTGACTTCTGTATTATTTATTGATCTATTAAGTCCCGAGCTGACGCAGGCCACGACGTCTTCAAGCTTACTATAACCAAAATTCTGTGACGTTTTTACTATTATATATATGTATTATATTAAATAGAGAGGAAACAGGAATCAAACAGGAATCAAACTCGTGCTCTTGTGCCTGGGACTCTCAAATGTTTCTATGCATGGCCATGTAATGTGGCCCTATATTAATGCATACTTTGGAAATGCATGACCTGAATGGTGCAAAAGACATGGTTGTGCAAGGAGCACATGGTTTTTGCACATCGAGGCTTTCGATGTTATTTGCAGAGGTTGATGTAATCTTTGTTTGGAGGTATCCAATGGATCTCAAAATGATGTAATCAATTGATGGTTAATTGACAACTGACCATTCCTCCTTATAAGGATCCATTTGAGAATAGTGTTCAAGTGCATTGAGATCACCTTTGGCCTCAGAATCTTTGGATGTTTTCTTAAATTTTGTGTCCCTAGTGGTTGGATCTTTGGTTCTGTGGGGGCTACTGGTACTTTTAGCTTCCAAACCCATACCCTTGATGATTTTCTTCTTACTATTGTCAAAGAGGTGAGTTGATCTTCTTTTTATCTTTGTTCTTGAATTTTCCCCCTGCTTCTCCTTGGCTGAGACTTGACATTACATAAGATATTATTAGTGCTCTTGACTTGTCCGTTAGCTTGTGGATGATAGGGTGAAAACTTCTTATGTATCACCAAGAATTCTTGGAGAAGTTTTTCAATGACTTCATTCAAGAAGTGTGTACCTCTATCGCTTACTAACTCTATTGGTAACCCATATCTAGTGAACACATTCTCGAATAAGAACTTAGCCGTCGTTTGAGCATCATTCTTTGTCATGGCTTTTACTTCTACCCACTTTGTAAGGTAATATGTGGCCAACTGCTATGTTCATCCTCCTCAACACAACAAGATAATACACTTTCTGTATCTTGTGTGTATATACTTCCTGCCAATATTTGATATTTTTGTGATTTTTACAATTTCTTCTTTATTCGTTCTCATATTCTTATTTGCGGGTCCGAAGGTTAGGACAAGTACCAACTTATTTGCCCATTTAGGGACAACTTCTAAATTGGACAAATAAGCGTCGGGTAGTTCATCAAACACTCCTTGTGGTGACTCCCCTGAAGTGATGCGAGAAAGGTGATTCACCTTGAGGTGGGTCCTACCTTTCCTAACAACAACTTCAAAGTCATATTCCATTAGTAAGAGAAACCATCTTACTAATCATCTTGTATTGCAAGGTTTGTTTACCAAATATAATAAAGCTTGATGATCAATGAAAAACTTGAACTTGTTGGCCAATAGATAGTATCTAAACTTCTTCACAATGTATACCATGCCTAAGCCTTCTCTTTCAGTAGTTGTATAGTTTTGTTCAGCTACATTTAGTTGTCTGCTAGCATATGCTATAGGCAAGTCTAGATTTCCTTCACATGTGGGCTGTGGTAGCACACATCCTATTGCATGATTGGATGCATCTACATGGACATGTAATGGTTTATTCCAATCAGGAGTGGTTAGTATTGGTGTTGTGCACAAATGTCTCTTCAACTCGTTGAAGGAATTTTCGCATTCGTCATTCCACTTAAAGGTTTAGATGAGTTTATGAAACATTATCCTTCTTTCCAACTCTAAGGACAAAGTTCTTAAAAGATGTGTAGGTAATAATGAAATTTTATGTTTAGGATATTTTGATCATGTCTACAAAATTTTATAGCACTAACTTTTTACATTCTCTCTCTAGATAGCTGTCGCATGAAATTTGTGTTTTAAATTTGAGCATGAAGATGAAGGAATATGAAAAAGTATTGTATCAGAGAAAGGTAGAGTACTCTTAGTAGAAAAACTTTACTTGATTGAATTTTTTGTAGTTCTTATGTTTTATGTCTCATTTGATCCCATGAAGATAGGTTAACAAAGATATTTTTCATGTTCTCTCTCTAGAATTTCCAATTTTTCAAGGCCCAAAGTGATATCTGGAAGCACATTTGGACCTGAGGCGTCTCTAACACTATTGTACAGATTGAAGAACTGCATATTCTTGTGTCTCACAAGCTTAAGCTAATTCCTCACCATTTTTTAGTTACAAGGCTTGGAAAAGTGTTGTTTTCCAACACTTGAAAAAAAAAGGAGAAGCCTTCATTCATTTTATTCATGTTCGCGGATTTAGAAAATGCACATGGGTATATGGGTTATTTTGGGTGATTGACGTGTGTGACTGTGTTGTAGGGATCACCTCTATTTTTGCAGGTATGATTCTTGAGGTGGACATGAAAAGTAGATGCATGGGTGGTTTTGGAAGTCTTGCATCAGACATGCAAAAAGAGGCTATCTTGGAGCATGTAGATTCTAAGAGTGCATGTCTAGGAAGGCGTGATTGGTCGTGTGCTGGCAAAAGGGGAGATCCAAAAAGACGAAGACTGAGAGATTGGGGAGGATGATGTCATACATTGATCATGATCTTTTTCAGCTTCTGAGATTGCGATTGAGATTGAGATTGGGATTGAGATTGTGATTGTGATTGGTATTAGGATTGAGATCAGCTCGGGGGTGGTCGGGTGGATAAGGCTTCACATTGAAGCTATTTGATAGATTTTGTAACGCTGACCAGAATTACTTGTAAATCTACATAGATAATAAAGTTCTCTCTTCTTGTTTTGTGTATACTTTGTTTTCCTTCTTTATATATTGTTGTGTCAAAGTCTATTATTCGGTGTGGGATTGTGATTGAAGATTCAGAGACTTGTTACATAGGGTGTGCTATATATTTGCACAAAGAAGTATTCTAGCTCATTGAAATTCCCCTTTATGCATATTTGTAGTCTTACACATGAGAACACTATTTTAGGGCTCTTCTATATATTCTCCAAGACTAGCGCTTGGAGGTTTATAAATAAACCCCACTTTTTGGTAACTTCAAGAATGCAGAAAAAATCCCTGCATGAATTTGGGGATTTGTTTGTTAGAAATATGTTTTTGAAGATCCCCTTAGGATATATTAGTTAGGCACATGTTCACTTTTTTACTACTCTTTAGAGCACATGGAGAAAAGATCTTAGTTTATAAATAGAGAAGCTCATTTTTGGAAAAGGGAGCTTTTGGTTCATGTGAGCTGCATGTACATATCTTTTAGAAATGAAGGGAAAACTCTCTACTTTTAAGACGGTGCACTTGCATATATTTTTCTTTGTGTGTGAGAATGTGGTGTTTGTTCATGCTCATCTCTCCTTGTGTGTAAGTAGAATGCTTCATTTCTTGTATTCTCCATTTGTGGACTAGGATCCTAAATGAACTTCCTCTCCATGTTGTAACTCTTCTAACTTAGCCTTGTTTTCCAACTACCTTCTTCTTTTCATAGTACTTGAATCCCAAGGAAGTAGCTTTAAATACCTAAATCAACGATTTTAAACTCACATCCAAGATTCCTCTTTATGTCTTTGATGTTTTCTTCATCATCCCCTTTACTTATCAAATCATCAACATATATACAAATGAAAACACTTTTGTTATCTTCCTTCTTCACAAAAATTTATGGGTCTACATGACTTTGATTATATCCACATTTTACCAAGTAGACAACAAGTCTTTGATTTGAAGGCCTTGGGGATTGCTTGAGTCCATAAATAGAATTCTTAAGCCTACATGCATGATGTGAGAACCTCTCATCTTCAAAGCCTTGGGGTTAATCCATGAAGACTACCTCTTCAAGCTCTTCAAGTGGTACATCTTGTTGAAAAAGAGCAAACTTCAATAAAGGGATTTGATCTCTTTTGAGAAGGACATGTGAAAGTTTACAAGGTCGTGTCTCTTGCATCTATGAATGAATGGGAAGAAGCCAAAGACGTTTGTTGGAGCTTCTTGGAAGCCTTGGAGGATCCCGTTCACTATTTCAGCATTTCTCCTCATGGGAGCTACCCATTAACACTCAGCTCAATGGAACTGAAAAGCATCACATGGAAGGAAAAATTTCTCATATCTCATTCCCGGGTCGTTCATGTGAATGCTCTCGCAATTGTAGTCTTAGCATATGCATATGAACAAGTTCTTGTTAGCACTATGATATCTCTTAAGTTGCCGCATCGGGAAGAACTCCATAGATTCAGGAAAATGCGTGCTTCCATAGATTTAGGAAAATCCACCGCAAGGAATCCATTATGCATAGCATAGATAAATGCATCTTTTCCATTAATTTAGGAAATCACACCGCTAGAGATAAGAGTCTATATATAGACTCTTCTGCATGGATATTGAAGCGCGGCATATCATGTCAAATCTGCCCGTCAGCTCTTCTCTCATATTTGAATAGAAGTAAGCTTATTTTGTTGACTCTCTCTCTCTCTACATATGTACGTCACAAGATGAGGATGTTGTGATGAGGTATGTGCAAGACAGTATCAACCAATATCTTGAGAAGACGAATACCGTATATCAACCACACGTATGATGGAATGCTGAATTTGAGTGTAAGTTATGGCATTGCAAATGTTTATTCACTTGGGAGTTTTGATATAATGGTTACAAGCGCAGTATGCCAAGTCCTTATGTATGTGAATGAAGATATTGCTACGATAACCATTTGTATGATGTGATGCAGCTCATCACGTATGTGAGAATGTAAAGAATGCACATTGATGTGATCGCATGATTAGAATCACATTGTTATTATGAATTGTCATTTCTTTGACAAGTTGTGCAGTATGAATTTTGAGGTACGAGCCTACACATATATACACCTGTTACATAAGCTTCCTTAAGAAAAGGAAGTTAGGTTGATACATGTTCAGATATGAATTCATATGCAGAGTATGCCGAGAGTTAATATTTGATATGATAGAATTATGTGCAGGGATATAAAAGTCACGAGGACAATTGTTAAAGAGTCTCTTTCTTATATGATACAAGTTCATATGCAGATCAAGCCGATGAGCTAACATATATCACGAAGGTGATTCTTTTTTTATTGTTACATGAATGACAACTGTTTTTGAGTTTTCCAGGGATATACAAATGTGAGTATACTGTTGTATGTTCAGAATCAGCACTACATGTTGACATGTAATTAAAGGTAACAAGAGACATATATTTGTAGAGACATCTTGTACACAAGAAGTTGTCATATGAAGTGATGTAATGGGTTGTTTTTTTTTATATGCAAAGCTTTCAGTTCTTGACTCATGAAATCGGGCCTCTATTCATATGAAGTCTATACCAAGTTCCCGAGTTATGGCGGTAGCATGACGAAACGCGTGTGTAAGAAGATTCTTCTATGATCTTATGCAGGTTATGAAAAGCAGTCACAACTTATGCTGTAATAAAAAATTGAATGTGGTTCTACGGTGATGACATAGTGATTGTCAATATGATTGATGTACTCAAGGTATGATGTTGTGGTGTGATGCCAGTTGTAAGAATATGTGGATAAGTAAAGATGCTCTGTTAATGTGTGGAAAATGTGGTAACTCAAGAACCCAACAGTTTAATTTGATTAAAACAATTATCCTTGATCAGTTATCGGCCTATTATCTTCCACATGTGCTGCATAGGGGTTTATTTATTTCCCCCAACAGTGGTATCAGAGCCGTAGTGCTCTTGTATGGTTGCAAAATTGTTGAAGTCCCCTCATTGGTTTTGGATGCACTTTGATTGTTAGAGGCTTGTTGAAGCCATAGGATTGAGAGAAGACTATAGGAGCTATTGCAACTAAAGGTCCCCCCAAGAATTTCATACTTGATATTTTTGTTGGAAGAGATACTAACTCTTTAAGAGTGTTTGAGGAATACAGGTTCTTTGAGAAAGCAAGTTCAAAAGTAAAAGCAAACGAGTAAAGACGAAGAAGCTTTGGGAAAAGACAAAGAATCTCAAGACGAGAAGAAGACTCCGAAAGGTAAAGGGCTACCATCATAAAGGTGGATAGGATTTGAGAAGGAACTCCTATCAAAGTGAAGTCTCCTCATCAGTTGAGTTGAAGACAAGCCAAAAGAAGAAAGCTAGCAAAGGTTTGGATTCAAGCTTTGGAAAGCAAAAGAGTTGTGGTAGAGCTCGAGGCAAGGAGTGTGAGTCCTTGTTACAAACTTGCTTGGATTCAAGAGGAAGAAAACTCAAGGTATACATTTTTTTTAGTTCACTGTGAAGGAATTCTCGTCCTAAGTCATTTATGCTAGTGATTTGAGAAAGTCACAAGTAGCTCGCCTAAAGCTTGAGCATTGGTCGCTACTGGGAAGCTTGAGCAATGGTCGCTAAAGGCTTGAGCATTTTTGGCTTATGTTTATCTTGAAGTGATCTCAACAAGAAGTGTTGAGAACCAATTGTAGACAAGGAAGAAGTCAAGAAGACGTTTTTCAAACGAGGTGGTCAAGGAAAGCCACGACAAGGCAAAGGAGTCAAGAGGACTCATCAAAGGAGTTAGAGCTATTGAAGCTCACTCAAGCTACATAAAGGAGTCAAGAGGACTCATCAAAGGAGTTAGAGCTATTGAAGCTCACTCAAGCTACATAAAGGAGTCAAGAGGACTCGTCGAAGGAGTTAGAGCTATTGAAGCTCACTCAAGCCACATCAAGGAGTGCTTGGAGCACTTCAAAGGAGGTTAGCTTGGATATAGCTAGCAAGGTCATCTTCGATTCAAGAAGAAGATAGGCAAGAAGAGCACTAGCATCTCAAAGATGCTCTTTCAAGGAAGCTAAAACAAGGCAAAGCTCACTCAAGGTAGTAGGAGCTAAGCAAAGAAGCCAACCGGTTAAAGACTAAGCTTGGAGAATCAACTTGTGAAGGTATACAATTTTTTTTTCCATTCTACTACTGCTAGAAGAAATCTCAGGTTTTGAAAACCCCACATCATGACATATCAAAGCCACATTCATGAGGAAGAGGAAGAAATTATCTGGCAGTTTCTTTCTAGCTTGGAAGAACAACCTATTGGAGAGGCTAAGGATGTTTGGCATCCAGGGGGAGCAATCAACGATGATTGTTCAAGAAGGAAAGAAAATGACACTCAAGAAGCAAGGTGTGTCGAAAGGGAGCAGGTAGCCCAAGAAGAATTTGTAGCTGAAGATATTAGTCAGAAGAAGC
This sequence comes from Ceratopteris richardii, assembly GCA_020310875.1. Taxonomy (NCBI): domain Eukaryota; kingdom Viridiplantae; phylum Streptophyta; class Polypodiopsida; order Polypodiales; family Pteridaceae; genus Ceratopteris; species Ceratopteris richardii. The sequence continues at coordinate 6,754,652 of CM035418.1, forward strand.
AGCCATGTTTGCTCATGAAGATATGAGACATAAAGAAGTGAAAATATGGAGAGCAAAAGCCAAGGGAAAAGCATTCAAAATTGTCATCCACAAAATAGACAAAGAGGAAGGAAGAGAGTTTGGCAAAGAACATCGTGAAGAAGCGGGAACAATCTGCTACATTAAAAAAGAAAAGGAAAAGAGGCCTGAAGTTGAAAGTGCAGCCGTTCTAAAGATATTTTTGGAAGAGTTGAAGCAGACTCAAAATGGAAGATCATGTCATGAGGAGTTTAGGACAGGCATGAAAGAAGAAGCAGGAACGAAGAAACAATTTTCAGCATGTAAGAATGTTGGGACAATCACAAAGGAGGGTACAATAAAGGAAAACAAAGCAGAAGCAATTCTTGGAGCAAAGAGGACATCTGAAAAAAGAAGGAGATCTACAAAGGACAAAGAGAGAAGAGTCCAAGAAAATCCAAGACTTGAAAACATCTTGGTAAGAGAAGAGGTGAATATTACAGAGAATCTAAATGTGAATCAACGTCAGAAGTTATTACTTAAAGGAGAAGAATACCACTCTATGCAACGGTTGTTTCAAAGCAAAGATCTATTTGGAGAAGAAGCAAAAACTATAACAGGTAAAGAAGAAAAGAATGCTATGAAAGCAGGGCTTGGAAGATTAAAGATACACAAGGAGAAGGTAACAGTAGGAAACTTTCTCAATACTATTTCAATTTCTCAACAATGGTTTCTATGGACAACTTGGTTGTTCATCAAAGCATTCGATTTTGAGAAGATATGGTTACATATCACCATGATGAATATGGAAGCTTGGTTTGGATGGACATATGGTACCAATGGAAGTCCAACTAATCTTCTGATTTCAAGATGGAATGAGCCTCAATATCAAAAGTTGAAGATGAAGGCAAGATGGAAGCATCCTCAAGCACCGAAAGCAATTCAAGCATGTCTTGAGGAAGATTTCATTTGGCGAATCGCTTGGAATCTCACATTGAAGTTTGAGGGGGAGTGTTGAAAAAGAGCAAACTTCAATAAAGGGATTTGATCTCTTTTGAGAAGGACATGTGAAAGTTTACAACGTCGTGTCTCTTGCATCTATGAATGAATGGGAAGAAGCCAAAGAAGTTTGTTGGATCTTCTTGGAAGCCTTGGAGGATCCTGTTCACTATTTCAGCATTTCTCCTCATGGGAGCTACCCATTAACACTCAGCTCAATGGAACTGAAAAGCATCACATGGAAGGAAAAATTTCTCATATCTCATTCCCGGGTCGTTCATGTGAATGCTCTTGCAATTGTAGTCTTAGCATATGCATATGAACAAGTTCTTGTTAGCACTATGATATCTCTTAAGTTGCCGCATCGGGAAGAACTCCATAGATTTAGGAAAAATGGATGTGAAGAATGCTTTCCTACATGGGTTATAGGAAGAAGTGTACATGGACCAGCCACAAGGATATGAAGATTCAAAGCACCCAAAATATGTTTGCAGGTTGCAAAAGGCTTTGTATGGGCTGAAGCAAGCTCCTCATGCATGGCATGCAAGGATTGTTGATTACTTAACCACCATTGGGTTTTCTATGTGTGATGCAGATCATTCACTATATGCAAGGAAGGGTGATAACGGCATCACGATTGTGGCTATTTATGTTGATGACTTGATTGTAGGTGGTGATAATGAAGAAAGCATTAAAGAGGTAAAGCAACTTCTTATGTAGGAATTTTACATGAAAGATCTTGGTGTGCTATGCTATTTCTTGGGCATTGAGTTTATCATACGAAAATAGGTATATGGATGTCACAAAGGCAATATGCCTTGAATATGCTGCAAAAGTATGGTATGGCTGATTGCAAGCCAGTTTCTATGCCATTAGATCAAAATTTGAAGTTGGACACTCCATCAAGTGAAGCATTGGAAAATGCTACTATGTACTAGGAAAAGTGTGGGAAGTCTGATATATCTCACAATGACAAGACCTAATCTAAGCTACACTGTTGGACTTGAAAGTCAATTTATGCAGGTTCCTAGGAAGCCACATTTGGATGCTCTGAGGCACACTCTTTGTTATGTGAGTGCTACTTTGGATTATGCATTGTTTTATGAAGTTGGTGTAGATTTGTAGGTTCATGGATATACCAATGTAAACTAGACTGGTAGCATTCCAGATAGAAGATCTACTAGTGGCTTTCTATTTTCACTTGGAAGTGAAGCTATTACATGGACTAGCAAGAAGCAACCCACCGTTGCTTTGTGGAGTACAAAGGCTGAGTATAGAGGTGCTTCAATGGCAGCATGTGAGGCATCATGGCTGGAGATCCTACTTATAGACTTAGGTGTGGAAGTGAAAAAGCCTATCACCATCTATTGTGATAATCTTAGCAGCATACAGTTAGCACGGAATCCTGTTTTTCATGCTAGAACAAAGCATATTGAGGTGCATTATCACTTCATCAAAGAGAAGGTATTCGGAGGTGATATTGATCTTGTTTATATGCACATGAGCAGATTGCTAATATTTTCACTAAAGCACTTGGAGCAGAAAAGCTAAAGAAGTTTCAAAAGATGCTTGGATTAGAGGACATGTCGTTGAGCTTGAGGGAGAGTGTTGAGATATCCAGCTCAACATGTGATGATCCAGGATGACATGTATCTCTTTTTTCATTTCTCTGACATGTATAGTGGTCACATCGATATATGTCAGGGACACTTCATTGAGCTTTATTAGATTTATCTATCGAGAGTGATGGCACATTTGTTTCTTGCTAGCTCACTCATTCGCAGCCATTAGGTTTTTCCTTATGTACTATTCTTTATATATTGCACTTGTTGTATTCTTGTTTTAGGTGATTCTTGTACATTCCTTTTATGTAATAAAAGAAGAAGAAGAAGATCATTGTTCCTTGTCGCAACTATGTGTGTGCTCCTCTTTGATTGTGAGAGTGTGTGTGAGCTCTCTTTTTTATCTCCTTCCTCATGAAAATGTAATTACATGGCAAACACATGGACGGTTAGAATCCACCTGCCCAAGAAGGTTATCCCTTGGAGAGAGCTATATGTAAAGGCATATGGTTGGGAGGAGATTCATCTTTCTAACATGTGGTGGTCATAATCCTCAGTCTCTTACATTGGTATCAGAGGTCTAGACCAGCTTCCATGGTGACCTTGATGGCCTCCTCACCTTCTTTTTGAAGTTTCCATGGTGACCTTGATGGCCTCATCACCTTCTTCTTGAAGTTTCCATGGTGACAATGAGTGTTATCATCTTCCTCAAGCTTTAGGCTTGTTTTCATGAAAACCTTTTCATCTTCTCTATTAATGACCGTGTATTCTATGCATCATGCCGAATCGGTTTCGTGTTTAAGTGAGCATCGGTGTGCATGCAGTGTTGATTTTTGATGACCGTATTGCCCATTTTGGCCATTTTAGACTATAAAATAAGATCATAAATGTTACTTGACCTTAAAAAATTTCACTAAAAATATAAAAAACAGGTAGTATATGTGGATAGCCTTCAAAATTGAAGGGCATGGTAGACTGTCAATGGTGGGCACTATTCGCGTGTGACTTCTGTATTATTTATTGATCTATTAAGTCCCGAGCTGACGCAGGCCACGACGTCTTCAAGCTTACTATAACCAAAATTCTGTGACGTTTTTACTATTATATATATGTATTATATTAAATAGAGAGGAAACAGGAATCAAACTCGTGACGCAGAGATAAACAATTTCTATTGTGCTAGCTAGCTAAATTTGCATCCTCACTTGATTTTAGCTCAAATACAACCACTCGCGGACTAGAGAAGAAGGCGTTCCTGGGCTCATACAACGGCTTTGAACCCATAGCATCAGCCTAGGAGGCATCCACAATAGGCATGATGTCAATCACTCGTGCATGCTACATCTCCTATCAAGTGTATTAGACATTCCCTTGAGGAGTTCTCAGATCAGGAATTGAGCCTCACAACTGTATAAGAACAAAAAAAGCTGATTTGAATCTTGGGCAGACATTTATCAGTTCACGATCTGTTCATGGAGCAAAATGAGACCACTCCTGGAGAAACACTCCAATATGCCAGAGTTGTAGTGTTTCTTTACGCATTGAGAATCCGAGAGCAAAGTTTTCTCTTTTTTCTCTTGCTATTCCAAGGGCTAGAAGACACAAGAAAGGCCAATATTTGTTTCTATTGAAGAGACCACAAAAGAATAGTTCTTCTCAATGGACAAAGGAGGGATGTAGCTATTATCATGAGATAAGTATTTTCCAAGCTCATGTTTTCATTACAATACTTGCTTTGCTCTTTGTTGTTATGTAGATTGCATCTAATTATTATTGAAGCATGGTAGTAGTCTTCATTTTTTAATGATTATGCAAACAGTATGAATTCAATGAATGAAAAATGGTGGAGCATAGACATATTGGAAAATTCATCAAGCACTTGGTTGCATCTATGAATCATTATTTGGACTTCATGCATGGAAATGAAATGATTGTTTGTGCATTTCTCCTTCCAAAAGAATGTTTTCATGCACAATAAAAGCTTCCTTCTTATTCAAAAGGAATTAGATGAACTCAAGCTTGTGCACTTGCCTATTTATATCTTTTAAAGGAATCCAAGTTAGTATGTTTGTACATAGATGCATGACATGCATGCATCGCAAGCTCAAGAAATTGCTTTATTTATTTTAGGGCATGAAAAGAAAAACATGCCAACACATCCATGCATGCACATGCATTTGCATATGACAAAGCATGATTATTTGCTAAGTAGTCGAATGAATATGCTTTCCTAGTATTTAACATACGTTTTCAAGCTCAAGTTAGGCATTTGGGAAGGCGTAAAACTAGTTAGTTGCAAAGTTACTAGCTACCTTGCATCTCAAGTAACTAGACCATTCTTTCCCAAAGTGATACTCAGGTGTCACATACTTAATGAGGAGTTCCATTAAATATGTTAGAAGTCTTGCTTAGTAAAAGGAGGCATAAGAAAGTCAAGCATTCACTTTTCTTGCCATGTTGATGAGAAAGAAAACATGACTACTTACAAACGTTTAAACGTTATGATGAATCTAATTCCAACAGATACTTAAAGAATCATAAAGTCAAGTTTAGAAAGAGCTTTTACACTTGTTTGTGTAATTTATCATGCATCCAAATAGGATGATAACTTAAGAAAAGTTTCCCTAGTTCCATGAGCACTTTGAAGTGAATGCTCTCATTTGATTCTATCCCGAGTGATGGAAATTAAAGAAAAGTGCCATTGAACCTTAGCATCAATTGAACTTTGATATTCAATAGATGGATGTTAGGTCCCATGATTGCATCTCTAGTAATGATGCAGCTTGCTAAGAAAGCATGGAAACTTTGACTAAACTCTTCCTTCTAGAAGGATTAGAAAGTTACTTGGTGGTTGCGTTTCAACTATTTGTGGCTTAAAAAGGAAACCCTACTCAAGTAATCTTTAGGAATTGGGATTGCATGCTATTCCTATCATATTCAAGGTGAACTTTTCTTTTAGGAATAGCATGCAATATTCTAGTCTTCTATTTCATGAATTGCATGCAATTCCTATCATATTCAAGGTGAACTTTTATTTCAGGAAATAGAAGAAGCAATAATATGAAATACTCTAGTATTCTATTTCATTAATTGCATGCTATTCCTATCATATTCAAGGTGAACGTTTCTTTTAGGAATAGAAGAAGTCCCAAGAAATGGATCTCCATTGATCCATGAACTTTTCATAAACAAGTTATAAAGTTCGTAAATATGTTAGGACAAACACGTGAAGATTTACTTTCGAAAAATATTCTAAACATAGAAACCATCACATGTTGAAAGATTCAATTTCTTTTCAAGCATATGTTCTAGAAAAAAAAGATAGAATCATTAAACCTAATTGATGGTTAGGAAAAGAAGACAAGGTATGTTCATAGGAACATTATTGTCCATTCCTTGAATCATTATAAGATGCTTGTACTTGGATTATTGTAATATGTTTAAAGTACTCTAGTAACATCAAAAGATTGGCAAATGATAATAATTTTTTGTTTTGAACTCAAGAATAGGAATACATATCACATAAATGAAAGTAGAAGTAAAACTTTCATAATGGAATAGGAAACCATATCCTAAAGGTGATATTTATCCTTTAGTTTGATACTCGAGAAATGGACACAACTGAAGCAATGAAGCTTCCAAATATTGTTTAAAAGTCTAGTATTCCTTTCAGATATCCTTCCAGTAGTACAAAAGATTCAAAGATGAATCATATTCTCATGTTGTTGATTCCTTAGAAGGAATCTCACGATGGAAGAATATACTGCTCCCTAGTAGTGAGAATGGAATTCTTTAATCTCATTAAATAGAAACTAGTTCCCTAGAAGTCTCAAACCACCAGTAGTGGTACTTAAAGTCCAATGTTGATATAACCTAGAGGTGTATCAATATTTATAATATTGTTAACCTTGGAATCTGAAAGTCATTAGCTCATGCTTGGACTTAAGTAGAGGGAAAGATCTCTAAAGTCCCATGGGTAAGTGAAGAAGCTTTCAATAGGTCAATAGATCTTACCAATAAAGACTAAGTCTTTATTCTTATGGCAAGATCAACAAGACTTGATCAAAACTGTTAATTTTTCTCCAAGAACTTGTCATTGGAACTACTCCAAAGTTTGCCCATATATTGGAAATCAAACTCCTTTAGGGAATTTTTCACTCAAGTTCCATTTCTCTAATTAAAAGTGTGAAAAGATTAAGTTGTTCCACGTCTAAAGAAAGTAAAATATTCCAAGTATGTAGTTTGCAACTATGATGATGGTAATTAATTCTGTGAAAGATAAAACATAATTTGTATCCTTGAACGGATTTTTTAAAGGTGAAATCCAAAAGCATGAGCGGATACTTAGACTTAAGCAGTAGAGAGATTCCTATAAAGTCCCCTGGGGTAGATTCTTAAAGCTTTAGTAAGAAAGGAATCTAAAGACAAGAAGTGAAAAGTTCTTGTCACTACGAATTGGTTGAGTATAACCAATCGAACTTCAATTTGAGAACTTCATGAACTTGGAACCATAACTAATTTTCTTTTGAAAAACCTAGAAAAGAAGGATGGATGTTCTATCCAAAGGTTTTCAAGTTCCCTAGATAAAAGCACGAGATCATGAAAGGATCATTTGATGGAACCAAAACCTAGAAAATTAAGCTAGAGCTAATGCCTAAAACTTCAAAATTCTTCTAAAGAAATTGAAGTGGGAAGGTACTCTATAAAGATATTTTTATACTTTAGGATAAGTATCACTCACACATTAACATGGATATAAAATATGGTAGTATGTGATACCCAATTTCATACTCAAATTGATGTATGAAAGATGTTATGGGACATCAAACTATGGGATGACAGATATCTTTTAGTCCTAGAATGAATCTTGAAGTTAGATTTGATCCTCAAGGGAATTAAAACTTCAAAGGAGAAGTTTAGATTCAAGAAGGATAAAATCATGATCTCAAGATACTTCAAGATCAAGTAAGAAGATACAAAGTAACTTCCAAGATCTTCTTTTTAAAATAGGTCAAAGACTTGTTCTTATTTGAATTATGGAACACTTCAAGATAAAGTGTTATTGATTCAGAAATATTTGATAAAATTTTGGAGAAGTAGGAGTTTGATATTAAAATGATCTTTTCAACTAAAGAATAGAGTGACTAAGTCAAGCACCAAGTTTCTAGTGTAACTCAGTAAAAATCAATCCTTTAACTCAATCCAATGCACAATAATTGTATTCTCAGTAAGCAATCATAAAGATTGAATATAGGCATGAAATTAGTTTCTAATGAAGCATTATTTGAGTAAAACCTCATAAATGGAACCTCAATGTGTCAATGCACTAATATTGGATACCACACTAGTGTCTTGTGGTTGGATGATGTTTAGATTTATTCTCTGAATCTTTTTTAGAATCTAGTTTATTTTTCTTAAAGATAGATAAAATGCTTCAATATCTTGTTGAAACATATCTTTGAAAACTTCAACTCTTGAGTCATCTAGAATTCAACTCATAGCGAGTTGAAGTATCTTTGAAGTTTGAATGGGTTGTATAGAGATTTAGTTCTTTCTTTCCATTTTTGGAATATTTTGGATTTGACTCAAATATGGTATTTGATTCTTTTCACAAAATTCGAGGGTTAGCCATTAGAATAAGGTGACCAAATTAAACATCCCATATAGATGTTTTGCATAACAACCCATTCAATCTTCAAAAGATGCTAAGTCTAAGTTGACTTATCCATTTGATTTTGCTTCTAGTTTTCTAGAGTAACTCTAATGACTTTCTAGAGAAGTTAGGAATTGCTCATAAGATAGATAATTCCTGTTATGGAATATTATATATGAATAGGGTACTGAGGTGAGACCCTCCCCTGATTCAGAAAGAGTATAATACTCACATGAGTGCCAAGTGGCACTCATGTAAGGAGCTTTTATCCATGCCCTTATAGGGTATGTATGAGGGGGAGAGAACATAATCGAGCCCCACGCGGCTGGGCGGAAATTCCAAGAAAGAGATCTTCGTGCGTCTGATTAATGAGAGCGAACGACCTCAGGATATGTGGCAGTAGAAGACAAAAGTGGAGGACTTCATCGGGAGTTATTACACTGGTACCGGAGCAGGTGAACGCCTTGATCAAAGCGCCAGCAGGCCCACGATAACCGGCAGAGGAAGAGAATCACGGACGGCGATTAACAACCGACACTGCTCTCCCTCCATCCCCCCTCTAGAGTGGAAGCTATCTCAACACAATTTATTATTTAGACTTATTTGCAGAGTTGTTGGGCGTGCTTATGGGATAAAGGATCAATTCGACAGGCAATTCAACTTTTTCCCTTCGCACTGATAGAGAGTTCAAGCTGAAGCAAATAAAATTCTCGAAAATTTTGGGGAACTTTGGAGTGCTAAAGGAATGCTATAGAATAACATTTTGGCTAAAACATTATGCATACATGTAACATGGGCTGTGGAGATGGGTTATGGGCTTTGGGTTGATTCCAAAAAGCTTCAGTCCCTCAGTTTTGAGCTTCTCAAAGTCACTTCTTCAAGAAGATTAGCATTCTCACTTCCCACTCTTGACCTACCTGGATTCCCTGCACCATAGTTTGCTCATACGATATTGGATTTCAAAAATCTTGGTCATGTTTCGAAGCTACACTCCTAAGCTTTGCTTAGAAACCATCAGTGTTGGATTTAGATGAGATTTGCCCCACCAAAATCTCTCTCCAGCACTTCAGTAGGAACTAGGTGGCCACTCTTGAGCCTAGTTTTTCATCATCCGGTGTCCAAATTCACTTTTTTCACTTGGGATAGTCTCAAATTTTTGAAGTACAGGTGTTGAGCTACATTTTTTGGACTCACTAGGATTGATAAATCTCAGAAGTTGCTAAGTTTTACTCAGGTTTCCCAGTTGGGGCTATTCCCACGTGGTTTTGGCGTTGTTTTGGATGGTTTTTGGTGTTTAGAACCTCCCCGGACCAACCGGACATTTCCAATTTTTGTTTGGACCTGGCAGGGATTCAAAGTCAGCGACCTAAAGCTTCAAGGATCACGTGGATTATGCTTCCGCAACTCCATTTTGTAACAGGGAAGTGCTCTTGTGATATATTTCTCTTCTTCTTGCATATTTGAGCTTTACTTCCATTCATTTTCATACACTCTAGTTAGCAAATAGGGGAAGGGAACTAAAACATGGAATATAAAGGTAAAGAATTAGTTGAAACCACTTCTTCATCTAAAGAGCAACTAGAGGATCTTGATTCTAGAATGGAAGAAGTAGAATTAGGGCAAGAAATAGAAGAGAACCTAGAAGAAAAAGAGCCTTCACAGGGAGAATATACATATGAGGAACTTATAGATGAATTTGTCACTCGTGACCAATTCATAGATTTGAAAGAACAAACCCTTAAATTAGAGAAAGATCTTGGTAGCATCACATCTCTTATACAGCACCTTAAGTCTCAAATGATCTCACTTGAGACTAGTGTCACCTCTTTCCTAGCTAGGAAGGAAAGAGAGATCCCTCCTATTCCTTAGCTCACTAGGAAAGATACTTCTCTTCCTAGTAAGCACAAAGGAGAGAGCTCTAGGGAAGCTCCCCTCTTGAAAGATTTGAAGCCACCTACCTTTACGGGGGATGACCGAGACAGGAACAAGGATGCAATCTACACCTTTTTACAAAAGTGGCATGATTTGCATCAATTGAAGGGCACCCCACCTGAGTACCGTGTGCTAGAGGCGAGTCTCTCCCTCGGCCCGCGTGCTTATAAGTGGTGGATGAGTCTTAAGGAGGCGAAATCTATCCCTACTGACTGGACTCAGTTTGAGACTCTTTTTCTAAAAGAGTTTCTTCCTGAGAATGAGGAGGAGAGGAATTGGGATGAGTGGTATGGGATTACACAGAGAGGTAGGCCTCTTTCTGTCTACCTATCCCACTATAGAGAGATCATTTTGAAACTTAAGGGCATAGATGATTTCTAAAAGACTAGAGGGTTTGTTAGGGGCTTAGATAAAGCCATTAAGAGGGAAGTCAGAAGGAATGCACCTAAGACGTTTGAGGAGGTGATCAAGTATGCACAGATATATGAGGACCATAACCGTCCTCAGTATACTCCTATGGAGACGGATCAGCCTCTTAAGCCTATTAGTACGACTAAATTCAAAAAGAAGTTGCCTTTTGGGAAAAACAAAGTTTTTATTAAAAAGCAAAGATCACAAGGACCTAGGTTATCCACAAATCAATTTGAGAGGGCCAAAAGAGAGAACCTGTGTTTTAGGTGCCTCTCTCCTAGCCATTCACACTGGAACTGTCCACTCAAAAAGGGGGGAGAAAAGAAAAAGGGACCAGAGTCTAGTACGGCCCCCGAAAAGGGCAAAAAGGCAGTCCACCTAGTGCAGACCCTTCCTATTCATGTCAGCTCTAGCTACAAGGGAGTGAAGGTGATGCACGATGATGTTGAGCACACCTGTTGTTTGACTCAGTCATTGTGGTCACCGCAGTTTGGACCACATGACCTAGTTAAACTGCATGGTAGTGTATACGGGACCAAGGTGCAGGTCATGATAGATGACTCGGCTACTCATAATTTTATAAACTATGCTTTGGTCAAGAAATTAAAGATTCCCAGCAGCCTAGTGCACATAAATACATTGTATCTATGATGCAAGGGCAAGATAAGAGGATATGGGATACTATGGTATCCAATTTGGAAGTCAAGATGCAGGACTATACATATTATATGGACTTCCAAATTATGAATATGGAGAGGACATATGTAGTCTTAGGAAGAGAGTGGCTATGGGGGTTGGGAGACACACTTGAACGCAGCTATCAAAACAACACACTCGAATTTGAAAAGAATGGAAGTAAATTTTGTATTCAAGGAGAGAGAGAGATGTACCTAGTGCACCTCTCATTTCATCACTAGAGTTGTATAGTCTTTGTTAGTCTCAGCATGTACAGGACATGTTTTTATTGTATAGTCATGATATGGAGCATTGTACAGACAGCTCATGTGATGTATATTTTCATGCTAGGAATGTAAATATGAACAAGACTTTCTACTATTCTTTTTTGCAACAGTGTGTGGTTAAAAGTTTTAAGGATCTTATGTTTGAGTATAGAGACGTTTTTCCCACTGACTTACCTAGAGGGCTACCACCTGAGAGAGGGGACATTGACCATGCCATAGAGGTTGTTACTAACACTAACCCTATTTGCAAACCACCTTATAGGCTTAGTGTTTCTCAGCATGAGGAGGTTGAGAGGCAATTGCAGGATTATTTAGATAAGGGCTTCATTAAACCTAGTAACTCACCTTGAGCATCACCAATGCTCCTAGTTAAAAAGAAAGATGGCTCTATGAGATTATTTATAGACTATAGAGCACTTAATAAGGTAACTATCAAAAATAGATTTCCAATGCCTAGATTGGAAGATCTATTTGATCAGTTACATCAAGCTAGGTATTTTACCAAGCTTGATCTTAGATCGGGATATCATCAAATGAAAGGCAAACTAATTGGGAAGAGTACTTACCTATAGTAGAGTTCGCATATAATAGTGCCAAGCACTCTTCCACTCGGCATAGTCCACTTATGCTTATGTATGGGTTTCATCCAAGAGCTCCTTATGCAGTAGGTTTGCATAATGAGAAAGTTCAAGCTGCAAAGGACTTCTTGGAAGAGATGAATGATATGCTTAGGCTTGCTAAGGACAGAATTAGGAGAGCTCAGGATAGAGCTAGAGCCTATGCTGACCCTCAAAGGAGAGATATCAACTTTGAGGTAGGAGACCAGGTCTATCTTAGAGTTCCATCTAGGTCTGAAACCATGAAGACAGGACCTTGTCTGAAGCTATCTCCTAGGTATTGTGGACCATTCCAAATACTTAAGAGAATAGGAAAGATGTCTTACCAGATCCAACTTCTAGAGAATAGTCAAATCCATCCAGTTTTTCATGTTAGCCGGCTTAAGAAAAGACTGGGTGAATTTAACAACCTCATTCCAGATAGTGAGGTAGTAGACCCTATTTCTATTCAATCTATTCCACATGAGCTTGAGAGCATACTACGCACTCGAGAGAAACGGACGAGAAGTCACTTGTATAAAGAGTGTCTAGTAAAGTGGAAAGATAGTTCCGAAGATAGTTCCACATGGGAGCAGGTTAGCACCCTTCAGAGACAGTTTCCCAGTTTTAGATTACCTTCCCAAGAGTTTTCTTAAGGGGAAGGATATGGGGAAACAACACGGAGACAGGACCATGTATTTCTATACATGGGGATATAGTGGGAGTGGAGGTTCTATTATTTCTCTCTTTCTATCAGACCTTCCAATACCATTTTTGAGGACAAAAATGTAAATTAAGGGGAAGGAAATGTTATGGAATATCATATATGAATAGGGTACTAAGGTAAGACCCTCCCCTAATTCATAAAGAGTATAATACTCACATGAGTGCCAAGTGGCACTCATGTAAGGAGCTTTTATCCATGCCCTTATAGGGTATGTATGAGGGAGAGAGAACATAATCGAGCCCCACGCGGCTGGGCAGAAAGTCCAAGAAAGAGATCTCCATGCGTCTGATTAATGAGAGCGAACGACCTCGGGATATGTGGCAGTAAAAGACAAAAGTGGAGGACTTCATCGGGAGTTATTACAATTTCCAATAACTTTTAGCTAAAGTCTTTTGATAAAATTTCCCTAAGTTGGATAATTTTAATTTTTGGATTTGACTTGGTCAAGATAAAGTAATCTTGCCCAAAAGTAAATGGAAAACTTTCTTCTACAATTTACGTAGGATTTTCAAACCCATTAGGACAAAGTGGTCCTCCAATCCGGCGAAAAAATCAAGTAAATGCTAGTTAGGAGTAAACCATTGTATAAACATCCAAGTTGGATGTTTGGGCCAACCAAAAGTCTAGTTTTCCAAAAACATTCGAATGAATCAAGAGTTATAAAAGGCTTGGGAGGGATACAAATCCCACCTTAGTTACTATCTCCATGCACTAGTGATGTCTAGAAATGGAATAGTAATTGGAATCCACCCATTTCACATTTTAGCGCCAAGATAGCACATAGTGAAAGTAGTGAATTGGCTAGGGATGTTTTTAGATCCATCCTTATTATTCATTCATTACTTTGTACTTTAATTAGTTTATCAAAGTCGCAAAGCTAGATGGTATTTTGAATAATTTGGGTAGGGATCCCACCACAAAGATGAAACATGTTCTTCTAGTTTTAGAACATGAGGCTTAGGGGATGCCTAGAGTATTTAAAAAGCTATATTTTTTAGGATAAAAATGTTTTTACAAGGGTGGGAAGAATGTAATAAAGTAATCCTATGATCTAAGGATCTAGTCAATTCAGAAAAATCGAAAATCAGACACCGTTTGGTCACCCGTGTGTATGACCAATGATCTCTAGACTAGACTTAGGTGGAAGGTCATGTGGTCTTGTAAACTATTGATCCACTTAAACTAGTGGTCAAGTCTCAAGCGTGTGAGGGAGGAGGTCTTGGGTTCAACCCCCATCTGGTGCATGGGGAGAGTATTTTTCCCAAAGATCTCTAGAACCTTCTAGAAGCATTCAGTTAACTAGGATACTTGGCACACATGTAGTTACATGGCTAACACATGGATAGTTGGAATCCACCTACCCAACAAGGTAGTCCCTTGGAGAGATCTATATATAGAGGCATATGGTTGGGAGGAGAGTCATCTCTCTAGCATGTGGTGGTCCTAATCATCAGTCTCTTGCATGGCCACAATGATGGATTGCATTTATGAACTCCTTGAAGGGGGATTGATGTTTCCTATAAAATCTTTACTCCATTTCGCAAAAGCACGTCCACTTATCATCGATCTTAAGGATATTTCTTCATGTCTGATAGGGTATTGGGCTCTCCGGCAGGTATCACAATGTTTCAAATAGGTATGTGTGTCCATGTGAAGGTCGGGACACAAAAGAACTGAGAACAAGATGGTTGAAATCACACAATCACACAAGATGGTTGAGAACAAGATGGTTGAAATCACACAATCAGATCCAAAGTGTCCACTTGCAACACCATTGTATGTAGTTTATCATGTATGCATAGTCTCAAGTAATTATCTCTACCCATGTGGTATTGATTATATCCAATCAATGAATAGATGCGAGCTTTCTGAGCTAGGTTTCCTTGTCTAATTGGGGTGGCATCAGTGGGAAAAAAAATTGATTTTCATAACTTCAGCTATGGAGCACTCCACTCCATTGTTATTGATTCATGTTAGAGAGATGCATGCTCCACTAGGAGTCTAGTCAAAGATGTAGGACATTGCCTTCATAGCACGTATGCCTATTTCCATGTTAGGACAATATACACCTAAGCATCTCAAGTTTTGTAGAGTTCATTGTTTAGAGTAATGGTGACCTAATAGTTGCACACTTGCTTGTTGTAGTAAGCTTTCATGCTCTTAATCATCAACAAAATTAGAGAAGATACCCTATTGTTCATGTATATAAGCATCGTTCTAGTATTTGATATCATGGTGATTGTTTCATGTCTCCTTCATTGGTCCTCACATGTTTATGTAGGGGTCCAAAAGTCAAGCTAGGGATCAAATTTTGAGACCTAGGAACTACCTCTAGGTTAAAAATATGGGCATCTGGAAGGTTCTTATACACACCTTTCTCTTAAGGTGATTCAAGAAAGATGGTCAGCCCATAGGTGGGTTTTACTATTTTGGAATACCACTTTGGAGTCCTATTCCAATAATAAGAGAAACCATCCTACTAAACATCTTCTATTGCAAGGTTTGTTGACCAAGTAAAGGAGGGTTTGATGCTCAGTAAAGAACATAAACTTGTTGGCCAAAAGATAGTGTTGAAATTTATTATCCACATATATAATACCTTATCCCTTATGTTCAATTGTTGTATAGTTCCTTTATACTAGGTTCTTTATCTACTACCATAAGCTATTGGTAAATCTAGATTTCCTTTTTTGGTGGGTTGTGCTAGCACATGTCCAACAACATAATTATATGCATCTATGTGGGCATGGAATAGCTTGTTCCAATCTAGAGTTTTTCAGTGTAGGGACTGAGTAAAAATGTTTCTTAAGATCCAAGAAGGAAGTTCCTCATTCATCACTCCATTTGAAATCAGTTAGAAGGTTGTAAAGAGTGTTTGCTTTGATAGTGTACATGTGGATAAAATTCTAGTATTGACAATGGTCCACAAAGGCTCCTAAATCTTTCACATTCTTAGGTCATGGTAACTCTTCAATTACTCTAATCATATCTTCATCCTTTGACATATCATGCTTTGAGACATTATGACCTAAAATCTTACCTTACCACATCAGAAAATACACATCTTTTGAGGTTTAGGCATACTTGATATTCTCAAGATTTATCTAACACTTGTCTAAGATGAGGGATGTGATAATTTCTCATGTTGAAGTGTGCACAAAGATCATCCACAAAGACTTCTAAGGTTTTCCATAGAAATACCTCGAAAACAATGCACATCAACCTCTTAAAGGTGGTTTCTGCATTGGGAAGCCCAAATGGCATCACACAAAAGGCATAGAAATGTCCACATGCCAAAGGGTAGTTGGTTAAGCACTAGCCTCTTGAGGTGGAGGTCATGTGTTCAATCCTCGAGCTGGACATGTAATGGCTTTGGCCAATCCCCTCCTTTATGGGATACGAGGAATCCCTCAGGTACTATGCCCATTCATCTGTACAATTGTTCTTTCAAAGTTAAAGCTTGGGGGAGTAGGTCCTTGTCAAACCTTCATGTAGAAAAAAAGGCATAGATACCACATTGAGTGTAAAAACCCATCTTGTGTTGGTCTTTTAGGGCCATGACTATTTGATTGTAGCTTGAAAATCCATCAAGGAAACTATAAGCTCCTTGTCGACAATGGGTTCCAACAAATTCTTAGTGATGGGAAGTAGATACCTATCTCATATTGATGAGACATTAACTTTCTTCAAGTTAATAAAAACATGCAATTTTCATTTTTCTTAGGCATGACTATAATGGGGATACCCATTACCTATGCTCAATATCATAAATAAAGGTAGTTGAACCTACGAGGTCCTTTGTTTTGAGGGTTTTGTGTCTAAGATCATGGGGATTCTATGGGAATATATTTCTTTATCCACCCCTTTTGGTTCCTTATACATCCATGAAAATAGGTCTTTGTATCCTTTAAGTAAAGGCATAACCTCTTCTTCTTCCTCCAGGCTTAAATGTCACCTAGGTACATGCATCTTTTGTCTTGTCCCTCAATTGTCACCACAGTTTTCTTTGTCCTTGCTTTGTTATCATAAATCTCTCTCTTTGAAGCCTCTATCTTAGGCATCCTTGCTAAGATTGTTCTATAATTAGTTTCATAATTCTTTAATTTTTTGAGCACCTTGAATAGTAACTCTTCCTCTTCTAGAGTAGATTTCTTACTTTTCCTCTTTTTCTTTTGATTACTTTCTATGGGGTTGATGGTTTCTTCAATCTTGGTTGTATCTTCTTTTGGATCCTTTCCTCCTATTAGATATAATAACTCCTCTTTAGATTCACCAAGGTATCCATTCTTATGGGTTCTTCTTCTTTCACTTTGCTCTCTTCATCTACAATAGGTTCACACATGAATAGAGATACACCATAACCATGCTCATCAAAATGAGGGGTCTATTATTCCTAATTTTGAACCATATCCATGATTTCAAGTATTTCTACCCAACCATAAGGCTCAAACTCCTCATGTGGGAATGTCGTTGGTACATAGTCCTAGTTTTCTAGGGATCTAGTACTCATCAATTTCTAAGGTTCACTAGCTTCTAAATGTTTCTCTTCCACTTCAGCTAATTTACACATCCATAGGTGGGTGTTGTTGACAGTCAAGCTCAAGCACAAGCAGAGGAGCACATCAAGGAAGTGGACACACAAGAAGAAAGAGCATGTAGGGAGCTCCAAGAAGCACATGTCAAATTTTCAGAAGAAATCCCTATAAAAATAGTGATCTTTATCACTAAAAACCATTAAATACCATTTTCCATTTTTATAACTCCATTTTGTTCAAGTCGAGGAGTCCTCAAGCTTGAAGAGTATTAGAAGTATCACCTTGCCAATTTTCATAATTTTTAGACTCCGTTTGAGCCCCCAAATAAGCCTTGGAACCTAATTTTTAACTAGGTCGATCACTAGGTCTGGATAGGGCCAAAACCACTCAAAAAACTATAAAAGGGTTGGAGAGCTCATTTTTGAAGTTAGCTTGTTGTAGATTTGAGGTTTGTAAGAGAGTTCTTTTGTAATCGAAGATCTTCAATTGTCCCACTCTTTGCTCTTACCTTGTGCACGTGTGTGTGTATCTGTGTGCATGCTTGTGTGCTTTCACTCACGCACTTATGCCATCACTTTCTCACGGTTTTCATACCGGTCCTCACATCTCCACACGGATTGACGTTTATGAGGTCAATCTCCTCACGTTGGTACTTACCATTGTGCTAGAGTGACACCAAATTTGGCATCATTGTCGGGAAGAGAGCTTGGAGGACGAGCGTGTGATGGTAATACCTAGAGAAGCAACGTTGGAAGGTAAAAAAATCACTATTTTTAGTTTAGTTTTTGAGTTTTTTTTCATCTCCATCTTCACCATCACCACCATTTCCTCCCCATCTTCATCTTCTCTGATTTCTTTCATTTTTGAGTGTACATTCACCTCGTTTTTCACTCCGACTGCGAGCAAGAAGCATAAAGGGTGTTCAGAGTTGAAACGCTAGAAATATCCTTGGAATATGCTCAAAATACCCCAAAAATTGAGTGACAGTATTGCGGAGTGACAAGGACTATGTCTAGTATCACGTGGGTGGTATCGCCAGTTTGGAGATAGATTTTGCATCTACAAGCACATAGGACTGACAAGGAGGACATAAGGTACACATATTTGCAAAAAAAATTGAATTTGGACCTCAAAAACTCCAAGTATTGTGTCCGATTGAGTTTTGGTATCGCGATACCAAAACTCTTGTGTATCGCGATACTTGTCGAGGTATCCTATCATGCATATCCACTTGAGGTATCGCGATACCATTCTAGTATCATATCATCAAGTGCTCATATCTCGATCGCAGTCTTCCCGATGGTATCGTATCGTGTCGGTCCTGATATCATATCATCAATCGATCGGTATCGTATCATCGGCCAAGTTGATATCGTATCACCTCTAGTTTTGGTATCGTATCGTTGACTGAGTGGTATCATATCGCATGCATGATTGGTATCGTATCGTGCACTTAGTATCGTATCGTCTCTTATTCTGGTATCGTATCGTGCACCTTGTGGTATTGTATCGTGCAATAGGAGGTATCGTATCGCATAACACAAGCAGTATTGTATCGCGGTTGGAGTGGTATCGTATCGTGAGCCCCGTGGTATTGTATCATCCGCCTACTGGTATCGTATCGTCTATATACAAGTATCATATCATGCAAATCCTAGGTATCGTATTGTGACCACTCCTAGTATCATATTGTGGAAGTTGGTATCGCCTTGGTGGTATCATATCGTATGAGGAGGTATCGTCCATAGTGGTATCGTGTATCGTGGAGAATTTGGTATCGTATCGCCTGTTTTGAGCTCCCAGAGAGATCTTGTTTCCCTGTTTTAACCCCCAGAACCCTGAACTGGCATAACTTTCTCATACAAAATCCGTTTGTTGTGATTTTGGGTTTGTTGGAAAGCTTGTGGATTATTAGATATAGTATTTTGAAGTTGACCCTCAGGTGGACTAGGAAGCCAAAGAGTTCCAAAGGATTTTGAGCAATACAAGAGAACCTTGGGACTAGAAGACAAGGCTTATCAACCTGAGATCTGGTAGACAGTTAGGCAAGGATTGACAAAGCATTAGATCATCTGAGGCTAGTGTCAACCATATAGCTAGGTCTTGGGCACAAAAACTAAGTGGGTATCCCTACACGCTAATTTCTGACACAAGTGATTCAGAAATGTCTTTTAGCATGCAAAGACCCACACATACCTCAGGCACTGCCTATTTATAGACACCAGAAGGTCCTTATAAGACACAATTGGAGTATATCAAGACCAACCGATTAGGTGCCCGCATCTATGAGGATGGTCTAAGATGATCAGTTGTCCAACTCAAAAATCCATTACCAACTTAACAGATAGGATAGATGAGTTTGGAAATATCATTCCTGAGAATGATATAGGACCCTAGAGCAAGGAAACTTAGGACAAGAACCCAAGACTCCTAGAGGTAAGTCAGTCTTGACTAGGATGATTTCTCCATATTGGATCCCTCAAGATAAAAAAAGCATAGAACTATTCTTGAATAGAGAAACTAAGGAAGCCTTTTGGAGATTCAGGCCACATCAACCTAGTCCAATAGTCACCATATATGAGTTCAAGGATCCGAAGACACCAGGCAAAGTTGTCTACCTAGATAACACATCTGAGAAAATGTTCTTGGTAACAGAGTGGGATAGGCATGCATACACTTGGCAGGGTGAATCAATTTTCCCTCCACCAAGATCTAATGTTTCCCAAGGTCTCCAAGGAGCAAGATCATCTAAGGCTCATGAAACCCAGAGGGAAAGAACCAGAGAGAGACCTGAGGTAAGCTTTGCAAACACTGTGGGCAGAGACAGATTAGGACATGAGGGTGAAAGACCTGAAAGAGAGAGACACCGAGCACATAGACATCAAAGAGATGAACATGATTTTCCATTACCTAGACCGCGAGATCACCCAAGAACCATTAGACCTTCTCAAGTGGTTAAGGCAATGAAGAACTATTTTGATGGGTTCAGAGACCCTTATGATCATGTGGCCGAGTTCAAACAAGTGCTAAGAGCTAAACACGTTGAGGACTTGTTCACACAATTTGAGGCATTTGGTTTAACTCTTAAGGGTACTGCCTTAGCTTGGTTTCAACCCTTGAATAGTCGCAACTATCGAGAGATAGGTGAATTGCTAGAAGAATTCATTGTCAAATTTTCCAAGAGTGGTATCAGACATAACACATCATCCTTGATCCACAGCTCTAAGCAGACACCCCAAGAAATAGTGCGACTTGCAGGAAGAAGGTTTAGATAGTACTTGGAAAGATGCCATGTTCCAGAGTTACCCACATCAGCCAAACAAGTGGCTTTGTTTTTAGATGGCTTGCTAAGCACCAAGTTGAGACCATATGTGTACTTGAAAGAGCCTAGATCCATAGAAGAGTGTGTGCGGATGTGCATTGACATAGAAGACAACTTGGGTGAGGAGTTAGGATTATCCAAACTTTATAAGGATTCAGACAGTTCTATAAGTCACACATCTAGAACCTCCACTGAGATAGATGAGATAGTTGAGCAGGTTGCCAAGAAGCTAGGAGTTCAAAATAGACAACCACCAAGGGTCACCCCATTGAAGCGATGTTCCAATTTTGGAGGAGACCACATGGCTAATGTTTGCCCGTTGATGGCTCAGCCCCAAGGAAACCCTAATGCTCTATATTGCACCATTGAGAGAAAATAGACAAATCACACGGCTCAAGATTGTCCATACAATATACAGGCTATCAGAAAAAAAATTTGGCAACCTTACGAATAGGGTAGGTATCACAATCAATACCAGCAACCATATTGTAGGCCGCAACAACAATATCAAGCACCATATAGGCCACAACCAGTCCTAGGAAGCCAACCACCAGCTCTTGCCAATGTGATTCTAGTTAAGTATGTAGTGGCAGAGGAGAACCTTAATATAGCATTGGTGCCACTAACCCAGTTGGTCTCAGAAAATGACTCTCATGCTCATAGTTCAGACTACTCACATGAAGATATTCCACATGGTTATTACATAGAGTTACCTGATCCAAGTGAGAATTATTCACATTGATATGAGGCACCACCTATGAAACAACATTGGGAGCCAGAGTACTCCAATGTCATGTATACAAATCCTAACCCCACGCCCCAATTGAGACAAGTAAGACCACAAGCCCCTAGAGGACCATGTTTCAGATGTCAAGGTGACCATTTCATTCGTGAATGTCCCCACTCACCGACTTCGGGACAAGGACAAAACATCACAATACAAGGCTTTTGTCTTGAGTGCGGGAAAGAACATCTCTTGAGAGAATGTCCTAGGAACCCCTCTAGTGCACCCAAGGTTACACCCATTAATGTGGTAGGCTTAGTGGTGGATTCAAGTTCAAGTAGCACTAATGTGGTTCCTATACAGACTGTCACTAGGGCACAAGTTGTACAACAAGTAAAGCCAGCTGAACAATCAGAGTCAAGTGAATCACGAGATCCTAGTAAGAGGAAAATAAGGACATGGAATGATACCAGGGAGAAGGCCAATCGCAAGTGGAATAAAAAGCTATCAGAATTAGAAGAAAGCTTGAAAGATGAAAAAACAAAAATAGAAGACATGGCATCTCAAAGCCCCGTGCATGCCAAAGCTCCATCCATTCCACCTCATCCCACCCCACCACCCTTTGTTAATAACCCTCAACCAGGGTCTGTTCTTGTAGATCCAACCCCAGAAGGCTTGGACATGATGTTCAAGGCCTATCAAGCTCGACTTCAAGAAGGGCCAAAAGCTGCAAACCTAGACAAGAGTTACCCTAGAGCAGATTTAGAGATTGAACGGACAAAAATGTGCATGAAAATGGTAGAGCTAGCCCAGGCTATGCTCGAGACCAGTCGATCGTTCAATCAGACAAACACTATCAAGCCAGATTTGCATTTCCAGGGCTTACTAGAAAGATTAGAGTAGTTGGTAAACAAGCCCCAGTTTCATTTACCCCCACAGGCTCAACCAATTGTTGAAAAAGAAAGCTTACCACCAATGAAAGCTTATGTTCCTGATTTCGTGGATGATGGAGCACCTCTTTCAATTCAACAGTAGTCTTAAGAGTTCTTGCGAGAAATACAAGAA
This sequence comes from Ceratopteris richardii, assembly GCA_020310875.1. Taxonomy (NCBI): domain Eukaryota; kingdom Viridiplantae; phylum Streptophyta; class Polypodiopsida; order Polypodiales; family Pteridaceae; genus Ceratopteris; species Ceratopteris richardii. The sequence goes on from CM035418.1 coordinate 6,777,137, forward strand.
GAAAAATGGGCCAAGGAGAAAGGTAACCCCCCTCCTATTCCTGAGATTGATGACCGTCATGATCAATTTCCCCAAGACATTCCTTCCATTTATGGAGACCAAGTAGAGCAACAAGAAGTCGAGAGATTAGATTTCGAATCTAATTCTTTACAAGAGTTACCATAATTCATAGGCCCATGGGAATCTGAATCTCTTCAGATTAGAGCTCCCACAATATTGGTAAGAAATGAAGACTCATTGGTTCCAAGAAACAGTGACATTGTGAAGAACAGTAAGGTTCAGTGTCATCTCACTGTAGAAGTGCTGCTCAAAGCAAAACCTGAGCTATGAAATCATGTGAAGGATCAGGTTCCAAAACTTGATTCCAGGTAATACTTATCTTCCGATCACCTACCAGGGTTACACAACCAAAGCAATCGTAGATTCAGGTACTGGTGTTGCTATTGCGACCACCTCCTTGTGGAAGTGATGGGGCAAACCCACATTAAGACCAGCTAGAATGAAGCTTCAAATGGCAGACTGGCATTTTGAAAGACCTCTAGGATTGCTCGGAGGGATAACTCTAACCACTTGGGGTGTAGAGTTTGAACATACATTTGCTATATGTGACTTTGAGAAAAATAATGTCTATGAGATGATCCTAAAAAGACCCTTCCTACGACAACTGCAAATTGTACAAGATTGGGGCACCAACTCCTTGTACTTACAGCACTTAGGGGTCACCACAAAGGTCAATTTTAAGGGCTACACCTTCAGAGATGTACCACCCCTACAGTGGAATCCTATCCACAAAGCAAAAGAAGATTCAATCTCTGTGCATTTTGGAAGTTCACCTGACCCATCCTGGATGCATGAAGATACTCATTTGTGGATGTGCAAGGTCACAGAGGAAGAAGAGAAACACCTAAAAGTGAGAGAAGAAGGAACTTCTCAAGGAGAAAGAACAGTAAAAGACCCAACCTATACACCAATGATCTTTCCAGATGAGGAATTCGAGCCTCATGGTTGGGCAGAAATCTTGGCCACCATGGACATTGCTGTCAATGAAGAACAATGGACACCTCATTGTGATGAGGAGGATTATGATATTTCAATGTTCATGTGCCAGCCCTTGCTAGAAGAATGTGACCTTAGTGATGTCATAGAAGAAGAAGAGGACGACGATGATCTAGAGTCCATTGTGATGGATAGTTGCTTTAATTCAGAGAAACACTATCTAGAAGATATAGGAGTATTTACCCAAAAAGAAGAAGAACCTCTCACAAGCATTCAAACTGTAAATTCAAAGGATGAAAGTGAAGGAGGTCAAAAGAAAAAGAAGAGAAAAGCTGTGAAACAAGAAGAGGAGGAATCATTGTTTGAGGTACCAGAAAATTTCAAGAAATATGAAGTTGAAGACCGAAAGATTTTGGTACGAATGCCTAAGAGAGAGGCCATCATAGGAGAAGCATATGATAAAAAAGAAAAGACCAAGAAAGTTGGAACCATTGAAGGAAACAAAGAGCGATGTACGTACATAGGAGACGACCTAAGTGCAAAAGAAGAAGCAGAGCTTGTAGCTCTATTAAGGGAATATAGGGATGTATTTGCATGGCACTATAGAGATTTGAAGGGAGTAGATCCAAAAATTTGCTCTCATACTATCACCATGACCGCTGATCCAAACCCACCAAACAAAAGCCCTACACATATAATGACACTTATGCAGCCAAAATAAAAGAAGAAATTGATAGACTGATTGAAGCTAGATTCATCTATGAGATTGAGCATACTAAATGGGTGTCCCCCATTGTAGTAGTGCCCAAGAAGAATGGAAAGTTGTGAGTGTGTATTAAACTTAAAAATGTTAATGCTTCTACGATCAGAGATAGTTATATGTTTCCAATCACTGAACATTTATTGGAGCGTGTTGTAGGCAAGGAAGTTTATAGCTTCCTTGATGGATTTTCAGGTTACAACCAAGTATCCATTGCCCCAGAAGACCAACACAAAACGGCTTTTGCCATAGAGTGGGGAATCTTTGCATTCCATGTGATGTCATTTGGGCTCACCACTGCACCTGCAACACTTCAAAGGCTCATGTGTCATGTCTTCAAAGAGTTGTTGAGAAAGAGCTTAGAAGTATATGTGGATGATTTATGTGCTCATTCCCAAGAAAGAAGACTCCACATCCCTGAGCTCAGGCAGATCTTCAACAAGTCTAGAGAATATTGAGTGTGTCTAAACCCAGAGAAGTGTGTGTTCATGGTACGTCAAGGTAAAATCTTAGGTCACATTTTCTCTAAGAACGGAATATCGAGAGATGAGGACAAAGTCAAAGCCATAACAGAGTTGCCAAGGCCAAGGAATGTTAAAGAGGTACAAACTTTTATGGGCCATTGTGGATATTACCACAGGTTTATCCACATGTATGCAATCATAGCTAAACCTCATTATGCCTTGCTGACAAATTTTGAGTGGAATGATGAATGCGAAAAATCCTTCAATGAGTTGAAGAGACGTTTGTGCACAACACCAATACTGACCACCCCGGATTGGAGTAAACCCTTTCACATTCATGTAGATGCATCCAATCATTCAATAGGATGTGTGCTAGCACAACCAACACGTGAAGGAAATCTAGATTTGCCTATAGCATATGCTAGCAGGCAATTGAACGCTGTTGAACGAGACTACACCACAATTGAAAGAGAAGATTTAGGCATGGAATATGCTGGCAAGAAGTTTAGACACTATCTATTGGCCAAAAAGTTCAATTTTTTCACTGATGATCAATCTTTATTATACTTGGTCAATAAACCTTGCAATACTAAGATGGTTCCTCTTACTAATGGAATACGACTTTGAAGTGGTTGTGAGGAAAGGTAGAACCCACCTTAGGGTAGATCATCTTTCTCGCATCACTTTAGGAGAGCCACCACAAGGAGTGTGTCTAACGAATTGCCCGATGCTTATCTGTTCAATGTAGAAGTTGTTCCTAAATGGGCAAATAAGTTAGTACCTGTCCTAACCTTCGGACCCGCAAATAAGAATGTAAAAACAAACCAAGATGAAATTGTAAAATCACAAAAATATCAAATATTGGTAGGAAGCATGTACAAACAAGAGGCAAATGGTGTACTAGCTTGTTGTGTTGAGGATGATGAACATCGCAGTTGGTTGCAACAAGCCCATGAAGGATTACTAGGAAATCACTACTCTAAACAATGAACATTGTAGAATCTAAAACGTTTAGGAGTGTATTGGCCTTGCATGGACAAAGAAATACATGAGTGGATTAAGAATTGTCGAGTGTGCTAGGAGAGACCGCCAGTGGAGCATGCGACTCTTTATCATGTATCGTTAATTCCCAAATGGAGCACTCCATTGGTAGAATTCATGAGATCGGGAACATTACCCAATGAGACTAGTCTAGCAAGAAAATGAAGCATGGAACAAGAGGCTCAAGACTACGCCTTAGTAGGAGAAAACCTATACCGAAGAGGCAAAGATGGTTCTTTAAGATTGTGCGTTCATGAATCAGATTATTTGAAAGTCTTAGAAATTGCACATAGTGGGGTTGTAGGTGGACACTTTGGGCCTGACCGAGTACTCAAGACGATTCTATTCTTAGGACTTTGGTGGCCCACTCTTCATATGGATGCACATACTTATGTGAAGAAATGTGAAATGTGCACAATATCCAATCAGAAAAGATGAGATGCCTTTGAGACCAATGATGGAAGGACGTGCATTTTCGAAGTGGGGCATAGACTTTGTAGGTCCTATTAACCCCCCAGCTAGAAACTCCCAAGCAGAGTACATTATTGTAGCCACGGATTATCTTACAAACTGGGTGGAAGTAAAATCCACAACAAAGAATGACGCTCAAATGATAGCTAAGTTCTTATTCGAGAACGTGTTTACTAGGTATGGATTACCAATAGAGTTAGTTAGTGATAGAGGCACGCATTTCTTGAACAAAGTCATTGAAAATCTCTTTCAAGAATTCATGGTGATACACAAGAACTCGGCCCCCTATCATCCCCAAGCTAATGAACAAGCTGAGAGCACAAATAAGATCCTATGTAACATATTGACCAAACTCATCAATAATAAATGCTCTGATTGGGACAAACAACTCCATCATGTTGTTTGGGCTTAAACGGTACTCAATGCCACCCCATTTCAGATGTTCTTCGAATAGAATGTTGTGCTACCATTAGATTTCCTAATCCCAGCTTTAAAAGTAGCACAAGAGCACAAGTGGAATGGACATGGGTTGTCTTCCAGGATCTTTGATCTAGAATGCTTAGGTGAGATGAGGTTACGAGTGGCAGCAGGCATCTATGCTGCAAACAAAAGACAAAAGGCATACTTTGACGCACACGTCAAGGGTAAAAGATTGAAAGAAGGAGATCTAGTGTTGGTTTATACACTAAAGCAACATGCCTGCAAATTGGAGAAACGAGGATATGGTCCCATGATCATTAATAGAATTTCCACTAGCAGTGCGATTCAACTGGCCACTCTAGAAGGTGACATTTTGCCAAGCTATATTAGTGGATGTCGATTCAAGCTATACCAAGAACCTCTTACAAAGGATATGTTAATGAGACTCAACACTGCAAAGAAGCGAAAAGAAGAAGACTTGAGGGTCAGAGAAGAAGCATAGGAAGAGGCTAGAGAGCACATTAGGCGGAATAAGTTAAGGAAACTAGGCCTAGATGTCAACCCAAAAGCCCCAAAATATCACATGGACATGTGCCAAAAAAAAAATCCGGCATAATTACTTCTCGCATAATCGATTGACGCCCCTTTGTGGCCGTGGAGGTAGGACAAGGAAAGAGTGTAAGGACTGTGAGAGCCTTGGTTGACTCAGGTGCAGCAACTAGTGCAGTTAGACTTTCATACTGCCAAGACCTACAATTGAACATCAAGCCCATAGAAGCCTATCTCATAGGTTTGGGAGGTGTGGAAACCCCTTGTTTGGGCGAGGTGTAACTTCCCATTTACCTTCAAGATGTTCCAATGAAAATCAAAATGCTAGTGTGTCACGATGAGGACCTTACAGAGCCACTTGTCTTGGGTCAAGATTGGATTTATGACCATGCAGTCAACTTGAACCTAAGAAGTCACCTTCTTCAAGTTTGGGTACATGAACAATGCATTACATTAGAATTAGACAAATGCATGCTCACAGATCATGGCACCACACACTCTCTTAGTTCCTCTAATACTAATCTTCACGAACAAGATGTTGTATGTGTCAAAAGCTCTATAATCCACAAGGATTCAATCATGGTAGAATAGGCTCAAAGCCAAGCAAACTCCTCCTCTTGTGCAAAGACTAATGCTGTCACCACAACTCAACCAAAAAGGCAAGCAAAACAGTACATGACAACCGCTATATCAAATAGACAACGAGATTTCAAAAAGAAAGTAGTTTTGGGCATGAAGCAAATCTGGGTACAAAAAGGAGAGCAACCACCAGCCTTGCCAACACAATTCCCACCCAGATAAGCTAACCATAACACTATAACCATGGTAGAGTAGGAAACCTCTTCGTTAGCGTACCCTTGAGCACTTCGCTCAAGAACCAATTTCTTGCATATGCATAGGGCCACATTACAAGGCCATGCACAAGGCATATATTTTGTTCAATCCATGCACTAATGCACTTCCCATCATCCATTACGGGTTACAAATACTTGGCATGAAAAATATGCAAGCCATCTTTGAAAGAACCAGAGGACATCAAGCTAACAACAATAAGAGCAAGGAAGTAGTCCACTGACGAGAGCTGCTCACACTCAACACTCACAACCTCTTTTGAGTAGCTAGCAATTTTTGGAAGGCTCACAAATACACCATCAAGCTCGAATACAAGGAAGAAGTACACACAAAGGGATTACAACTTAGAAAGGATAGTAGCACAAAAATGAAGAACCGGAAAATCGACCCTACTACATGGACACTACCTCTCAAGTACTATACGGAACAACCACTCCAACAAGGGTCTGTTAGGGATGACAGACTCAAGAGGGGGGGGGGAGTGTTGATAGTCAAGCTCAAGCACAAGCAGAGGAGCACATCAAGGAAGTGGACAAGAAGAAAGAGCATGTAGGGAGCTCCAAGAAGCACATGCCAAATTTTCAGAAGAAATCCCTATAAAAATAGTGATCTTTATCACTAACAACCATTGTAAATACCATTTTCATTTTTGTAACTCCATTTTGTTCAAGCGGAGGAGTCCTCGAGCTTGAAGAGTATTAGAAGTATCACCTTGCCAATTTTCATAGTTTTTAGACTCCGTTTGAGCCCCCAAATAAGCCTTGGAACCTAATTTTTAAGTAGGTTGGACACTAGATCTGGATAGGGCCAAAACCACTCAAAAAACTATAAAAAGGGCTGGAGAGCTCATTTTTGAGGTTATCATGTTGTAGATTTGAGCTTTGTAAGAGAGTTCTTTTGTAATCGAAGATCTCCATTGTTCCACTCTTTGCTCTTACCTTGTGCATGTGTGTGTGTATGTGTGTGCATGCTTGTGTGCTTTCACTCACGCACTTGTGCCATCACTTGCTCACGGTCTTCATATCGGTCCTCACATCTCCACATGGATTGACATTTATGAGGTGAATTTCCTCACGTTGGTACTTACCATTGTGCTAGAGTGATAGGTGTCTTTATGGATCCATGATAAATCTAAAGTGTCGAAAGAGTGTACTAACATCAAGTCCTCTTGCATCTTATGGATGGGATTCCATTGTATGGGTGGGACGTCTCTCAATGTTTAATGCTTTAGATTGAACTTGGTTGTAATCTATAAGTGCTACAAATATAAGAAGTTGGTACCCCAATCTAACAGTATCTATGCTTGATGTAAAAAGGGCGTCCCTAGTAACACCTTGAAAGTGTTGCCTTTCACAAACTCACATATGGAAAAGTCTTATTCAAACTCCACACCAAAAGTGATCCCTTTTAGAAATCCTAATGGATTCTTCATAAGACCATCCACCATATAGAGCTTCATTCATGTGTATCTCAAGTTTGCTCTACCCCACCATATCCATAAGGATGTGCTAGCCATAGCAACAACTATGTCTCACTATAAAAATGATTGCTTTGGTAGTATAGCCCTTGTAGGTTATGGGAAGTTAGGTATTACCTTCTTCACCTTCGCTAATGTCTCATACCTTATCTATTGGGATTTCTAATAGCTTCCTTTTTTAGCCTATCTTAATATAGGTGGAATCAAGTTCACAAACTTGATTCAACATGTGTTTCCATACCTTTTGCATTACCTTCAATAGTTCTTCTAAGGTGAGATGATGTTGCACCCTAGTGTTTCTGAAAGCATCCATGTTTCTAGGTATGATTGGGTCTTGGTTTCTGATTAACATAGTGGGTGCTCCCATGGTCCTCTCTTGTTATGAATGGGATGAGTGAAGCAATGAAAAGGTGTGCCTAATCTCACTCTTAAAAAACTCTATAATGAAGGCTTCTAATAATTGAGCTATCTCATGCTAGTTTCCTCTATTCAATGGATATAACACTACAAGAGAATGAGGACCATAGTGATATCCCATTTTTAAAAAAACATAGGAAGCATTGCTTATGCGACACTCCCTATATGGAGCATTGCATAAAAGATGCTCATTAAAGAAAAAAAAAAGAGAAGCTGTCACATAAGCGATGCAAAGCATCATGTAAGAGATGCAAAGCATCCCATAAGCAATGCAAAGTGTCACTTATGGGACATTATATATTAGCATCACAAAAATCATCACAAGCTAGCAATAGTTTTTGTGATACTGGAAAATTGCTTGCAATGCTAAGAGATATACAAAAAAACATTTTCAAATTTTTCTTGGCACCATTGTGTTGGGAGCAAGTTTAAGAGCAAGAAGAGGAGAGGATCAAGAGCTCATACACACACACACGCATACAAAGAGATAGAGAGAGGAAGAAAGAAAGAGGTAAGAGCATACATACAAACACATCCATACACACATCACACACATGCATTATACATACACACATGCATACACACACGTGTATACATACATACATGCATGCATGCACACATACATGTATATATCACACATATGCAAATACATAGACATCACACACACATGCCTATATAACACAAACACACACATATATACATACACATCAGAAACATAAACATACATGCATACACACACATGCAAAGGTATACATACACACACATGCATACATGCATACATGCACACATGCATACAAGTGCACATGCATACACACACACACATATACACACACACATTTATAAGTACACATCATACACATGCATACATGCATGCACACACACACACATGCAAAGATATACATACACACACATGCATACATGCATACACACACATGCATATATACCATATAGATACACAAACATACATACATACATACGCATCACACACATGCATGCACACACATGCATATACATGCATACATATCACATACTCATGATGTAATAGGCCTTTGGATAGTGAAATAATTCATTTGAATTACATTGTGGAGATAAACTTTAGAATGAATAATAAGGTCATATTATGCATGCAGGCAAAATTTAGGGATGACAAGTTTTATATTCTCTTTCTAAATCTTATCCACCATGTTTTTTGGTTGAAAATTGAATGTGAAGATGAAAGAATTAAGAGAAATGGTGCACGAGAGAAAGGTAAAACATGCATAAGAGAATAAAAGTATCTCTATGAAATTGTTGTCAATCATGTTTTAAGTACCTCATTTAGGGCTCTACATTTAGTTCACTATAAGAAAATGCCTTGATTTTATTCTCTCTCTAGTATTTCTAAATTTTCAAAGCTCAAAAGTGATCATTGGAGTTAGATCTGGACCTAGGTCATCTCTAACACTATTGTGTAGAGCGAAATGTTGAACATTTTTGTGTCTCACAAGCTTAAGCTAATTCCTCACCGTTTTTGAGTTACAAATCTTCGAAAAGTATCATTTTTTTAGGTACTTAAGAAAAACAAATTGGGCTTCTCTATTTCTATTTGAATTCATGATTTTGATGCTTATGTGTTGTCATGCCCACTTACACCATGTTTTTGGATATATCTTTGTGTTGCTTTTCTTCTATTTTTGGACAGGTGCTGCTAACAAAAGCACTTGACTAATACAAACCCATGCTTTTGCAAATGTTTTTCATTCAACAAGGGGAGAGCCAAATATTTCTAAAATCGGAAGATTGCACACTTCTTCGAGGAACAGTCAACTTTGATTTAAGAAGGATTTGGTTCTGTCGTGAGGGAGAAAGCCAGAAATCAAAGAATTACCTTGTAATTGAGATTGAGATTTAGACTGAGAGTGAGAGTGTGATTGAGAGTGCGAGTGTGAATGAGACTGTGATAGCTCAGGGGTGGTTGAGAGGTAGATGCTTTGTCAAGAAGCTATTTTCCAAAGCTATCATATCGACTGATTCAAATATATAATACCAAAACTTATCTTTCTCTGAGTCATCTCTTGTCTACTCTTCTCCATCAGATTTTCTCTTATCTTGTGCAAGTCCTACATGTTTTCTCTCCTTTGCTATTCTTGAGTGATCATAAGCTTTTGATTGAGGATATCTTGTGATTGAGGAGATGCTACAACTGTTATTAGAGGGAAATCGATCCTCGAGAATGATGGAAGGTTTGACACAGAAGATCCATGAGCAAGAGGATCTTATTCAAAAGCTTCTTGGAGATTTATGCAAAGAATGAGGTGGAAAGCAACTAGAAGGTGCAACAAATTTGTTCATGGAGTTGAATGATGAAGTGCATGAAGGTGTGGGAACATCTAATGTGCCTAGAGGAAGAGAAAAATGCCTAGAAGGTGAAGATTTGGAGGCATAGATTGAAGAGCTAGAATATTTTTTTGATCTTAAACAACTTAGTGAGGAGTCCATGGCAAAGGTTGGGATCTTACACTTGCGTGGCTGCAAAACTATGATGGAAGTCCTATAACTCGAATGTGTTCTGGTTTGTTCTATGGAAGGAATTTAGAGAGCAAGTAGAAAAGCATTACTATTCTCCATGCTACCATATCGAGAAGAAGATGGAGTTTTACAATTTTGAACAACTCAAGAGTGACAAGCATAGCTTTTCTATTGATGAGTACAAAGAAAAGTTCCTACATCTTCACAAACATGCATTGGAGGTTAGCGGTGATGCTCTTAAGAGCAAGTTTATTGAATGGCTTTTTGAGGAGCTTTGCTATCAAGTGAAGGGATTTTGACGTGTTGATTTTCTAGATGTTGTTGTGATGGCCACGAATTTTGAGAAGATGGAGCAGTTCAATTCTTAGAAGGTGAATAGAACCAAATTCATTGTGATGGGACATAGGCCACAAAGACCTACTACAACAAACATGAACAATTTAAAGAAGACTTCATCTTCTAATAATCAAGGTAAGAATTTTTTTCATGTGGAAAGTCAAAGGAGGCATCAACATATCCATTGGCAATACGACCTTGATTTTATCGAGCGGGCAAAAAGACGTGATTTGTGTTTCCATTGTGGGGAGCAATGGCATCAGACATATGAATGCCCGAACAACGCAATCTTTCGGCCTGCACAATCGAAGGTGATAAACATCATTGAGGAAGGTCCAACACTTGAGAAAGCAGATGATGGAGGTAAGTTCATTAACTCTACTTTATGTTACATGGTGGCTAGCTCTTTCCCAAGGGCTCCTATAATTATGATTTTGGGTATGATTTCTATGCATAGAATCAGATTTTTGATCGATTTGGGTAGTACACATCATTTCTATCTTTCAAATTGGTACAAAATTTATGGATACCCCTCGAAATGCAGATAATAAGACTTAAATAGAAGGCCAATGGATGGCTACACTATATGAAATGATACATTGAAAACCTTGTGTTTACTTTTTTTGATAGGTGTTTTTTTGGGAATTTCCAGTGAGCGCAAGGCAAAGGTCTAAATCTTACACCTATATTGCATTGCAAAGCTATGGTGGAAGTCCTATATGCAGACCCAAATGTGTTCTGGTCCGGTTGTATGGAAGGAATTTAGAGAGCAAGCAAAAAAACCTTACTGTTCCCCACACTACCATATAAAGAAGAAGACGGAGTTTTATAATATCTCACAATACGAGAGTGACAAGCATAGCTTTTCTATTGATGAGTACAAAGAAAAGCTCCTAACTCTTCACAAATATGCATTGGAGGTTAGAGGCGATACTTTGAAGAGCAATTTTATTGAAGGGCTTTGTGAGGAGCTTCGCTATCAAGTGAAGGAATCTGGATGTGTTGATTTTCTGGATTATATTGCGATGGCCATAAAGACCTGCTATAGAAAACATGAAAAATTCAAAGAAGATATCATCTTCTAATAATCAAGGTAAGAATTTTGTTTAGGGAAAGTCAAAGGAGCCATCAACTTATCCATTGGACAAGACCCTGATTTTATTGATCATGGAAAAAGACTTGGTTTATGTTTCCATTGTAGGGAGCAAGGGCATCAGACATATAAATGCCCAAATAGGGCAATCTTTCGGTGTGCACAATCAAAGGTGATAAACATTATTGAGGAGGTGCAACAATTGAGAAAAAAAATGATGGAGATAAGTTCCCTAACTCTATTTTACATTGCATGGAAACTAGTTCTTTCCCAAGGGCTTCTGTAATTATGATTTCTACACACAAAATTAGATTTCTAATCCATTCCAGTAGTACACATTGTTTTTAATCTTTCAAGTTGGTACAAAATTTAGGGATATCCCTAAATATGCAGATAACAAGACCTATAGAGATGGCCAATGGAAGACAACACTAAATGAAAGGATACATTGAAAACCTTGCATTTACTTTTTTTTGTAGGTATTTTTTTGGGAATTTACATGTGATTGAAATGAAACAGAGTGATGTAATTATAGTCATGGACTGGTTAGTTCAAAGTTCTACAACAATTGATTGTGATCAAAGAAAAATCACTTTAAGGCAACATGGTGAATCTATCCCCATTCTAGGTGACCCGCCTAATCCTAAGCCTATTCTCATTTTTGCTATGCAGATAATTAGAGGTATACATGATGGTTGTAGAACATTTTTAGTGTATGTGAACAATCTTCATGAGGGATATAATGATGTAAATCTTCCAAATTATGTAGAAAATCTTTTGAAAGAGTATGCACATGTATTTCTGGAAGACTTGTCTTTTAGAGTTTCACTTAGGTAGATTGACCATGCCATTGATTTGTATCCGAGGAGTGAAGCATATCCTAGAGAACCCTATAGATTTAATATAGATGAATTAAAGGAGCTTAAGATTCAACTAGATGGTCTTTTGAAGAAAGGCTTGATAAGATGGAGTGTTTCACCATGCGAGGCACCTGTACGTTGTATTTAGTCCAAGAATTCTAGGTCTTCACTTCATTGCATAGATATCTTCCCACTATAGAGTATGCTTATCTCATGTATATCTCCTCCCTTGGTTCTGCACATAAAAATAAGTCTATATCTAAAGTTTCCTTCTATGTTTTGATTCTAAACCATCTTGGAATGTGAGAGGTTGAGTATGCTCCCCCCTTATTGCTTTAGTTTAAATTTACATACATCAAGTAGAATCCTATCTTCGAATCTGTAACTTCTAAATCGTGCATAATTTCAACAATCTGGTTTCATTAATGCATGAAGAACATTGAAAAAGGTTAAACCAATTAATCACTTATCCAATTTCCATAGGCTTTGAAAATTTTATGAATAATGTAAAGTCTAATTTTTTATTATCACACAAAAACACATGAAGAGGGAGGGAGAGAGAGAGAGAGAGAGAGATCAACAGAATTTCATTACTTGGAATGGAATTCCTTCATGTGGAATGGAATTCCTTCATGTGGAATGGAATCCCATCAAGGTGTAATGGAATCTCATTCCATTGGAATGGAGTTCCATTACGATGGAATGGAATTTCATGAGGTGGAATGGAATTTCATAAAGTGGAATGGAATTTCATGAGGTGGAATGAATTCCTTTATGGTGGAATGGAATTCCATTACAATGAAATGGAATTTGATCAAGTGGAATGAATTTCATTATGGTGTGTTGGTGAAAATATACAAGCCTACACATTTGGCTTAGCATGGAAGACATTGTGTGAAAGCACTAAATGATTCATGTGAACCATAGCTTGTAACTTCTTGATCAGTTACCATTGTAAAAGATTAAATCCTTGAAGAATCTTGTAAAAGCCTATATCTCGTGGAGTTAGGAAGAATATTAGTTACGATTTCAATTGAGAGAATAACTCCTAAATCAATGGAGTCACTTTTATTTGGAGTCAAGTTTGAATTCAAAATTCAAAACTTAGTGAAAACACTTATATAAAGGCTTTGTAAAATCTCGCGACTAGTGTGCGTCTCATTTAGAGCTCCCTCCCTAATCATTTTTCAAACTTGAGTATCTTACATTATATCTCACTCAGTTCACCATCATTGATCATCATTACAATGCCAACAAATTTGTACAATCATGTTTTATAACACTTATATCTCATTGAATATCTCTATCCACTTCTCTCCTATGACTACTCAAAACAGTCAACTTCTTCTGGTCATATCTCAGTGAGTACTCAATCATTTTGCATAATCTTTGGCTTGTTGGAACCAACTTAATAACTAATTTGTGCTACCAAAATTTCAAGGCATTTTGTTCAAGCATCTGGGAAAAATCATCTTTGAAGTGCTCATTGGTCATCTACTGGTTAGTCCCTAAAAAGTCGGGGGTAAGATCTAACTTGCTAAATTAATTTCTCTTAGCATATTTGATCCTTTTACATGATTCCACTTTCAATCATTAGCTATTTAAGCTAACTAAACTTTCCCAAAAGGAATTTTGTCAATTTTTATTGTACTGTGAGCTCTGAGTAAAAAGGCTAGCAGGTGTATGCACTAAAATAGCAAGTTTTTCAACACTAGCTATTCTTGAACTATTATGTTTTGGATCAATTGTTTCAAGCATCAATTACAAAGTACATAGGTGCTTTCTTGGTGTCATTTGCAAACTAAAAGGGCCTACTATGTAACTTTGAAGAGTATTAGGGCTGGTACAAAGTAGGTTTTAGCAGTACCACCTCACTTCCTTGAGGTATTCATCCATCTCTTCCAACAGTGATATCAGATCAAGTTGAGGTAAAATGGGAGATGGTTTCCCTTCCTTTATTGACAAATGAGATAGGAATAATTATCCAGCATGGTCTTTGAGGATGAAGAAGTCTCTATCTACAAGGAAGAAGTCTCTATGGATACATATCAGGAGATGAGGAGATGCCCACATTTAGAAGTAAAGTCCAACCTACAAGAGAGGAGCAAGAAACACTCAACTCATGTTGTGCCAAAGATGCTTTATCCATGTCATATCTACTTAACTCTATCTCTGACTTCCTGCTTCCTCATATTAGGAATTGCAAAACTTCCCAAGAGACTTCATACTTTTCTTCATACTTTTCTTCCAATACAAGAGCTAGGAAAAGTCAATTGTGGATGGAGTTTACTACTCAAAAGAAGAAACCTAAGCAGAATGTCTTAGAGTATGTGACCAAGGCAAAGGATGTAGCTGATCAGTTGGATAGTCTATCTTCATACTTTTCTTCCAATACAAGAGCTAGGAAAAGTCAATTGTGGATGGAGTTTACTACTCAAAAGAAGAAACCTAAGCAGAATGTCTTAGAGTATGTGACCAAGGCAAAGGATGTAGCTGATCAGTTGGCAAGCATAGGAGAGGAGATTGAAGAGGACCAAATAGTGAGACAGATAATCAATGGCATCAAGGCAGATGATAAGTGGGAATCTTTCACAACTCCAATGGATCTTTATATGGATATGAAAATCCCTAATCTAACCACTCTCATGGGGCAACTTTTCACCCATGAAGCCAAGCTCAACAAAAATGGTGAACCATCAAGAGGTAACAATTCTTTTGCCCTCTATACAGATAAAGGAAAGTCTAAAGATAAAGGAAAGAGAAAGAAGTTTGACAATGAAGGTGCTACTTCTCAAGCTAACTATGCAGGGAGAGGTAGCAATTCAAGAGGAAGGGGCACAGGAGGTAAGAAAGGTAGGGGGAGACCTTTCAACTCTTCCCCATGCAATATATGTGGACTGTCTAATCACACAATAGATGAGTGCTATAGGAACTTCAAGAACCAGAGAGGAAGAGGATTTCAAAGAGATGGCTACTCACAATCAAGAGGAAGATTCAACCATAATCAAGGTTACAAACATGGCTACAACAACAATTATCAAGGAGGATACAAATCAAGAAAAGACTTCAACAACTATACAGAGGATCAAGAGGGTTCTCTTCTCATTATGAACATGACTTCAAAACAAGGTATGAATGATGAACACCTTATATAAATCAAGTGGAACTTATATGCTTTTCAACAAGACAAAAACAATTGAAGGAGAAATAACAGTTACAATAAAAGGGGCTTTGCTAAGATCATCTACAGAGATAGAGTGTATGAAATGAAATCACTATAGAATATGACAAGAACAGCTAGCAGGGGGTGTGCTTAAGCAAGGGGGAATCTTGGAAATGCATTTCCATGACTATAAGTCATAATAAAACTCATTAAAGGCTTTATTGGTCTCATACCAACTTCTTTAACCAACCAAAAACATATACATGCCAAAAGGTGAGGTCTAATCACATCAAGAGGTGACCTATTATCTATTCAAATTACTTCCATTATAGACATGATTTGATGCCTCAAAACTGGTGGAAATCATCCTTGTTTGATTGCGGATGATGTGGAAGATGAAATGTGGGGCATGTTCGCACAGTTTTGAGCTTGAAATGCTTCTTAAATTCCAACACCAAGAAATATAACTATTGTATAAAACCCTTGAGATTGGATGCTTTAACCTTGTTGAACTTCTTTCTTCTCCCTTTTGTGGGATAAACCTCGTTTGACTTGGTGCCTTGATCTCTGATCTTACCTCTCAATTCTTGTGGCACATGTGTATAGCATAGACACCTAAAGATTGTAATGTGTGAAAGGTCTCGTTTCATTCCACTCCATGCCTCCTTGTGTATCATCTCATGTACCCTTGATGTGGGACACCTATTCATAAAGTACACAATAGTAGATATTGCATGTTCTTAGTATGTTAATGGAAAATTCATTTCATTTAACATACTCCTATCAATATTAGCAATATACATATTATTCCTCTCTGCCATCCCATTTTGTTGGGGAGTATAAGTGCAAGTGATCTTTCTCTTTATACCTTGGTCCTACAAGAAATTAATAAAGGCATGGGAGAAGTATCCCCCCCTCATCTGGGCTTAGGGTTTTGATGTAGAAACCTATCTCCTTCTCAATCTATGTTGTAAACCTTTTGAAGACATCAACTGATTTTTGCTTCATACAATACAACCACACTTTCCTTGATTAGTTATGAATGAAGGTTACAAGAAACCTATTACCTACAAGAGAGCATTCTTTGGTTGGTCCCCACACATCTGTGTGCACAAGGTTTAACACATCGTTTGCTACATATCCACTCTTCTTGAAGGGCTACCTAGTAGTCTTGCCTAGTTGACAAGCTTTGCACATCTCATGCAACATTTGTAGGGAAACATGTGGTGAACCTCTTATAACTTGCTCCTCTCCATGTATTTCAACCTTTGAAGCTACAAATCCAAGTTCCCAATCTTCTCGTGTCCATAGCTGATGAACATTGACTTGTTGCTTTGTAGTTTGCCAATGTCAAGAGTCAAAATGCTTCCTCAGTTCCTTCTTTCCCTTAGCTATCAACTCATAGCCATTCCTTGGGTCTTCAATAAAGCATCCTTTGTGATTGAAATTTACTTGGTATCTTGTTTCAACCATTTTGTCTCATATATATTAAGTTCTTTCTCATAGTAGGAACATGCAATACCGCATATGATCCTCTTGCTTTGTGGTTGCTTCAAGCTTTAGATCTCCCATTTGTTGAATCTCATGCTCTATGTTGTCTCCTTTCTCCACAAAGCCTCTTTTCTTGGGCACTTAAAGATTTTTGAAATAGTCCTCTCTACCTAGCATGTGGTTACTACAACTAATATCTATACACCATACCTCATCATGTGCTTGACCTTTACTACTATGCTTCACAACTAAGAAATGCTCATTTTCTAGATTGGTGGTTGAGTTACCATATTTATCTTTCCCTTTCTAATTGTTCCAACCTTTCTTTTTTTCATATTAGAATTATACTCTCTAATCTTTCTAACAAGCCATTGATCATGAAATTTGGACAATGTGAGCTATGTTAACTTCCTTGCACAAGCCATACTAGAAACCCTCCAAACAGGCAACACATACCTGTGTGTACCTCTTCACCCACACCTACTTAGAAATATGCAGAGATAGACCAATGAGATTTCAATCCCAATATAATCAATGAGATTGAACACTTGAGACTAAGATTATACTCAAAACCAGTCTTACAAAAGTAGCAACAAGATGATCTATCTTGCTCATGAAATAGACATCTATACAATGTGATATAGGTGATCAAAGATCAAAGCCTATGAGAAAATCTCAACTAGGAGGGAGGCTAGATTAGCTAGGGGCTAGCTTAGACCTTGAGTATACACTCCCAATGAGAGCCTACAAGGCCCAAATGATATTAGAGGATGGACAAGACTCTTTTCCAATCTCTTGTTTATATAACACTCCAAAGTTGGTGTACCTTTTGAATTCAAATGATGCCTCCATAATCCTCAACTTTATTCCATCAAGTTAGATGGAATCTTTAGCTCAAAAACTCTTGTAAAAGTGGTTGGGATCTTTAATAAAAAGTGAAGTGATGTGGTTCTTGAATTTAGAACGCGTTCACACACTTGATCTTGCTAAATTTCTAACACCTACTAAAAACCTTTGCTCAAAAAACTGATTGCATGTACCCTAGGTTCTATAGCTAGAACTCATTGAATAGGATGAAAAGCATTAATCACTATCAAGATGAGCAAGGTACATGCTTATATTTTTCACATGCTAAATATGTATCTAGATTGGGACCTACTTATCGAATGTATCAACCGCAACTAGGGATTTATTTCAGCACTTTGATTTCCACCTCAATATATACATTGCTTGAAGGCACAAAGATTGGTCTTATAGAAGATGCAAGAAATGGTGGTGTATTGAGTACAAACATCCAGAACATTGTCTATGTAGTTAGCTAATACTCTATTAAGAGATCAAGTAGCCTGCTTTGATGCAATTGTTTGAGGCATCATCCAGTGTCCAAATGGAATTACTCTCATTTGAAAGATCTATAAGCCTAGTTGGAGTATGCAAAGTCTCATTTACATTCTCTACATGTAATCAGAGAAACTTAGAAAACATGAAGACTATATTTGAAAAAATCAAGATCCTAGGAGGGTTCATTTGCTTTCATTGTGCACATAGGAGTGTTTATCCTCCAACAATGGTATCAAAGCTATAAGTGGAGTACCAAAGAGAGAAAAAGGATTTTCAGAAGCGAACTAAAGACCTCATTTAAATTTTAAGGAAAGAAACAAAGAATGTGCATGTCAACATATAGGGGAAGTAAACAAGTCATTGATTCAAAGACAAAACTTCATCAAGAGGAGTAGCTCTATTTTTTGAGGCAAAGTCCATCTTTTTCAACTGCATTGCATCAATTGGGAGGTTTAAAAGAGCTATAAGGCATCATGGCTAATCTCAATGCTCTGATTGAGAAGCTCAAAAGGGAAACTACCAACCATGGTGATTTAGAATAAGCAATTTTTTGATGGAGAAAAGTCTATGGGGACTTTTGGGTGATGGAGAGCCAAAAACCTATATAGATTAGTTAAATTCAACCAATGAACAAAGAAAAGCAGCGAGATATTAGGATGAAAGTGATAGAAGAGTCATTTTTATTCCATCTCAGCATGTTAACAACTCCATGATAGGACATATTCAGGATTTGGATACATCAAAGAAGGTGTTGAAGTGCTTGGAGAGATTGTAGTCCACCTCCACAAAAGCTAGGAAAATTCAGCACAAGAATGAGCTAAATAATCTCACGAAAGGCCCTTCTCAAGGTAATAATGATTACATATTAAAGGTTAAAGAGCTTGCAGATGCACAAAGGCCAATCAGTTGTGCCCTAGATGATGAAGATCTTATAGCCCCACCCAAAATGGACTTAGGGATTATGAAAAATGGAGGGTCTTCAGAACTTCAGTGTATGTGGAGGACTCTCTTGTTAATTTTGATCAACGAATCACTCTCACAGTGATAGAGGAGATGAACCTTGGTGGTAATCATATCAAGGATAGTCAAGGGCAATTGTTGTATGTAAGTAGAGGAAGAGAAAAACACAATCGAGGTGCTACAAGAGGACAAGGAAGATATCAAAGCAACCAAGGAGGTCAAGAAAAACAAGAAAATGCAAGTCAAAAATGTGGAAGAGCAACGAATAGAGGAAGAGGTGGAAGATTTGGTGGAAGGTGACAACACACTTCAAATGGGTGCTTTGTATGTGGTAAGTTGGGTGGGTTATTTGAAAATGGATGCTATCATAGAGCTCAAAGACTAGGGAATCAAAGCAACAACCACAATTATAGAGGCAAAGGTAACTATGCAAACACATCATCCAACCAAGGGAATTATTATTTACTTGCAAGATACAAATCAAGCTAGTGAAAATGTATAGTATGTAGACAATGGATGTAGCAATCATATGTCATGTGGGAAGGATTTATTTGGTAATTTGTAGGTCTCAATGCATCAAGGACATGTGGAAAGAGATGACAACTGAGAGCATACCATTCAACATGTGGGATATATCATTTTTGAAGGGAATCAAAGAGCAGACTACTTATCAAAGGTATTACATGTCCCTGCTATTATCAAAAACTTGATTTCAATAGGCCAAATGGTAGAAAAAGGCTATCAAGTTAGGTTCAATGAAAGAGGATGTTTTATTGAGGATCCAAAGGTAGGTTTCAAGCTCATATCAAAAGGAAAGAAGCAAATGAGAATGTTCACAGTGGACATAAATCAATCACATCATTCAATGTATGTCACATATGGAGACAAGAGGATAGCAGAGTTGGACCTATAGCATAAATGAATGGATCATATCAACCTACAAAAGCTCAAGGACATGCAAAATAGGAGCTTGGTAAGAGGCCTATCAAATTTTACATCTAAAATGTCCCATGAAATTTGTGTATCTTGCGAACAAGTAAAACAATCAAGGCTACCCTTTAAGAAACGTATGTGAGTGCAAATGTTTTAGACCTCATTCATACGGATGTTTGGGCTCCAACAAGAGAAGAATCACTTGAGTTTTTGGTTGTGTATGCTATGTGCATGTACCTCAAGAGTTGAGGTCAAAGTTAGATGCTAAATCTAAAAGGTGTATCTTTGTGGGATATTCTATGAAACAAAAGGGGTATAAATGCTATAACCACATCATCAAGGAGCTAAAGGTAAGTAGGGATGTTTTCTTTGATGAGTTGAATCCGGTATGCATGCACAAGTTCATTGCAGGTTGAAGAAATAGGTGAGAAAGATAAGAAGAATAATGATAGAGTTCAAGAAAGCATGGAGTTAAGTGGTCCAAGCAACTCATCCAACACAAGGACACCCTCACCATGGAGTTGAAGGCTTAGGGAAAGAGAGACTACCTCTGATGAAAGAAAAGCCAAAGGCAAAGAGAAGGTTGGAATCGAAGAAGGAAGCTATGTGGATGAGAGCATGTTGGAAGATGAAGAGATAGAAGAAATTCAAACCCTAAGAGTGGAAAAACAAAGAAAGAAGATGGCAACCACACCTAAAGGAAGTGAAATAAATTCTCAAAAGTAAGATATCTAGTTCAAAGTTAACATATGATAATTTCATTGCAAAGCATTATGCATACATGACTCAGGTAATCAAGACAAAGAACTGACTAGCTATGATGAAGCTAAGGATTACAAGGCATGGCAAGAGGCAATGAAGGAAGAGATCAAGGCACTCAATGAAAACCATACTTGGATCTTGGTACTAGCTCAAGAAGGCATGGAGGTGATAGGTAATAAGTGGGTTTACAAAATTAAAATAAATTCACATGGTCCCATTGGTAAGTACAAAGCAAGGTTTGTGGCAAAAGGATTCTCCCAAAGCTATGGGATTGATTATGATTAAACTTTTAGCCCCATAGCCAAGATGCCAACAATTAGGACTTTGATTGTAGTGGCCACATCAAAGAAATGGAGCTTATATCAATTGGATGTGAAGATTGCCTTCCTCAATGGAGAGCTTGAAGAAGTAGTTTACATAAGCCAACCTTGAGGATTTGCTAATATCAGGTATCCAAATCATGTTTGCAAGCTAAGCAAAGCATTATATGGACTAAACCAAGCCCCAAGGGCTTGGGATCATAGGTTAGTGAATTATTTCTCAATTTGTGGATACCAAGAAAGTGTTGCAAATCCATCACTTTACATGAAGAAGCAATGAGACAAGACGGTATACATATGCACCTATGTGGATGATTTGATAATCATAAGAAGTGATATTGTAGGTATTAAAGATATCAAATCAAAGCTAGGAAAGGAATTCAAGATATCTGATCTTGGAACACCGAAGTACTTCTTGGGAATAGAGGCAATCTATGAACACAATGGCACCTTCTTGATTCAAAGAAAATACGTGTTGGATGTGCTATGCAAGTTTGGTATGTGTCATTCTAATACACTTTATCGCCCTATGGGGCCCAATACAAAGTTGGCTGCAGGTCAAGGAGAGACTATATAAAATATTACACTATATAGAAGCATAAATGGTTGATTAATTTATGCAACATACACTAGATAGGATCTTGCATATGTAGTAGGTGTACTCAGTTTCTACATGCACTCACTCATGATCATCTTAAGGACGTAAGAAAAGTGCTTATATACATCAAGCACACCATCAACCAAGGTCTATTTTACTCCAATGATGATGATCTAAGTGTCAAAGGATATAGTGATGTTGATTGGACAAGTAGCAAGGATGATCAAAGGAGTACATTAAGTTATGTTTTCATGATAGATACAAAAGTGATCTCATGGAGCTTTAAGAAGCAACCCACTGCTTCTCTTTCATCCACAAGGGCTAAGTACAAAGGTTTAACATTGGCTACAAGTGAGCTATTATGGCTTAAGAAGGTAGTTAAGGACCGAGAAGTAGAAGTGGAGGAGTTTCCTCTTTATGAAAACATGATTTCAAGCATCTACCTAGCTAACAATCCAATGTTTCATGCAAGGAGCAAGCACACAGAGGTTCATTACTTCATTAGAGAAAACGTGATGGCAAAAGAGTTAGATATAAGGTATCTGAACACTAAAGTGCAAGTTGCAAACATGATGACAAAGTTTCTTGAAGGTATAAACCTTGGAGGATTCAAGGAAGAAATCAACATAAGAGACATACAATGAAGCAACAAAAGAAAAGGACTTGCACTTGAGGGGAAGTTAGAAAATAAGAAACATTTCAAGCTCAAGAGTGTGGGAACATGCCTCAAGTTTCACCTTCCACACCATCCACAATCAAGCCATCAATGATTTCCATGAGTTGGAGGCATTAAATCTTGTTTGTAATGGAAAGAATCTGATCAAAGAATAAATATTGATATATTTAGGTATGGATATGTGTGAAGACACTAGGATCGTTGGGACACTTTTTTTCCCTCTTTAAGTGGCTTTTTCCCCAAACTTGTATATATGTTTATAACTCTAATGAACCACTTATCTTTGTACATTCTCTTAGTAATATATTGAGTATTGTGTATTATGCTCCAAGCTTCTTCTTCCTTGTATTGTTCACATGCTTTCGCAGACCTCAAACTCCAACATTGGTATTAAAACAAGTAACCACTTCATCTAGGGCATCATCGACACCCCTCCAGTTATAGTCTCAAAATCACGCGAAAATTGATGAGCATACTAACCATGATTAAGAGTTCAAAACAACTTTGTTGTGTGGTGTCAAAATCGCGATCAAAGCTCGTTTCAACCTCCAAGTGCACTATTGTAATGCTTGTGCAAGCAATTAAGTCTTTTTGTGCCAAAGATATATACATGTTTCGATTCGCCAATATAAGTGCCTTGAAGTCTTCTATAGATTTAACAAAAGTCGACATGTTAATTTTGTTCAATTTTTTGAGATACAATCATTTTTCTACATCAAAGTATTTTAATCAATGGTCATGGTTGAAAGCAGTGATGTATTTCGTATGTTGGTTGTTCAGGATAAGTTGGATGGTACCAATTACCCATTATGTATGAATGTATATAAATATGTATGGATATATCTCTATATCTATGTATGCATGCATGTATGTATGTGTATGTATGTATGAATGTATGACATATGCATGTATGCATGACATGTGTGTATGTATTAATGTATTTAAGTACGTACAACATACAATGGAGACTTTAGAGTCGGAGATGTTCTCTGTTTCATGTGATTCTTTTACTATCTCAAAAATTGACTTTTCATTTTTAGCCCTTTCCTTGCTGTTCTTCATAGAAATCATGTATGTATACTTGTATGATTGAACATATGTATGGAAGCCTGAAGGATGAAGCAGTGAAGCCTTGTTCTTAGTGAAAAGCTTCATACTAACCTTGACTTTACTTGCTTAAGCTTCATTGAATTTTTTGTGAAACCCAAAGCTGGGCGTCAAATTTAAGCCCTAGTGAGGGTGTCAGGGAGCCAAGGACCTTTCATGTTCATTTATGCATGTGCTCCCTGATTAGAGTGAACATGTGAACAGGTGAGTGCGTGCACATAAAAACCTACGAGTGCACTTTTTCTTATCGTCCAACTTTTACTATGTTTTCAAAAGAAGCCCTTGCACAATTCAGAAATTCCGCAACATCAGAAACTCCGCAACATCAGAAACACCAAGGCCAAGTGTAATGTTCCCCCTGCAATGCCTACTGTAAAGCTACCATGTTGATGTGTACACAGGCCTTGTCGTCCCAAGTGTCCTTCCTCGTTACGACCTCAAATAAAATCCATTGCAACTACATTGGCTAAACTCTCTCTTTATGCATGCATCCTCTCTTCTGGATGCGATTTTAGAAAGTAGAAAAGACTTATTCTGATGAACTTCATAAGCATGCATCCTCTCTTCTGGATGCGATTTTAGAAAGTAGAAAAGACTTATTCTGATCTATGATGAACTTCATACACTACAGGAGGTATTTATGCAATGAATGATATGTTCCTCCCCGAAGCGTGTGTGTGTGTGTGTGTGTGTGTGTGTGTGTGTGTGTGTGTGTGTGTGTGTGTGTGTGTGTGTGTGTGTGTGTGTGTGTGTGTGTGTATCTGCATGTGTATGAGAGACAGAGAGTGAGTGAGAGAGAGGGGGAGGGGGGGGGGGACAGAGAGAGAGAGAGAGAGAGAGAGAGGACTAAGCACGTAAATACAATTTAGAACTTATCTGAAGTTCATTGAGCATCTTTGGGCATGTTCACATGCACAATAAAAAAATTGGGCCTTTTCAAAAAGGATCTTTCCTTCTCTTTAACCAAAGACATAAGCATCAAGTCCATCACCTTTATCACCACAGAAACCCCGTGCACCTTCTCAGAGGTTTCGCAATGTCTCAAGCTTTTAAATTATTCCAAAGCTGCTTACTCATTTTCAACACATTTTAATTAAATAGGGGTGTTAAACAGATAAGGTCGATTTGCATGTCAAAAAATATGAATTTGGGAGCAGATATGATTCAGCTGTTCTTTCTCCACCAAAATTATCTATATATGTAAATAAATATTGAACTGATGATTTCAAGAACGTTTCTATTGAACTGATTTTACTCACAGGACATACATATGTTGACGAATGTGGACACTATAATCTTTACAGGATGGTGAAGTATACAAAATCATAGTACAACTTTTTAACATGTACAAACTGTTCTCGGTATGACTAGGGCTCATAAAATCCTAGCATGGATTAAGATTCTCGTTACCTTCACTGTGGATCCTCCCACATGACTATTTGCAGCAAGAACGCAATGTTCTTTAGTTCTCACGATGATGTTCTTGACATGAAACACTTGATATGGGTAAGCCTTTTCAAGAATCTGCTATAAGAGCCTTCATAACCTCTGAAATCTGCATAAACACCACTTGATAGGAGAAGCAATTAGACACTCACAAGTGAAACCCTGATTTGTGATATATTTTAGAAAAGTTTAAATAATGGTGGCAACAACATATGGAGTTTCAGATGCTTTTTCTGGTGTGCATGATAACAATGATCAGAAACGCACACCCTTCCATGAAGGGAATCAGTATCCATTGTTAAGTGAACAAATATCACAAAAGAGGAGGTGCAGACAGAAATCAGAGTAAGACACTTGTTGGTAAAGACACGCTATCCTCATCAGCAATGCATGAGTAAAATCGTTGCACATGCACTTGACCTAAGAACCCCTCAGGGAGGGTATTGAAAAATAAATGCATCCAACATGAGAGGTCAAAGCTGGCCAATAAGCATGAGAGGTCAAAGCAGGCCAATAAGCTTCAAAATATACTACATACTAGGGGATGGCCCTACAACAAAATCCGAAATCAAACACTGAGTGCATCACAACTGTTGAATTTGATCACAAACAGTCAAGATTAATCACTGAGTGTGTTACAAGCTTGAACTGATTATGAATAGTCAAGATCAATTGTTGAATTCATTGGAAGCTTGAATCAATTGTCAACCATTAAGATCAATCACTGAGTGCATTGCAAGTTTGTGTCAATCATGAAAGGCCAAGATCAATCACTGAAAGCTTTGCAAGGCTTAAAGTGATTATGATGGATCAAAATCCATCGCTGAGGGCAGTGTGAAGATGCAAATTAGATTATGATCTCTCACCAACACGAACAGCAATTCAATCATTAAAGCATGGCAAGCATCCCAGATTATTTTCCAAATGTAATTGTCAGGGCCTAACATCTACCAAACTGAAGACTATATAAATATGCGTTCCCTAGGAAATTCTTACAAAGATCAAGAAGAGCTGCTGTTGGCCTAAAAATAACTGCAACAATGACCTTATTCAGAAAAACATATAGATCCTCATGGCTTGAGAGGGCATGTCATCAAACATTTATTCTCAACTATGATGATCCAAGATGAGAATGTATGTGCCCAGCTGCATAAGTACCAAGCAATCAGCTGATCCAGGACCAGTTTAAGGGGCACAAATCACATGTTACCCTAATGATTAACCATGTAAACATTTCATCTGTTGTCCTGATCGCCATATGCTTGTAACCATTCCAGAAAAGAAAATTTCTCATACATTACACTTGCACTCTGAAGAATACAGGAAGCATGATGGGAGAGTGAGTGTAGACATCGATTTACTTTTCTTCAAAAGCTGACATGTTACAAGAATAAAGACATTTAAGTTATGCTATGACATGCACATGAATACGAGTCAAAGCCAAGCTGTGTAAGGCACTGTTCAACAAGATTTAATACATCTCTCAAGTTAATGATATGCCACTCAATTCCATGCAGAACTTGCTAACATTAGAAAGGAGAATATAGTATCCCATGGGCCATCACATCTTTCGTGCAACCTGATTCAACAAATCAATGATGCCAAGTATAAGGTTCAGCATGTCTTCACTTATCATTACTTGTTTTCAAAGAGAAATTCAGCTCTGCTCTCTCACTAGCAACTCTTTCCTAATGTAGCTATGTTAAGGTCCCAATGAAACATGCAATAGATGATTCAAGCCATAAATGATCAGGGCAGACAACCAAAAACTTCGATTCTTCCTTGGTTATCCATTTATTCGATAAGCATGATACAGCCATTGATGTAGGGTTTGCTTGGTGAGAGTAGTTCACTGGCTTTTGGATTGCTCCAATAACATCTATTATTGGCATAGAAGAATGGCACAAATTGGCCATCCATGCAACCTTGATAAGATGAAGAAGTAGAAAATTTGACATGCTATTCTGTCTATCCACCTGACAACAACCTTTCCTCCACTGGCTGGCAACACTACCATGGATTGACGTTATAACAGATTCACTTCTACTTTTTCTATGTGAAATAACAGGTATTACTCGAGCTATCAGCAAACAACCATATCTACAATTGGTGCAACGAGTAAAGCACGCCAAACACATAAGAGAGCTAAGACCTCAAAACAAAAGAAAGATCAAAGCAAATCAAGCACGATAGGAGACACATGATATCTCTCAATCGCTGCATTGTGGCCTGGGGGCTATAAACATTTTAAGCTAATTGGAATTGCAAGACATGGATTCAAAAGTTGGTGTTAAAAATGGCAGGAACTGAGATAAAGACTTGCTAAACTAGAACCACCGTGAGACCTGCTCACCCACCTAGTTACGATCCATTCAGGACAGCCAGTAGGACAATTTTCTTCAAGATTTGTCAGTTGACATAAGAATGTGCAGGTCAATGTTGCCAGATTTTGTAAAACATGGACTGTTAAGGTATTGCAGAAAAATACCTGATACTTGAGCCTTGGATTGGCTGTTTTAGCCAGAGACATGAGGATCGTTAAGAGCTCTTTTTCTGGCATAAGGGAGCGATACTTAGTGCACTGTGAACACAATTGGAAAATAACTGATATAGCCAAGCTTTTGCTTCTTTGGGGTCCCACTTGAATAACCTGCAAGAGTGGCTTGATGCCTCCTCCATCAACAAAAGCAACCCTCCCTTGTTCAATACTCACAAGATTACCCAAGATAGCCATGGCCTTGTCAAGCATGCCTTCTTTGTCTTCTTTGTTAGAAATGAACCCTATAAGTGGCCTCAATGCCCCTGCTCTTATCATTTTCCTCTTGTTATCATCAATACAGGATATCCTATATAATGCAGCTGCAGCATCCTTCTTGCCTCTTGGAGAGCCCCCCCCTAGAAGCTCTATCAATGGAGGGATGGCGCCAGCTGCCCCAATCTTGCTCTGGTTGGTTTCACACACCGCAAGGTGAGCTAACGCAACAGCAGCATTCTCCTTCACAACCACATTTAATCCATAGCTTAATACTTCTACGACGGCCTCTATTGCACCCTCTTTAACTACGTATTCTTTGAGAGCCTCGTTGAGGGATAGATTTAGTAGGGCAGTCGTAGCCTCTAGCTGGATAGATTCATCTGAAGAATAGAGTAAGTCGATCAATGGCTTGCATGCACCCACCCTTGCTATCAATCTCCTGTTCTGATCATCGTGTTTGGCAAGTAGTCTAAGCTCAGCAGCAGCACTGAGTTGCATGTCGGTGTGATCTGACTGAAGATCATGCACCAAGCCCTGTACCCTTGATAGCATGTAAGCAGAATGCCTTCCGCTGAACGTATTTGCGTAATTTACCATGCTGTATCTACTGCAACCTTCAGCTCTTTCAGATGGTGAAGACCCGTTTTTCTTGACGTCTGGAGAACAGCACAGTTCTTGGTCCCAGCAGGATGAGCTTCTAGCACTGCTAGCTGTAGAAGGGGAACTGCTCGAATGTGTACCCTCTCTCAGACGATCTGAAATGCCAAAGGAATATCTGGCAGCATGGGAAGAAATATGTGACTTGGAATTCACGTACTCCTCCGGCAACCGAGATGAGAGACTTGATGTGAGACTGTGGGGCTCCACATCTTGAAGAAGTCTGGAAATAGAAAGAGATGAGCACGAAACGAAATCGGGATGGTTGCTGCAAGAAGAAAAGGAACAACTCAAACAGGACACAAAGCTGTCATCGGGAACCAATTCAGATGATCGAGATTGGCCCTCGGAGGCATTGAGCGCCCTCCGAACGGAATCAGAAGAGGAGCGAGAGGAAGGTTCCTTCGCTATAAGAAAGTCGGTATTTCCTTCGTCGAGCCTTGCCTCAATGGGTATCGCAGCGTTCCCCACTGCATATGTGAGAACTTCATGTCCAGAATCTCTAAGATGCCTCCGAGGGCTAATGCAGCCTGCTTTCCACTCGTGGGGGACTTTCGCATCTCTGCCTTCGGAGAAGGAGTCGTCCCATCTGCTCCTCCCACTGCTCTCAGAAATTAGACTTATCCCCTCTGTGCATTTATCGGGGGCAACATAATCCGCTGGACGCATATCGTAATCGTGAACACGTTCGCCTGCATCATTTGAGCATTCGATAGGGTGCTTGATATAGTTTCCTTCCACATGACACCTGCCATCGAAGGAGCTTTCAGATGCATCAAGCTGTCCGTTGAATTGGAGCTTTTGCGAGATACGGCCTTCCAAGTAACTCCTCTGAGCAGCTCCTGTCTCCGGTAATACTTTACCTTTGGAATGAGGCCCTGGCCTAATAGTTATCGACGTGTCTGATGCGGCGATTATTCTGATACACGGACTCTGCCAGAAGCTCTTCTTCCTCGCGCATGCATTCTCACCACGTGCAGCTGTGCCTCTATCATCTCTTGCCTCGCCCTTCCTTTCCTTTGCAGCTGGAGCCACTACTCTGGTTCTGTCTGCGAATCTAACCCATCTAGGGCTCCTTGAAACGCCTTTCTTCTCTTCTCCCATTCCTGCATGCAGAACTAATGAGCGATGTTCGTGAGGGATCGAGTGCAGATGCGTATGAACAAAACAGCTCGCTCGCTCTCTCTCTCTCTCTCTCTCAGACGCACGCAGGTATGATGCCCACTGCCATTAACGATCGGCGCGAGGAAGTAAGCTGTCAAGAACTCATGCAGATGGTAGAGCTTACTTTCAGAAATCCGTAATTTGGGACGAACTCTATCTCTGTATCTCTATCTCTACTTAAAGTCGGAACACGCTATACAGTATCGGCCTACTTCCACACGATACCCAAGCCCCATCATAACTCTCCCTCTCCCTCTCGCACGAAGCGACGAATAGCGATCCCATGAACTCAAATGCTAGTGCTACCGGCCCCCGGCAATCGGCAATTTGGGACTGTGTTTCTCTCTCTATGTCTACTTTAAACACACAAATACGGTCAAATAGTCTTTCGCTCTCCTTTCTCACGAAAACCATGTAATGCTGCCCCTTTCTCTCTGTCTCAGAATCATGAATCCCATGCACGGTCTCAGACTCTCACCGTCTCACATGAGAACCGCTCACGATTTCTCTCTCCTGCTGCCACTTCGCTATCGCTGGCCTGCCTGCGCCGCGCGCGTGCGTAATCTCGATGCCCACAACGAACTACACCAGGATGCTATCGCAAACTGCAAACGTAAAAGGGCAAGAAAGGGTTAAATGTTTCCGCGTACTCCTCCTCAGCAATGAGCAACTGGAGATGGAGGTTCGGACCATTCCCCTGAACCTGCCAAAACAGAGCCAGCCTGGACGTGAAGGGGACTGTGCAGTGTGAGCTAAGGATTGGACATCTGGTAATGTATGGGACATTCCTATAGCAACAAGCCGAACTCTCGAGGGCCCTCCCCAACAAAGGTCCGAAACCTTGGTCAGAGCAGAGCCTACGCATTCAGTGGGCAGCAAGAAGGTGGATTTCAAGAAAGTCAAGCAACAGAGTCGAGCGACATGAAGCAACATGGACTAGCTGGACGGGTAACTGAGTTCAATGCCAGAAGGTGGATTTCAAGAAAGTCAAGCAACAGAGTCGAGCGACATGAAGCAACATGGACTAGCTGGACGGGTAATCTGAGTTCAATGCCAGAAGGTGGATTCAAGAAAGTCAAGCAACAGAGTCGAGCGACATGAAGCAACATGGACTAGCTGGACGGGTAATCTGAGTTCAGAAGGTGGATTTCAAAAAAGTTAAGCAACAGAGTTGAGAAAACAAGAAGTTGAAATCCAAATGGGTCCCACATGAGGGTGATGATAATTTTATCCGCCTCATTTGTAATGCCCTGTAGCTTGTCATACTCCTCCCCTGCATTGTGGGATTTGGGGGGTCCCATGGGCACTAGTCCCATTCATTTGTAACTTTTTCTCTTTATTATAATTAAAGTCCGGAAGATTAGGCTAAGGCCGAACTTCCTTTATTTTTTTTTATTTTTTTTTTAAGTCAAGCAACAGAGTCGAGCGACATGAAGCAACATGGACTAGCTGGACAGGTAATCTGAGTTCAATGCCAGAAGGTGGATTTCAAGAAAGTCAAGCAACAGAGTCGAGCGACATGAAGCAACATGGACTAGCTGGACGGGTAATCTGAGTTCAATCCTGGCATGGGGCTTTGACATGTGTGTATAAGGATCTATACTTGAGGGCTATGGGGCTTTGACATGTGTGTATAAGGATCTATACTTGTTAGAGGATGTAAAGGGTGCTGCAAGGTTGAGTGTGTGTTGTGATTTTCAAAATTTTTCTTTTTGTCAAACAAAAAAAAAAGAATGAAACAAAAATGAAATGTTAGTTTTGTTCGAGCTCAAGTAGTCTAGTGTTTGATGCTTTGAAGTTGTGGGAAAAAGTCCGGAGCTCAAATTTTGAGTGGATATGTCCATGAGTCTCTCATGACAAGTGTTTTTACGTTAGGAGGTTGAGTGTGTGAGTGTGTATTTCCAATTCATTGTGCTCTCAAAAAAAATGAAATGTTAAGTTAATTAAGAGCTTACATAGATTCGTCACATATTTGAACGTGTAGTGATTTTCTATTTTATTTTTTTTTAATCAAGTCGCACAAAGTTGTAGTCTTTTGTTCTGTGTAGTTGAACTTGATCACAATGTTGTTTTTCAAAAATCAAGATTAAAATTACATTAAATAGAAAGAAGATACAAACGGGTTGGAGAAATTTAAAGAAACAACGGTGAAATAAGGTGAAAGTACACCTTTGCTATGAGTAGATGAAGAGGATGTTCCTTAAATTTTGTTTTGTCCCATGCTTTTTTTCACCTAACTTCAAAGAGAAAGAAGCAAATAAAATATCTATTTAAATTATCTCTCTTCATCATGAGATATTTCAAGCTTGGGAAGTTGGACATACTCACCTAGGGTCGTTTTAGATTGAGGTTCCAGAATCTATAAATAAAAATGAGTAGTTCCACCCGGAGAAGACAACATCTTAAAAAATACTTCGCCCTTGTATTCACAAAAGTTGGTGGAACACAATAAAATTATCTCAATAAAAATCTGAACCGGCAACGTTCAACTCCTCAAAGCAAGAGGCAAAAGTATTGATCACTTTGTACAAAATTATTTTTTATTTCAAAAAATACCACATGGGCATAAATTGTGACGTGGGGTGGAGGTGGGGGGGCTCGGAACAAAACAGCTTATGGTGTTTCGTCTACTCAGCATTGTGGAGCAGCACTATCGCCATGCAGTCTAAATGGAAGATGTCACATGGCATTATTTCATTTGATTGCACATGCAGCACAAGTATGCTACCACACAGTGTGAAGTAGGCCCTAGATGAGAGCATTTCTTAACGGATGAAAAGATAAAATAAGATGTTTATGAGACTTTGGTTTGTACCCTAGAATAAAAGAGGATCTACCCCCATGTGTCTATGTCCATGGATGTAGAGCATGTTGACACAATCTCAATGTTTGACTAGTCCGTGATACTATGGCGTGTTTCATAACAAAGGGAGACAAAGTTTGCATCGCTTTCAAATCAAATCATCTAAAAGCCCCTTTATTTTCCACTATATAAGTTTAGTTCCTACATGAGGTGTGGAGGAACTCCGTGTGGCCCCCTTTATTTTCCACTATATAAGTTTAGTTCCTACATGAGGTGTGGAGGAACTCCATGTGGCCTTAATATATGCTCTGTTTGTCTTCTCCATCTCCATGTGGCCTTGCAAGCTCGCACACATCTATTTATCTTCTCCATCTCCATGCTTCTCATTAAAATCAATGGGTCATTAGAAACCCTAGTTTTTTTTTTATGGGTACATTGGTCTTGAGTCTAAGGAGATTACTTTTATTTAGGGAGTTTTTTCCCAAAAAAAAAGTTAGACAATAACCTACTCTCCCAAACTTTAATTAATAGAAAGAACAATTGTATATGTGCATGGGCATATAGCATCCATGGGACCCCCAAATCCCACTAAGCAGGGATTGCTTAAGACTTGCTAAAAAAACATTACAAAGAAGCTTAATAACCATTTTGTCCTTCTCATAGGGGGCCCACTTGCTTTTCATCTTGTTGCTCTCGAGGAGAAACACTATGTGATGTCTAAAAGGCAGAGGCTTCTTAAAATTGGAAATTATTTTGCCTAAAAGGAAAAGAGATTTTTTGATCAACCATTCTTTAGGAGGGCCAAGTTGGTAGGACACCTCTCTTTCCAAATCTTCCAGAGAGTCTCACCTTTTATAGCATTCCAGAGTGTTGAGGAACAACCGATTGCTTCAGCCAATAGCGCTTGCTTCCAATTGACTTGTCCTACAACAACATGATTTTCCCAAGGGCGTGTCAGATAGACATTGACTTGGGGCATGAAAAGAAGAGGTGCACTAAGTCCTCATTTCCATGAATGCATCATTTACACACTTATATATACACATGCACATACATACATATACACACACATACACATGCACATACACACACGGACGCATATACACTTACACATACACATGCACATAAACACACATATGCACGTACAATTACACATACACATGCACATACATGCGTATACACACTCATGCACATACACATACACACATATACACACACGTACACATGCATATATACCTACACATACACATACACACACATACATACACTTATATGCATACACATACACATACACATTCACATACACACATGCACATACATATGCACATACACACATACACATGCACATACATACATACGCACACACACACACATATACATATATATATATATATAATATGATTGAATTATATAATTAAAGTAATAAAATACATGTTAAATATAAATAGTACTAAAAATCATTCAAACAAGACTTTTCATTAATTAGTACCATAGACACAATTCAAAACATAGCTGGAATGAGAAAATATATAGATAAAAAAAATATGTATATCAATGTAAAATATATATCCAATGTAATATATCAATCATCCTGATCATCATCATCCACATCATCATGTAAGTCCTAATCATTGTGATCATCATCATGATCATCCTTATCATCATGATCATCTGCATGATCTGATGTATCTGTAGTGGCATCATGGGTAGAGGTGTGAGCACTATGTGATGATCTAGATCATCCCGCTTGTGTTTGTCTCTCCACCTCATTCATGTTTGCCTCTCCATAATACTCCTATATTACATATAACAAACATAAATAAATAAAACATGTAAAACATCAATAAAAATAAAATAAATATATGAAGTTTAGTAATACTTACAAAAGCATTTGGATGATCTTGCATGTACTCACTGAGACGTCGATATCCACAATGTGTAGCAAAATTGATTTCCTTTTTCATAGGATATCGGCCATAATTCTTTCGCTACATGGAAACAAATACAAAAGATTAATGATTAATGTTTTAAATAAAATAAAAAATATAGTTTCAATCATATATATACTTAAGCTACAAAACCATGATGGCCCATTTGGCATAAATGCAATGTATGAGCTGACTCAACTCTGTTCTTTGCAATAGCCTACAATTATTTAATGAAACAAAAATATAGATCAAATGTAAAATATTTATAAAATATATGAGAATTTTAAGTCATAGTAATATAAACTATTAATTTGTATACCTTCAGTTAAGGAAATGGTTCTTGAAGACATAGCTGTCTGTGGAAAAACTACCATGTATCAGGTGGTATGTTAGGTCTTCTCTTATTTTGTTCTACCATACAATATTTCTTGTTATTTTACTCTCAAACAAAAAAAAGATCAAGATATAAAAAAAAACTTTAAATTTATAAACATGTATACACAGACACACATACATACACTTATACATACATACTTACACTTACACATACGTACCTACACATACACACACATATATGAATACACATACACATATATATACACATACACATATATATACACTCACACATACATACATACACTTACACATGCATACATATACTTACACATACATACATACCCATACATACACATGCATACACACACACACACACACACACACATATATATATATATATATATATATATATATATATATATATATATATATATATATATATATATATATATATATATATATATATATATATATATATATATATATATATATATATATATATATACACTTACACATACATACATACATTATACATTCATAGTTTTGTATGTGTATTTATTTTTCAAAATGTATATTTGTGTATATCTGAATATGTGTATATATAAATGTGTACATATGAATGT